>CAWVNZ010001387.1:0-416728 GCA_963930735.1 Dioctria linearis
AGAAAATTATTTTTTGAATAATTTACTATAGAAAAGGCAATCCCTGGCGCAATTAAAATTTGCGACAGTAGAAAAATTATTTTTTGAATAATTTACTGTAGAAAAGGCAATCCTTGGCGCAATTAAAATTTTCGACAGCAAAAAATTATTTTTTGCAAAATTTACTATAGAAAAGGCAATCCCTGGCGCACTTAAAATTTGCGACAGTAAAAAAATTATTTTTGAAAAATTTACTGTAGAAAAGGCAATCCCTGGCGCATTAAAATTTGCGACAGTAGAAAAATTATTTTTTGAATAATTTACTATAGAAAAGGCAATCCCTGGCGTATTAAAATTTGCAACAGTAGAAAACTATTTTTGATAATTTACTATAGAAAAGGCAATCCCTGGCGCAATTAAAATTTGCGATAGTTGAAAATTATTTTTTGAATATTTACTATAGAAAAGGCAATCCCTGGCGTAATTAAAATTTGCGTCAGTAGAAAATTATTTTTTGAAAAGTTTACTATAGAAAAGGTACAATCCCATGTGATATTTAAAATTTGCGACAGTAAAAAATTATTTTTTGAATAATTTACTATAGAAAAGGCAATCCCTGGCGGATTTGAAATTTGCGACAGTTGAAAATTATTTTTTGAATAATTTACTATAGAAAAGGCAATCCCTGGCGTAATTAAAATTTGCGACAGTAAAAAAATTATTTTTTGAATAATTTACTATAGAAAAGGCAATCCCTGGCGTAATTAAAACTTGCGATAGTAAAAAATTATTTTTTGAATAATTTACTATAGAAAAAGGCTAATCCCTGGCGCACTTAAAATTTGCGATAGTAAAAAATTATTTTTTTGAATAATTTACTATAGAAAAGCAATCCTTGGCGCACCTTAAAAATTTGCGATAGTAAAAAATTATTTTTTGAATAATTTACTATAGAAAAGGCAATCCCTGGCCTAATTAAATTTGCGACAGTAGAAAATTATTTTTTGAATAATTTACTATAGAAAAGGCAATCCCTGGAGTAATTAAAATTGGCGACAGTAGAAAATTATTTTTTGAATAATTTACTATAGAAAAGGCAATCCCTGGCACAATTAAAATTTGCGACACTAGAAAATTATCTTTTGAATAATTTACTATAGAAAAGGCAATCCCTGGCGTAATTAAAATTTACGACAGTAAAAATTATTTTTTGAATAATTTACTGTAGAAAAGGCAATCCCTGGCGCAATTAAAATTTTGCGACAGTATAAAATTATTTTTTGAATAATTTACTATAGAAAAGGCAATCCCTGGCGCAATTAAAATTTGCGACAGTAAAAAATTATTTTTTGAATAATTTACTATAGAAAAAGCAATCCCTGGCGTATTTAAAATTTGCGACATTAGAAAATTATTTTTTGAATAATTTACTATAGAAAAGGCAATCCCTGGCGCAATTAAAATTTGCGACAATTGAAAATTATTTTTTGAATAATTTACTATAGAAAAGGCAATCCCTAGCGTAATTAAAATTTGCGTCAGTAGAAATTATTTTTTTGAAAAGTTTAATATAGAAAAGGCAATCCCTGGGATATTTAAAATTTGCGACAGTAAAAAATTATTTTTTGAATAATTTACTATAGAAAAGGCAATCCCTGGCGTAATTAAAATTTGCGACAGTAAAAAATTATTTTTTGAATAATTTACTATTGAAAAGGCAATCAATGGTGCAATTAAAAATTTGCGACAAGTTGAAAATTATTTTTTGAAAAATTTACTATAGAAAAGGCAATCCCTGGGATATTTAAAATTTGCGACAGTAAAAAATTATTTTTGAATAATTTACTATAGAAAAAGCAATCCCTGGCGTATTTAAAATTTGCGACATTAGAAAATTATTTTTTTGAATAATTTACTATAGAAAGGCAATCCCTGGCGCAATAAAATTTGCGACAATTGAAAATTATTTTTTGAATAATTTACTATAGAAAAGGCAATCCCTAGCGTAATTAAAATTTGCGTCAGTAGAAAATTATTTTTTGAAAAGTTTAATATAGAAAAGGCAATCCCTGGGATATTTAAAATTTGCGACAGTAAAAAATTATTTTTTGAATAATTTACTATAGAAAAGGCAATCCCTGGCGTAATTAAAAATTTGCGACAGTAAAAAATTATTTTTTAAATAATTTACTATTGAAAAGGCAATCCTGGCGCAATTAAAATTAGCGACAGTTTGAAAATTATTTTTTGAATAATTTACTATAGAAAAGGCAATCCCTGGCGTATTTAAAATTTGCGACAGTAAAAAAATTAATTTTTGAAAAATTTACTGTAGAAAACGCAATCAATGGTGCAATTAAAATTTGCGACAGTTGAAAATTATTTTTTGAAATATTTACTATAGAAAAGCAATCCCCTGGCGCAATTAAAATTTGCGACAGTTGGAAAATTATTTTTTGAATAATTTACTATAGAAAAAGGCAATCCCTGGCGTAATTAAAATTTGCGACAATAAAAAATTATTTTTTGAATAATTTACTATAGAAAAGGCAATCCCTGGCGTAATTAAAACTTGCGATAGTAAAAAATTATTTTTTGAATAATTTACTATAGAAAAGGCAATCCCTGGCGCACTTAAAATTTGCGATAGTAGAAAATTATTTTTTGAATAATTTACTATAGAAAAGGCAATCCCTGGCGCACTTAAAATTTGCGACAGTTGAAAATTATTTTTTGAAAAATTTACTATAGAAAAGGCAATCCCTGGCGCAATTAAAATTTGCGACAGTTGAAAATTATTTTTTGAATAATTTACTATAGAAAAGGCAATCCCTGGCGCAATTAAAATTTGCGACAGTTGAAAATTATTTTTGTGAATAATTTACTATAGAAAAGGCAATCCCTGGCGTATTTAAAATTTGCGACAGTAAAAAATTAATTTTTGAAAAATTTTACTGTAGAAAAGGCAATCCCTGGCGCAATTAAAATTTGCGACAGTAAAAAATTATTTTTTGCAAAATTTACTATAGAAAAGGCAATCCCTGGCGCACTTAAAATTTGCGACATTAAAAAATAATTTTTTGAAAAAATTACTGTAGAAAAGGCAATCCCTGGCGCAATTAAAATTTGCGACAGTAGAAAATTATTTTTTGATTAATTTACTATAGAAAAGGACAATCCCTGGCGCAATTAAAATTTGCGACAATTGAAAATTATTTTTTGGATAATTTACTATAGAAAAGGCAATCCCTGGCGTAATTAAAATTTGCGACAGTAAAAAATTATTTTTTGAATAATTTACTATAGAAAAGGCAATCCCTGGCGTGATTAAAACTTGCGATAGTAAAAAATTATTTTTTGAATAATTTACTATAGAAAAGGCAATCCCTGGCGCACTTAAAATTTGCGATAGTAGAAAATTATTTTTTGAATAATTTACTATAGAAAAGGCAATCCCTGGCGCACTTTAAAATTTGCGACAGTTGAAAATTATTTTTGAAAAATTTAACTATAAGAAAGGCAATCCCTGGCGCAATTAATATTTGCGTCAGTTAAAAATTATTTTTTGAATAATTTACTATAGAAAAGGCAATCCCTGATGCCAATTAAAATTTGCGACAGTTGAAAATTATTTTTTGAGTAATTTACTATAGAAAAGGCAATCCCTGGGGCAATTAAAATTTGCGACAGTTGAAAATTATTTTTTGAATAATTTACTGTAGAAAAGGCAATCCCCCTGGCGCAATTAAATTTGCGACAGTTGAAAATTATTTTTTGAATAATTCTACTATAGAAAAGGCAATCCCTGGCGCAATTAAAATTTGCGACAGTTGAAAATTATTTTTGAAAAATTTACTATAGAAAAAGGCAATCCCTGCGCAATTAAAATTTGCGACAGTTGAAAATTATTTTTGAAAAATTTACTATAGAAAAGGCAATCCCTGGCGCAATTAAAATTTGCGACAGTTGAAAATTATTTTTTGAATAATTTACTATAGAAAAGGCAATCCCTGGCGCAATTAAAATTTGCGACAGTTGAAAATTATTTTTTGAATAATTTACTATAGAAAAGGCAATCCCTGGCGTATTTAAAATTTGCGACAGTAGAAAATTATTTTTTGAATAATTTACTATAGAAAAGGCAATCCCTGGCGTAATTAAAATTTGCGACAGTAGAAAATTATTTTTTGAAAAGTTTACTATAGAAAAGGCAATCCTTGGCGCAATTAAAATTTGCGACAGTTGAAAATTATTTTTTGAATAATTTACTATAGAAAAGGCAATCCCTGGCGCACTTAAAATTTTCGACAGTAAAAAATTATTTTTTGAATAATTTACTATAGAAAAGGCAATCTGTGGCGCAAGTAAAATTTGCGACAGTAGAAAATTATTTTTTGAATAATTTACTATAGAAAAGGCAATCCCTGGCGCACTTAAAATTTGCGACAGTAGAAAATTAATTTTTGAAAAATTTACTATAGAAAAGGCAATCCTTGGCGCGCTTAAAATTTGCGATAGTAAAAAATTATTTTTTGAATAATTTACTATAGAAAAGGCAATCCCTGGCCTAATTAAAATTTGCGACAGTAGAAAATTATTTTTTGAATAATTTACTATAGAAAAGGCAATCCCTGGAGTAATTAAAATTGGCGACAGTAGAAAATTATTTTTTGAATAATTTACTATAGAAAAGGCAATCCCTGGCACAATTAAAATTTGCGACAGTAGAAAATTATCTTTTGAATAATTTACTATAGAAAAGGCAATCCCTGGCGTAATTAAAATTTACGACAGTAAAAAATTATTTTTTGAATAATTTACTGTAGAAAAGGCAATCCCTGGCGCAATTAAAATTTGCGACAGTATAAAATTATTTTTTGAATAATTTACTATAGAAAAGGCAATCCCTGGCGCAATTAAAATTTGCGACAGTAAAAAATTATTTTTTGAATAATTTACTATAGAAAAAGCAATCCCTGGCGTATTTAAAATTTGCGACATTAGAAAATTATTTTTTGAATAATTTACTATAGAAAAGGCAATCCCTGGCGCAATTAAAATTTGCGACAATTGAAAATTATTTTTTGAATAATTTACTATAGAAAAGGCAATCCCTGGCGTAATTAAAATTTGCGTCAGTAGAAAATTATTTTTTGAAAAGTTTAATATAGAAAAGGCAATCCCTGGGATATTTAAAATTTGCGACAGTAAAAAATTATTTTTTGAATAATTTACTATAGAAAAGGCAATCCCTGGCGTAATTAAAACTTGCGATAGTAAAAAATTATTTTTTGAATAATTTACTATAGAAAAGGCAATCCCTGGCGCAATTAAAATTTGCGACAGTTGAAAATTATTTTTTGAATAATTTACTATAGAAAAGGCAATCCCTGGCGTATTTAAAATTTGCGACAGTAAAAAATTAATTTTTGAAAAATTTACTGTAGAAAACGCAATCAATGGTGCAATTAAAATTTGCGACAGTTGAAAATTATTTTTTGAAAAATTTACTATAGAAAAGGCTATCCCTGGCGCAATTAAAATTTGCGACAGTTGAAAATTATTTTTTGAATAATTTACTATAGAAAAGGCAATCCCTGGCGTAATTAAAATTTGCGACAATAAAAAATTATTTTTTGAATAATTTACTATAGAAAAGGCAATCCCTGGCGTAATTAAAACTTGCGATAGTAAAAAATTATTTTTTGAATAATTTACTATAGAAAAGGCAATCCCTGGCGCACTTAAAATTTGCGATAGTAGAAAATTATTTTTTGAATAATTTACTATAGAAAAGGCAATCCCTGGCGCACTTAAAATTTGCGACAGTTGAAAATTATTTTTTGAAAAATTTACTATAGAAAAGGCAATCCCTGGCGCAATTAAAATTTGCGACAGTTGAAAATTATTTTTTGAATAATTTACTATAGAAAAGGCAATCCCTGGCGCAATTAAAATTTGCGACAGTTGAAAATTATTTTTTGAATAATTTACTATAGAAAAGGCAATCCCTGGCGTATTTAAAATTTGCGACAGTAAAAAATTAATTTTTGAAAAATTTACTGTAGAAAAGGCAATCCCTGGCGCAATTAAAATTTGCGACAGTAAAAAATTATTTTTTGCAAAATTTACTATAGAAAAGGCAATCCCTGGCGCACTTAAAATTTGCGACATTAAAAAATAATTTTTTTGAAAAATTTACTGTAGAAAAGGCAATCCCTGGCGCAATTAAAATTTGCGACAGTAGAAAATTATTTTTTGAATAATTTACTATAGAAAAGGCAATCCCTGGCGCAATTAAAATTTGCGACAATTGAAAATTATTTTTTGGATAATTTACTATAGAAAAGGCAATCCCTGGCGTAATTAAAATTTGCGACAGTAAAAAATTATTTTTTGAATAATTTACTATAGAAAAGGCAATCCCTGGCGTGATTAAAACTTGCGATAGTAAAAAATTATTTTTTGAAAAATTTACTATAGAAAAGGCAATCCCTGGCGAACTTAAAATTTGCGATAGTAGAAAATTATTTTTTGAATAATTTACTATAGAAAAGGCAATCCCTGGTGCACTTAAAATTTGCGACAGTTGAAAATTATTTTTTGAAAAATTTACTATAGAAAAGGCAATCCCTGGCGCAATTAATATTTGCGTCATTTAAAAATTATTTTTTGAATAATTTACTATAGAAAAGGCAATCCCTGATGCAATTAAAATTTGCGACAGTTGAAAATTATTTTTTGAGTAATTTACTATAGAAAAGGCAATCCCTGGGGCAATTAAAATTTGCGACAGTTGAAAATTATTTTTTGAATAATTTACTGTAGAAAAGGCAATCCCTGGCGCAATTAAAATTTGCGACAGTTGAAAATTATTTTTTGAAAAATTTACTATAGAAAAGGCAATCCCTGGCGCAATTAAAATTTGCGACAGTTGAAAATTATTTTTTGAAAAATTTACTATAGAAAAGGCAATCCCTGGCGCAATTAAAATTTGCGACAGTTGAAAATTATTTTTTGAATAATTTACTATAGAAAAGGCAATCCCTGGCGCAATTAAAATTTGCGACAGTTGAAAATTATTTTTTGAAAAATTTACTATAGAAAAGGCAATCCCTGGCGCAATTAAAATTTGCGACAGTTGAAAATTATTTTTTGAAAAATTTACTATAGAAAAGGCAATCCCTGGCGCAATTAAAATTTGCGACAGTTGAAAATTATTTTTTGAATAATTTACTATAGAAAAGGCAATCCCTGGCGCAATTAAAATTTGCGACAGTTGAAAATTATTTTTTGAATAATTTACTATAGAAAAGGCAATCCCTGGCGTATTTAAAATTTGCGACAGTAGAAAATTATTTTTTGAATAATTTACTATAGAAAAGGCAATCCCTGGCGTAATTAAAATTTGCGACAGTAGAAAATTATTTTTTGAAAAGTTTACTATAGAAAAGGCAATCCTTGGCGCAATTAAAATTTGCGACAGTTGAAAATTATTTTTTGAATAATTTACTATAGAAAAGGCAATCCCTGGCGCACTTAAAATTTTCGACAGTAAAAAATTATTTTTTGAATAATTTACTATAGAAAAGGCAATCTGTGGCGCAAGTAAAATTTGCGACAGTTGAAAATTATTTTTTGAATAATTTACTATAGAAAAGGCAATCCCTGGCGTATTTAAAATTTGCGACAGTAAAAAATTAATTTTTGAAAAATTTACTGTAGAAAAGGCAAACCCTGGCGCAATTAAAATTTGCGACAGTATAAAATTATTTTTTGAATAATTTACAATAGAAAAGGCAATCCCTGGCGCAATTAAAATTTGCGACAGTAGAAAATTATTTTTTGAATAATTTACTATAGAAAAGGCAATCCCTGGCGTAATTAAAATTTGCGACAGTTGAAAATTATTTTTTGAATAATTTACTATAGAAAAGGCAATCCCTGGGATATTTAAAATTTGCGACAGTAAGAAATTAATTTGTGAGAAATTTACTATAGAAAAGGCAATCCCTGGCGCAATTAAAATTTGCGAGAGTAGAAAATTATTTTTTGAATAATTTACTATAGAAAAGGCAATCCCTGGCGTAATTAAAATTTGCGACAGTAAAAAATTATTTTTTGCAAAATTTACTATAGAAAAGGCAATCCCTGGCGTATTTAAAATTTGCGACAGTAAAAAATTATTTTTTGAATAATTTACTATAGAAAAGGCAATCCCTGGCGTAATTAAAATTTGCGACAGTAAAAAATTATTTTTTGAATAAATTACTATAGAAAAGGCAATCCCTGGCTTAATTAAAATTTGCGACAGTATAAAATTATTTTTTGAATAATTTACTATAGAAAAGGCAATCCCTGGCGCAATTAAAATTTGCGAGAGTAGAAAATTATTTTTTGAATATTTTACTGTAGAAAAGGCAATCCCTGGCGTAATTAAAATTTGCGACAGTAGAAAATTATTTTTTGAATAATTTACTATAGAAAAGGCAATCCCTGGCGCAATTAAAATTTGCGACAGTAGAAAATTATTTTTTGAATAATTTACTGTAGAAAAGGCAATCCCTGGCGCAATTAAAATTTGCGACAGTAAAAAATTATTTTTTGCAAAATTTACTATAGAAAAGGCAATCCCTGGCGCACTTAAAATTTGCGACAGTAAAAAATTATTTTTTGAAAAATTTACTGTAGAAAAGGCAATCCCTGGCGCAATTAAAATTTGCGACAGTAGAAAATTATTTTTTGAATAATTTACTATAGAAAAGGCAATCCCTGGCGTATTTAAAATTTGCGACAATAGAAAATTATTTTTTGAATAATTTACTATAGAAAAGGCAATCCCTGGCGCAATTAAAATTTGCGACAGTTGAAAATTATTTTT
The DNA here is from genome assembly GCA_963930735.1 of Dioctria linearis. Lineage (NCBI taxonomy): Eukaryota > Metazoa > Arthropoda > Insecta > Diptera > Asilidae > Dioctria > Dioctria linearis. Next base: position 8,861 of record CAWVNZ010001387.1, read on the forward strand.
TGAATAATTTACTATAGAAAAGGCAATCCCTGGCGTAATTAAAATTTGCGTCAGTAGAAAATTATTTTTTGAAAAGTTTACTATAGTAAAGGAAATCCCTGTGATATTTAAAATTTGCGACAGTAAAAAATTATTTTTTGAATAATTTACTATAGAAAAGGCAATCCCTGGCGGATTTGAAATTTGCGACAGTTGAAAATTATTTTTTGAATAATTTACTATAGAAAAGGCAATCCCTGGCGCACTTAAAATTTTCGACAGTAAAAAATTATTTTTTGAATAATTTACTATAGAAAAGGCAATCTGTGGCGCAATTAAAATTTGCGACAGTAGAAAATTATTTTTTGAATAATTTACTATAGAAAAGGCAATCCCTGGCGCACTTAAAATTTGCGACAGTAGAAAATTAATTTTTGAAAAATTTACTGTAGAAAAGGAAATCCCTGGCGTAATTAAAATTTGCGACAGTAGAAAATTATTTTTTGAATAATCTACTATAGAAATGGCAATCCCTGGCGTAATTAAAATTTGCGACAGTTGAAAATTATTTTTTGAATAATTTACTATAGAAATGGCAATCCCTGGCGCAATTAAAATTTGCGACAGTAGAAAATTATTTTTTGAATAATTTACTGTAGAAAAGGCAATCCCTGGCGCAATTAAAATTTGCGACAGTTGAAAATTATTTTTTGAATAATTTACTATAGAAAAGGCAATCCCTGGCGTATTTAAAATTTGCGACAGTAAAAAATTAATTTTTGAAAAATTTACTGTAGAAAAGGCAAACCCTGGCGCAATTAAAATTTGCGACAGTATAAAATTATTTTTTGAATAATTTACAATAGAAAAGGCAATCCCTGGCGCAATTAAAATTTGCGACAGTAGAAAATTATTTTTTGAATAATTTACTATAGAAAAGGCAATCCCTGGCGTAATTAAAATTTGCGACAGTTAAAAATTATTTTTTGAATAATTTACTATAGAAAAGGCAATCCCTGGGATATTTAAAATTTGCGACAGTAAGAAATTAATTTGTGAGAAATTTACTATAGAAAAGGCAATCCCTGGCGCAATTAAAATTTGCGAGAGTAGAAAATTATTTTTTGAATAATTTACTATAGAAAAGGCAATCCCTGGCGTAATTAAAATTTGCGACAGTAAAAAATTATTTTTTGCAAAATTTACTATAGAAAAGGCAATCCCTGGCGTATTTAAAATTTGCGACAGTAAAAAATTATTTTTTGAATAATTTACTATAGAAAAGGCAATCCCTGGCGTAATTAAAATTTGCGACAGTAAAAAATTATTTTTTGAATAAATTACTATAGAAAAGGCAATCCCTGGCTTAATTAAAATTTGCGACAGTATAAAATTATTTTTTGAATAATTTACTATAGAAAAGGCAATCCCTGGCGCAATTAAAATTTGCGACAGTAGAAAATTATTTTTTGAATAATTTACTGTAGAAAAGGCAATCCCTGGCGTAATTAAAATTTGCGACAGTAGAAAATTATTTTTTGAATAATTTACTATAGAAAAGGCAATCCCTGGCGCAATTAAAATTTGCGACAGTAGAAAATTATTTTTTGAATAATTTACTGTAGAAAAGGCAATCCCTGGCGCAATTAAAATTTGCGACAGTAAAAAATTATTTTTTGCAAAATTTACTATAGAAAAGGCAATCCCTGGCGCACTTAAAATTTGCGACAGTAAAAAATTATTTTTTGAAAAATTTACTGTAGAAAAGGCAATCCCTGGCGCAATTAAAATTTGCGACAGTAGAAAATTATTTTTTGAATAATTTACTATAGAAAAGGCAATCCCTGGCGTATTTAAAATTTGCGACAGTAGAAAATTATTTTTTGAATAATTTACTATAGAAAAGGCAATCCCTGGCGCAATTAAAATTTGCGACAGTTGAAAATTATTTTTTGAATAATTTACTATAGAAAAGGCAATCCCTGGCGTAATTAAAATTTGCGTCAGTAGAAAATTATTTTTTGAAAAGTTTACTATAGAAAAGGCAATCCCTGTGATATTTAAAATTTGCGACAGTAAAAAATTATTTTTTGAATAATTTACTATAGAAAAGGCAATCCCTGGCGGATTTGAAATTTGCGACAGTTGAAAATTATTTTTTGAATAATTTACTATAGAAAAGGCAATCCCTGGCGTAATTAAAATTTGCGACAGTAAAAAATTATTTTTTGAATAATTTACTATAGAAAAGGCAATCCCTGGCGTAATTAAAACTTGCCATAGTAAAAAATTATTTTTTGAATAATTTACTATAGAAAAGGCAAACCCTGGCGCACTTAAAATTTGCGATAGTAAAAAATTATTTTTTGAATAATTTACTATAGAAAAGGCAATCCTTGGCGCACTTAAAATTTGCGATAGTAAAAAATTATTTTTTGAATAATTTACTATAGAAAAGGCAATCCCTGGCGTAATTAAAATTTGCGACAGTAGAAAATTATTTTTTGAATAATTTACTATAGAAAAGGCAATCCCTGGCGTAATTGAAATTTGCGACAGTAGAAAATTATTTTTTGAATAATTTACTATAGAAAACGCAATCCTTGGCACAATTAAAATTTGCGACAGTAGAAAATTATCTTTTGAATAATTTACTATAGAAAAGGCAATCCCTGGCGTAATTAAAATTTACGACAGTAAAAAATTATTTTTTGAATAATTTACTGTAGAAAAGGCAATCCCTGGCGCAATTAAAATTTGCGACAGTTGAAAATTATTTTTTGAATAATTTACTATAGAAAAGGCAATCCCTGGCGTATTTAAAATTTGCGACAGTAAAAAATTATTTTTTGAATAAATTACTATAGAAAAGGCAATCCCTGACTTAATTAAAATTTGCGACAGTATAAAATTATTTTTTGAATAATTTACTATAGAAAAGGCAATCCCTGGCGCAATTAAAATTTGCGAGAGTAGAAAATTATTTTTTGAATAATTTACTGTAGAAAAGGCAATCCCTGGCGTAATTAAAATTTGCGACAGTAGAAAATTATTTTTTGAATAATTTACTATAGAAAAGGCAATCCCTGGCGCAATTAAAATTTGCGACAGTAGAAAATTATTTTTTGAATAATTTACTGTAGAAAAGGCAATCCCTGGCGCAATTAAAATTTGCGACAGTAAAAAATTATTTTTTGCAAAATTTACTATAGAAAAGGCAATCCCTGGCGCACTTAAAATTTGCGACAGTAAAAAATTATTTTTTGAAAAATTTACTGTAGAAAAGGCAATCCCTGGCGCAATTAAAATTTGCGACAGTAGAAAATTATTTTTTGAATAATTTACTATAGAAAAGGCAATCCCTGGCGTATTTAAAATTTGCGACAGTAGAAAATTATTTTTTGAATAATTTACTATAGAAAAGGCAATCCCTGGCGCAATTAAAATTTGCGACAGTTGAAAATTATTTTTTGAATAATTTACTATAGAAAAGGCAATCCCTGGCGTAATTAAAATTTGCGTCAGTAGAAAATTATTTTTTGAAAAGTTTACTATAGAAAAGGCAATCCCTGTGATATTTAAAATTTGCGACAGTAAAAAATTATTTTTTGAATAATTTACTATAGAAAAGGCAATCCCTGGCGGATTTGAAATTTGCGACAGTTGAAAATTATTTTTTGAATAATTTACTATAGAAAAGGCAATCCCTGGCGTAATTAAAATTTGCGACAGTAAAAAATTATTTTTTGAATAATTTACTATAGAAAAGGCAATCCCTGGCGTAATTAAAACTTGCCATAGTAAAAAATTATTTTTTGAATAATTTACTATAGAAAAGGCAAACCCTGGCGCACTTAAAATTTGCGATAGTAAAAAATTATTTTTTGAATAATTTACTATAGAAAAGGCAATCCTTGGCGCACTTAAAATTTGCGATAGTAAAAAATTATTTTTTGAATAATTTACTATAGAAAAGGCAATCCCTGGCATAATTAAAATTTGCGACAGTAGAAAATTATTTTTTGAATAATTTACTATAGAAAAGGCAATCCCTGGCGTAATTAAAATTTGCGACAGTAGAAAATTATTTTTTGAATAATTTACTATAGAAAACGCAATCCTTGGCACAATTAAAATTTGCGACAGTAGAAAATTATCTTTTGAATAATTTACTATAGAAAAGGCAATCCCTGGCGTAATTAAAATTTACGACAGTAAAAAATTATTTTTTGAATAATTTACTGTAGAAAAGGCAATCCCTGGCGCAATTAAAATTTGCGACAGTTGAAAATTATTTTTTGAATAATTTACTATAGAAAAGGCAATCCCTGGCGTATTTAAAATTTGCGACAGTAAAAAATTAATTTTTGAAAAATTTACTGTAGAAAAGGCAATCCCTGGCGCAATTAAAATTTGCGACAGTATAAAATTATTTTTTGAATAATTTACAATAGAAAAGGCAATCCCTGGCGCAATTAAAATTTGCGACAGTAGAAAATTATTTTTTGAATAATTTACTATAGAAAAGGCAATCCCTGGCGTAATTAAAATTTGCGACAGTTGAAAATTATTTTTTGAATAATTTACTATAGAAAAGGCAATCCCTGGGATATTTAAAATTTGCGACAGTAAGAAATTAATTTGTGAGAAATTTACTATAGAAAAGGCAATCCCGCAATTAAAATTTGCGAGAGTAGAAAATTATTTTTTGAATAATTTACTAAAGAAAAGGCAATCCCTGGCGTAATTAAAATTTGCGACAGTAAAAAATTATTTTTTGCAAAATTTACTATAGAAAAGGCAATCCCTGGCGTATTTAAAATTTGCGACAGTAAAAAATTATTTTTTGAATAATTTACTATAGGAAAGGCAATCCCTGGCGTAATTAAAATTTGCGACAGTAAAAAATTATTTTTTGAATAAATTACTATAGAAAAGGCAATCCCTGGCTTAATTAAAATTTGCGACAGTATAAAATTATTTTTTGAATAATTTACTATAGAAAAGGCAATCCCTGGCGCAATTAAAATTTGCGACAGTAGAAAATTATTTTTTGAATAATTTACTGTAGAAAAGGCAATCCCTGGCGTAATTAAAATTTGCGACAGTAGAAAATTATTTTTTGAATAATTTACTATAGAAAAGGCAATCCCTGGCGCAATTAAAATTTGCGACAGTAGAAAATTATTTTTTGAATAATTTACTGTAGAAAAGGCAATCCCTGGCGTAATTAAAACTTGCGATAGTAAAAAATTATTTTTTGAATAATTTACTATAGAAAAGGCAATCCCTGGCGCACTTAAAATTTGCGATAGTAAAAAATTATTTTTTGAATAATTTACTATAGAAAAGGCAATCCTTGGCGCACTTAAAATTTGCGATAGTAAAAAATTATTTTTTGAATAATTTACTATAGAAAAGGCAATCCCTGGCCTAATTAAAATTTGCGACAGTAGAAAATTATTTTTTGAATAATTTACTATAGAAAAGGCAATCCCTGGCGTAATTAAAATTTGCGACAGTAGAAAATTATTTTTTGAATAATTTACTATAGAAAAGGCAATCCCTGGCACAATTAAAATTTGCGACAGTAGAAAATTATCTTTTGAATAATTTACTATAGAAAAGGCAATCCCTGGCGTAATTAAAATTTACGACAGTAAAAAATTATTTTTTGAATAATTTACTGTAGAAAAGGCAATCCCTGGCGCAATTAAAATTTGCGACAGTATAAAATTATTTTTTGAATAATTTACTATAGAAAAGGCAATCCCTGGCGCAATTAAAATTTGCTACAGTAAAAAATTATTTTTTGAATAATTTACTATAGAAAAAGCAATCCCTGGCGTATTTAAAATTTGCGACATTAGAAAATTATTTTTTGAATAATTTACTATAGAAAAGGCAATCCCTGGCACAATTAAAATTTGCGACAATTGAAAATTATTTTTTGAATAATTTACTATAGAAAAGGCAATCCCTGGCGTAATTAAAATTTGCGTCAGTAGAAAATTATTTTTTGAAAAGTTTACTATAGAAAAGGCAATCCCTGGGATATTTAAAATTTGCGACAGTAAAAAATTATTTTTTGAATAATTTACTATAGAAAAGGCAATCCCTGGCGGATTTGAAATTTGCGACAGTTGAAAATTATTTTTTGAATAATTTACTATAGAAAAGGCAATCCCTGGCGTAAGTAAAATTTGCGACAGTAGAAAATTATTTTTTGAATAATTTACTATAGAAAAGGCAATCCCTGGCGTAATTAAAATTTGCGACAGTAGAAAATTATTTTTTGAATAATTTACTATAGAAAAGGCAATCCCTGGCACAATTAAAATTTGCGATAGTAGAAAATTATCTTTTGAATAATTTACTATAGAAAAGGCAATCCCTGGCGTAATTAAAATTTACGACAGTAAAAAATTATTTTTTGAATAATTTACTGTAGAAAAGGCAATCCCTGGCGCAATTAAAATTTGCGACAGTATAAAATTATTTTTTGAATAATTTACTATAGAAAAGGCAATCCCTGGCGCAATTAAAATATGCGACAGTAAAAAATTATTTTTTGAATAATTTACTATAGAAAAGGCAATCCCTGGCGTATTTAAAATTTGCGACATTAGAAAATTATTTTTTGAATAATTTACTATAGAAAAGGCAATCCCTGGCGCTATTAAAATTTGCGACAGTTGAAAATTATTTTTTGAATAATTTACTATAGAAAAGGCAATCCCTGGCGTAATTAAAATTTGCGTCAGTAGAAAATTATTTTTTGAAAAGTTTACTATAGAAAAGGCAATCCCTGGGATATTTAAAATTTGCGACAGTAAAAAATTATTTTTTGAATAATTTACTATAGAAAAGGCAATCCCTGGCGGATTTGAAATTTGCGACAGTTGAAAATTATTTTTGAATAATTTACTATAGAAAAGGCAATCCCTGGCGTAATTAAAATTTGCGACAGTAAAAAATTATTTTTTGAATAATTTACTATAGAAAAGGCAATCTCTGGCGTAATTAAAACTTGCGATAGTAAAAAATTATTTTTTGAATAATTTACTATAGAAAAGGCAATCCCTGGCGCACTTAAAATTTGCGATAGTAAAAAATTATTTTTTGAATAATTTACTATAGAAAAGGCAATCCCTGGCGCACTTAAAATTTGCGATAGTAAAAAATTATTTTTTGAATAATTTACTATAGAAAAGGCAATCCCTGGCGTAATTAAAATTTGCGACAGTAGAAAATTATTTTTTGAATAATTTACTATAGAAAAGGCAATCCCTGGCGCACTTAAAATTTGCGACAGTAAAAAATTATTTTTTGAAAAATTTACTGTAGAAGGGGGCAATACCTGGCGCAATTAAAATTTGCGACAGTAGAAAATTATTTTTTGAATAATTTACTATAGAAAAGGCAATCCCTGGCGTATTTAAAATTTGCGACAGTAGAAAATTATTTTTTGAATAATTTACTATAGAAAAGGCAATCCCTGGCGCAATTAAAATTTGCGACAGTTGAAAATTATTTTTTGAATAATTTACTATAGAAAAGGCAATCCCTGGCGTAATTAAAATTTGCGACAGTAGAAAATTATTTTTTGAATCATTTACTATAGAAAAGGCAATCCGTGGCGTAATTAAAATTTGCGACAGTAGAAAATTATTTTTTGAATAATTTACTATAGAAAAGGCAATCTCTGGCGTAATTAAAACTTGCGATAGTAAAAAATTATTTTTTGAATAATTTACTATAGAAAAGGCAATCCCTGGCGCACTTAAAATTTGCGATAGTAAAAAATTATTTTTTGAATAATTTACTATAGAAAAGGCAATCCCTGGCGCACTTAAAATTTGCGATAGTAAAAAATTATTTTTTGAATAATTTACTATAGAAAAGGCAATCCCTGGCGTAATTAAAATTTGCGACAGTAGAAAATTATTTTTTGAATAATTTACTATAGAAAAGGCAATCCCTGGCGTAATTAAAATTTACGACAGTAAAAAATTATTTTTTGAATAATTTACTGTAGAAAAGGCAATCCCTGGCGCAATTAAAATTTGCGACAGTATAAAATTATTTTTTGAATAATTTACTATAGAAAAGGCAATCCCTGGCGCAATTAAAATTTGCGACAGTAAAAAATTATTTTTTGAATAATTTACTATAGAAAAGGCAATCCCTGGCGTATTTAAAATTTGTGAACAGTAAAAAATTATTTTTTGAATAATTTACTGTAGAAAAGGCAATCCCTGGCGCAATTAAAATTTGCGACAGTATAAAATTATTTTTTGAATAATTTACTATAGAAAAGGCAATCCCTGGCGCAATTAAAATTTGCGACAGTAAAAAATTATTTTTTGAATAATTTACTATAGAAAAGGCAATCCCTGGCGTAATTAAAATTTGCGACTGTATAAAATTATTTTTTGAATAATTTAATATAGAAAAGGCAATCCCTGGCGCAATTAAAATTTGCGACAGTAAAAAATTATTTTTTGAATAATTTACTATATAAAAGGCAATCCCTGGCGTATTTAAAATTTGCGACAGTAACAAATTACTTTTTGAAAAATTTACTGTAGAAAAGGCAATCCCTGCCGCAATTAAAATTTGCGACAGTTGAAAATTATTTTTTGAAAAATTTACTGTAGAAAAGGCAATCCCTGGCGTAATTAAAATTTGCGACAATAAAAAATTATTTTTTGAATAATTTACTGTAGAAAAGGCAATCCCTGGCGCAATTAAAATTTGCGACAGTATAAAATTATTTTTTGAATAATTTACTACAGAAATGGTAATCCCTATAATACCCATCGATAATATGCACATAGGATAATCGAATGAAAATTATAAGGAAATATTTGAGGAGGCGATTAAGGTCGAAGAACATGGATGAAATCTTAAGATCTGCCTTTCTAGTAAGAAATTTGATCGTAAAAATGTTTCTTTACCATTATTAACAAGTAATTTTTATAGACTTCACGTTATCCCTGCAGCTACCAAGGAAGTAGGTTTGAAGCAAACAACATATAAGAAATTCTCTAAATTCTTAAATGAGATGTCAGGAAAGGGTTTAATAGTGACTCGAAAAGAAACCACTGGGATAGAGAAAATCATTTCTGTTGATTTTGATCATCCAAACAGTAATTTTATATCTAGTGACAAAACATCTGATGATAAAAGTGAAAATAGTACAGCACAACTGTTTCTTGCAGAAGTGATGGAGCTACATATATCTGGTCACAGATGAACCAATTGTCATTTTTTGAAAGTAAAGTTACAGAAAAGGCAATAATATCGATGTAAAAATGCTAATAAAAGAATATGTAATTAAGAAAAAAACTGGGAAATATTTTTTGTGCATTTTATTAATATTTATTTATTCTTAAATTTTTAATTATTTCACCTATTTTATAAATAAATTTTCACAAATCACTGGAAATTAGAAGTTAAATTATGCTCAGGAGAACTGTCAGAGAAATGTCATTTCATTAGATTTACCCGGTGTTTTAAAAAACTTGTTGGATGAGTGCACAAAACCCCGAGTAAATTTGGGGAGAATTATAGGGGAAGATTTACACGGTGTTTTTACACAGTGTTTTCATCGAACAAACCTGTAATGTCGAGTGAATCAAGTGACGAAGAAGATTTCGTCCTTTCTTATTATTATCAATACAGGAGAAGTAAGTAAATTAAAATTTGCGACAGTAGAAAATTATTTTTTCAATAATTTACTATAGAAAGGGCAATCCCTGGCGCAATTAAAATTTGCGACAGTAGAAAATTATTTTTTGAATAATTTACTATAGAAAAGGCAATCCCTGGCGCACTTAAAATTTGCGACAGTAAAAAATTATTTTTTGAAAAATTTACTGTAGAAGGGGGCAATCCCTGGCGCAATTAAAATTTGCGACAGTAGAAAATTATTTTTTGAATAATTTACTATAGAAAAGGCAATCCCTGGCGTATTTAAAATTTGCGACAGTAGAAAATTATTTTTTGAATAATTTACTTTAGAAAAGGCAATCCCTGGCGCAATTAAAATTTGCGACAGTTGAAAATTATTTTTTGAATAATTTACTATAGAAAAGGCAATCCCTGGCGTAATTAAAATTTGCGTCAGTAGAAAATTATTTTTTGAAAAGTTTACTATAGAAAAGGCAATCCCTGGGATATTTAAAATTTGCGACAGTAAAAAATTATTTTTTGAATAATTTACTATAGAAAAGGCAATCCCTGGCGGATTTGAAATTTGCGACAGTTGAAAATTATTTTTTGAATAATTTACTATAGAAAAGGCAATCCCTGGCGTAATTAAAATTTGCGACAGTAAAAAATTATTTTTTGAATAATTTACTATAGAAAAGACAATCCCTGGCGCACTTAAAATTTGCGATAGTAAAAAATTATTTTTTGAATAATTTACTATAGAAAAGGCAATCCCTGGCGTAATTAAAATTTGCGACAGTAGAAAATTATTTTTTGAATAATTTACTATAGAAAAGGCAATCCCTGGCGTAATTAAAATTTGCGACAGTAGAAAATTATTTTTTGAATAATTTACTATAGAAAAGGCAATCCCTGGCGCAATTAAAATTTGCGACAGTAGAAAATTATTTTTTGAATAATTTACTATAGAAAAGGCAATCCCTGGCGTAATTAAAATTTACGACAGTAAAAAATTATTTTTTGAATAATTTACTGTAGAAAAGGCAATCCCTGGCGCAATTAAAATTTGCGACAGTATAAAATTATTTTTTGAATAATTTACTATAGAAAAGGCAATCCCTGGCGCAATTAAAATTTGCGACAGTAAAAAATTATTTTTTGAATAATTTACTATAGAAAAGGCAATCCCTGGCGTATTTAAAATTTGCGAACAGTAAAAAATTATTTTTTGAATAATTTACTCTAGAAAAGGCAATCCCTGGCGCAATTAAAATTAGCGACAGTATAAAATTATTTTTTGAATAATTTACTATAGAAAAGGCAATCCCTGGCGCAATTAAAATTTGCGACAGTAAAAAATTATTTTTTGAATAATTTACTATAGAAAAGGCAATCCCTGGCGTAGTTAAAATTTGCGACTGTATAAAATTATTTTTTCTATTTTTTGTAATTAAAATTTACGACAGTAAAAAATTATTTTTTGAATAATTTACTGTAGAAAAGGCAATCCCTGGCGCAATTAAAATTTGCGACAGTATAAAATTATTTTTTGAATAATTTACTATAGAAAAGGCAATCCCTGGCGCAATTAAAATTTGCGACAGTAAAAAATTATTTTTTTAATAATTTACTATAGAAAAGGCAATCCCTGGCGTATTTAAAATTTGCGAACAGTAAAAAATTATTTTTTGAATAATTTACTGTAGAAAAGGCAATCCCTGGCGCAATTAAAATTTGCGACAGTATAAAATTATTTTTTGAATAATTTACTATAGAAAAGGCAATCCCTGGCGCAATTAAAATTTGCGACAGTAAAAAATTATTTTTTGAATAATTTACTATAGAAAAGGCAATCCCTGGCGTAATTAAAATTTGCGACTGTATAAAATTATTTTTTGAATAATTTACTATAGAAAAGGCAATCCCTGGCGTATTTAAAATTTGCGAACAGTAAAAAATTATTTTTTGAATAATTTACTGTAGAAAAGGCAATCCCTGGCGTAATTAAAATTTGCGACAGTAGAAAATTATTTTTTGAATAATTTACTATAGAAAAGGCAATCCCTGGCGTAATTAAAATTTGCGACAGTAGAAAATTATTTTTTGAATAATTTACTATAGAAAAGGCAATCCCTGGCGAAATTAAAATTTGCGACAGTAGAAAATTATTTTTTGAATAATTTACTATAGAAAAGGCAATCCCTGGCGTAATTAAAATTTACGACAGTAAAAAATTATTTTTTGAATAATTTACTGTAGAAAAGGCAATCCCTGGCGCAATTAAAATTTGCGACAGTATAAAATTATTTTTTGAATAATTTACTATAGAAAAGGCAATCCCTGGCGCAATTAAAATTTGCGACAGTAAAAAATTATTTTTTGAATAATTTACTATAGAAAAGGCAATCCCTGGCGTATTTAAAATTTGCGAACAGTAAAAAATTATTTTTTGAATAATTTACTGTAGAAAAGGCAATCCCTGGCGCAATTAAAATTTGCGACAGTATAAAATTATTTTTTGAATAATTTACTATAGAAAAGGCAATCCCTGGCGCAATTAAAATTTGCGACAGTAAAAAATTATTTTTTGAATAATTTACTATAGAAAAGGCAATCCCTGGCGCAGTTAAAATTTGCGACAGTTGAAAATTATTTTTTGAATAATTTACTATAGAAAAGGCAATCCCTGGCGCAATTAAAATTTGCGACAGTTGAAAATTATTTTTTTAATAATTTACTATAGAAAAGGCAATCCCTGGCGTATTTAAAATTTGCGACAGTAAAAAATTAATTTTTGAAAAATTTACTGTAGAAAAGGCAATCCCTGCCGCAATTAAAATTTGCGACAGTTGAAAATCATTTTTTGAAAAATTTACTGTAGAAAAGGCAATCCCTGGCGTAATTAAAATTTGCGACAATAAAAAATTATTTTTTGAATAATTTACTGTAGAAAAGGCAATCCCTGGCGCAATTAAAATTTGCGACAGTATAAAATTATTTTTTGAATAATTTACTATAGAAAAGGTAATCGATGGCGCAATTAAAATTTGCGACAGTAAAAAATTATTTTTTGAATAATTTACTATAGAAAAGGCAATCCCTGGCGTAATTAAAATTTGCGACAGTATAAAATTAGTTTTTGAATAATTTAATATAGAAAAGGCAATCCCTGGCGCATTTAAAATTTGCGACAGTAAAAAATTATTTTTTGAATAATTTACTATATAAAAGGCAATCCCTGGCGCAATTAAAATTAGCGACAGTTGAAAATTATTTTTTGAATAATTTACTATAGAAAAGGCAATCCCTGGCGTATTTAAAATTTGCGACAGTAAAACATTAATTTTTGAAAAATTTACTGTAGAAAAGGCAATCCCTGGCGCAATTAAAATTTGCGACAGTTGAAAATTACTTTTTGAAAAATTTACTGTAGAAAAGGCAATCCCTGGCGTAATTAAAATTTGCGACAGTAGAAAATTATTTTTTGAATAATTTACTATAGAAAAGGCAATCCCTGGCGCAATTAAAATTTGCGACAGTTGAAAATTATTTTTTGAATAATTTACTATAGAAAAGGTAATCCCTGGCGCAGTTTCAATTTGCGACAGTAGAAAATTATTTTTTGAATAATTTACTATAGAAAAAAAGGCAATCCCTGGGATATTTAAAATTTGCGACAGTAAAAAATTATTTTTTGAATAATTTGCTATAGAAAAGGCAATCCCTGGCGTATTTAAAATTTGCGACAGTAAAACATTAATTTTTGAAAAATTTACTGTAGAAAAGGCAATCCCTGGCGCAATTAAAATTTGCGACAGTTGAAAATTATTTTTTGAAAAAATTACTGTAGAAAAGGCAATCCCTGGCGTAATTAAAATTTGCGACAGTAGAAAATTATTTTTTGAATAATTTACTATAGAAAAGGCAATCCCTGGCGCAATTAAAATTTGCGACAGTTGAAAATTATTTTTTGAATAATTTACTATAGAAAAGGCAATCCCTGGCGTATTTGAAATTTGCGACAGTAAAACATTAATTTTTGAAACATTTACTGTAGAAAAGGCAATCCCTGGCGCAATTAAAATTTGCGACAGTTGAAAATTATTTTTTGAAAAATTTACTGTAGAAAAGGCAATCCCTGGCGTAATTAAAATTTGCGACAGTAGAAAATTATTTTTTGAATAATTTACTATAGAAAAGGCAATCCCTGGCGCAATCAAAATTTGCGACAGTTGAAAATTATTTTTTGAATAATTTACTATAGAAAAGGCAATCCCTGGCGTAATTAAAATTTGCGACAGTAAAAAATTATTTTTTGAATAATTTACTATAGAAAAGGCAATCCCTGGCGTAATTAAAACTTGCGATAGTAAAAAATTATTTTTTGAATAATTTACTATAGAAAAGGCAATCCCTGGCGCACTTAAAATTTGCGATAGTAAAAAATTATTTTTGGAATAATTTACTATAGAAAAGGCAATCCCTGGCGTAATTAAAACTTGCGATAGTAAAAAATTATTTTTTGAATAATTTACTATAGAAAAGGCAATCCCTGGCGCAATTAAAATTTGCGAGAGTTGAAAATTATTTTTTGAATAATTTACTAGAGAAAAGGCAATCCCTGGCGTAATTAAAATTTGCGTCAGTAGAAAATTATTTTTTGAAAAGTTTACTATAGATAAGGCAATCCCTGGGGTATTTAAAATTTGCGACAGTAAAAAATTATTTTTTGAATAATTTACTATAGAAAAGGCAATCCCTGGCGTATTTAAAATTTGCGACAGTAAAACATTAATTTTTGAAAAATTTACTGTAGAAAAGGCAATCCCTGGCGCAATTAAAATTTGCGACAGTTGAAAATTATTTTTAGAAAAATTTACTGTAGAAAAGGCAATCCCTGGCGTAATTAAAATTTGCGACAGTAGAAAATTATTTTTTGAATAATTTACTATAGAAAAGGCAATCCCTGGCGTAATTAAAATTTGCGACAGTAAAAAAATTATTTTTTGAATAATTTACTATAGAAAAGGCAATCCCTGGCGTAATTAAATCTTGCGATAGTAAAAAATTATTTTTTGAATAATTTACTATAGAAAAGGCAATCCCTGGCGCAATTAAAATTTGCGACAGTTGAAAATTATTTTTGAATAATTTACTATAGAAAAGGCAATCCCTGGCGTAATTAAAATTTGCGTTAGTAGAAAATTATTTTTTGAAAAGTTTACTATAGATAAGGCAAACCCTGGGATATTTAAAATTTGCGACAGTAAAAAATTATTTTTTGAATAATTTACTATAGAAAAGGCAATCCCTGGCGTATTTAAAATTTGCGACAGTAAAACATTAATTTTTGAAAAATTTACTGTAGAAAAGGCAATCCCTGGCGCAATTAAAATTTGCGACAGTAGAAAATTATTTTTTGAATAATTTACTATAGAAAAGGCAATCCCTGGCGCAATTAAAATTTGCGACAGTTGAAAATTATTTTTTGAATAATTTACTATAGAAAAGGCAATCCCTGGCGTATTTAAAATTTGCGACAGTAAAACATTAATTTTTGAAAAATTTACTGTAGAAAAGGCAATGCCTGGCGCAATTAAAATTTGCGACAGTTGAAAATTATTTTTTGAATAATTTACTATAGAAAAGGCAATCCCTGGCGTAATTAAAATTTGCGGCAATAAAAAATAATTTTTGAATAATTTACTATAGAAAAGGCAATCCCTGGCGTAATTAAAACTTGCGATAGTAAAAAATTATTTTTTGAATAATTTACTATAGAAAAGGCAATCCCTGGCGCACTTAAAATTTGCGATAGTAAAAAATTATTTTTTGAATAATTTACTATAGAAAAGGCAATCACTGGCGCACTTAAAATTTGCGATAGTAAAAAATTATTTTTTGAATAATTTACTATAGAAAAGGCAATCCCTGGCGTAATTAAAATTTGCGACAGTTGAAAATTATTTTTTGAATAATTTACTATAGAAATGCAATCCCTGGCGCAATTAAAATTTGCGACAGTTGAAAATTATTTTTTGAATAATTTACTATAGAAAAGGCAATCCCTGGCGGATTTGAAATTTGCGACAGTAGAAAATTATTTTTTGAATAATTTACTATAGAAAAGGCAATCCCTGGCGCACTTAAAATTTGCGATAGTAAAAAATTATTTTTTGAATAATTTACTATAGAAAAGGCAATCCCTGGCGCAATTAAAATTTGCGACAATTGAAAATTATTTTTTGAATAATTTACTATAGAAAAGGCAATCCCTGGCGTATTTAAAATTTGCGACAGTAAAAAATTATTTTTTGAATAATTTACTATAGAAATGGCAATCCCTGGCGCAATTAAAATTTGCGACAGTATAAAATTATTTTTTGAATAATTTACTATATAAAAGGCAATCCCTGGCGCAATTAAAATTTGCGACAGTTGAAAATTATTTTTTGAATAATTTACAATAGAAAAGGCAATCCCTGGCGCAATTAAAATTTACGACAGTATAAAATTATTTTTTGAATAATTTACTATATAAAAGGCAATCCCTGGCGCAATTAAAATTTGCGACAGTAGAAAATTATTTTTTGAATAATTTACTGTAGAAAAGGCAATCCCTGGCGCAATTAAAATTTGCGACAGTTGAAAATTATTTTTTGAATAATTTACTATAGAAAAGGCATTCCCTGGCGTATTTAAAATTTGCGACAGTAAAAAATTAATTTTTGAAAAATTTACTGTAGAAAAGGCAATCCCTGGGATATTTAAAATTTGCGACAGTAAAAAATTATTTTTTGAATAATTTACTATAGAAAAGGCAATCCCTGGCGTAATTAAAATTTGCGTCAGTAGAAAATTATTTTTTGAATAATTTACTATAGAAAAGGCAAGCCATGGCGCAATTAAAATTTGCGACAGTAGAAAATTATTTTTTGAATAATTTACTATAGAAAATTCAATCCCTGGCGTAATTAAAAATTTGCTACAGTATAAAATTATTTTTTGAATAATTTACTGTAGAAAAGGCAATCCCTGGCGCAATTAAAATTTGCGACAATTGAAAATTATTTTTTGAATAATTTACTATAGAAAAGGCAATCCCTGGCGTATTTAAAATTTGCGACAGTAAAAAATTATTTTTTGAATAATTTACTATAGAAATGGCAATCCCTGGCGCAATTAAAATTTGCGACAGTATAAAATTATTTTTTGAATAATTTACTATATAAAAGGCAATCCCTGGCGCAATTAAAATTTGCGACAGTTGAAAATTATTTTTTGAATAATTTACAATAGAAAAGGCAATCCCTGGCGCAATTAAAATTTACGACAGTATAAAATTATTTTTTGAATAATTTACTATATAAAAGGCAATCCCTGGCGCAATTAAAATTTGCGACAGTTGAAAATTATTTTTTGAATAATTTACTATAGAAAAGGCAATCCCTGGCGTATTTAAAATTTGCGACAGTAAAACATTAATTTTTGAAAAATTTACTGTAGAAAAGGCAATCCCTGGCGCAATTAAAATTTGCGTCAGTAGAAAATTATTTTTTGAATAATTTACTATAGAAAAGGTAATCCCTGGCGCAGTTTCAATTTGCGACAGTAGAAAATTATTTTTTGAATAATTTACTATAGAAAAAAAGGCAATCCCTGGGATATTTAAAATTTGCGACAGTAAAAAATTATTTTTTGAATAATTTACTATAGAAAAGGCAATCCCTGGCGTATTTAAAATTTGCGACAGTAAAACATTAATTTTTGAAAAATTTACTGTAGAAAAGGCAATCCCTGGCGCAATTAAAATTTGCGACAGTTGAAAATTATTTTTTGAAAAAATTTCTGTAGAAAAGGCAATCCCTGGCGTAATTAAAATTTGCGACAGTAGAAAATTATTTTTTGAATAATTTACTATAGAAAAGGCAATCCCTGGCGCAATTAAAATTTGCGACAGTTGAAAATTATTTTTTGAATAATTTACTATAGAAAAGGCAATCCCTGGCGTATTTAAAATTTGCGACAGTAAAACATTAATTTTTGAAAAATTTACTGTAGAAAAGGCAATCCCTGGCGCAATTAAAATTTGCGACAGTTGAAAATTATTTTTTGAAAAATTTACTGTAGAAAAGGCAATCCCTGGCGTAATTAAAATTTGCGACAGTAGAAAATTATTTTTTGAATAATTTACTATAGAAAAGGCAATCCCTGGCGCAATCAAAATTTGCGACAGTTGAAAATTATTTTTTGAATAATTTACTATAGAAAAGGCAATCCGTGGCGTAATTAAAATTTGCGACAGTAAAAAATTATTTTTTGAATAATTTACTATAGAAAAGGCAATCCCTGGCGTAATTAAAACTTGCGATAGTAAAAAATTATTTTTTGAATAATTTACTATAGAAAAGGCAATCCCTGGCGCACTTAAAATTTGCGATAGTAAAAAATTATTTTTTGAATAATTTACTATAGAAAAGGCAATCCCTGGCGTAATTAAAACTTGCGATAGTAAAAAATTATTTTTTGAATAATTTACTATAGAAAAGGCAATCCCTGGCGCAATTAAAATTTGCGAGAGTTGAAAATTATTTTTTGAATAATTTACTATAGAAAAGGCAATCCCTGGCGTAATTAAAATTTGCGTCAGTAGAAAATTATTTTTTGAAAAGTTTACTATAGATAAGGCAATCCCTGGGGTATTTAAAATTTGCGACAGTAAAAAATTATTTTTTGAATAATTTACTATAGAAAAGGCAATCCCTGGCGTATTTAAAATTTGCGACAGTAAAACATTAATTTTTGAAAAATTTACTGTAGAAAAGGCAATCCCTGGCGCAATTAAAATTTGCGACAGTTGAAAATTATTTTTTGAAAAATTTACTGTAGAAAAGGCAATCCCTGGCGTAATTAAAATTTGCGACAGTAGAAAATTATTTTTTGAATAATTTACTATAGAAAAGGCAATCCCTGGCGTAATTAAAATTTGCGACAGTAAAAAATTATTTTTTGAATAATTTACTATAGAAAAGGCAATCCCTGGCGTAATTAAAACTTGCGATAGTAAAAAATTATTTTTTGAATAATTTACTATAGAAAAGGCAATCCCTGGCGCAATTAAAATTTGCGACAGTTGAAAATTATTTTTTGAATAATTTACTATAGAAAAGGCAATCCCTGGCGTAATTAAAATTTGCGTTAGTAGAAAATTATTTTTTGAAAAGTTTACTATAGATAAGGCAATCCCTGGGATATTTAAAATTTGCGACAGTAAAAAATTATTTTTTGAATAATTTACTATAGAAAAGGCAATCCCTGGCGTATTTAAAATTTGCGACAGTAAAACATTAATTTTTGAAAAATTTACTGTAGAAAAGGCAATCCCTGGCGCAATTAAAATTTGCGACAGTAGAAAATTATTTTTTGAATAATTTACTATAGAAAAGGCAATCCCTGGCGCAATTAAAATTTGCGACAGTTGAAAATTATTTTTTGAATAATTTACTATAGAAAAGGCAATCCCTGGCGTATTTAAAATTTGCGACAGTAAAACATTAATTTTTGAAAAATTTACTGTAGAAAAGGCAATGCTGGCGCAATTAAAATTTGCAACAGTTGAAAATTATTTTTTGAATAATTTACTATAGAAAAGGCAATCCCTGGCGTAATTAAAATTTGCGGCAGTAAAAAATTATTTTTTGAATAATTTACTATAGAAAAGGCAATCCCTGGCGTAATTAAAACTTGGGATAGTAAAAAATTATTTTTTGAATAATTTACTATAGAAAAGGCAATCCCTGGCGCACTTAAAATTTGCGATAGTAAAAAAATTATTTTTTGAATAATTTACTATAGAAAAGGCAATCACTGGCGCACTTAAAAGTTGCGATAGTAAAAAATTATTTTTTGAATAATTTACTATAGAAAAGGCAATCCCTGGCGTAATTAAAATTTGCGACAGTAGAAAATTATTTTTTGAATAATTTACTATAGAAAAGGCAATCCCTGGCGTAATTAAAATTTGCGACAGTAGAAAATTATTTTTTGAATAATTTACTATAGAAAAGGCAATCCATGGCGCAATTAAAATTTGCGACAGTAGAAAATTATTTTTTGAATAATTTACTATAGAAAAGGCAATCCCTGGCGTAATTAAAATTTGCGACAGTAAAAAATTATTTTTTGAATAATTTACTGTAGAAAAGGCAATCCCTGGCGCAATTAAAATTTGCGAGAGTATAAAATTATTTTTTGAATAATTTACTATAGAAAAGGCAATCCCTGGCGCAATTAAAATTTGCGACAGTAAAAAATTATTTTTTGAATAATTTACTATAGAAAAGGCAATCCCTGGCGTAATTAAAATTTGCGACAGTATAAAATTATTTTTTGAATAATTTAATATAGAAAAGGCAATCCCTGGCGCAATTAAAATTTGCGACAGTAAAAAATTATTTTTTGAATAATTTAGTATATAAAAGGCAATCCCTGGCGCAATTAAAATTTGCGACAGTTGAAAATTATTTTTTGAATAATTTACTATAGAAAAGGCAATCCCTGGCGCAATTAAAATTTGCGTCAGTTGAAAATTATTTTTTTAATAATTTACTATATAAAAGGCAATCCTGGCGTATTTAAAATTTGCGACAGTAAAAAATTAATTTTTGAAAAATTTACTGTAGAAAAGGCAATCCCTGGCGCAATTAAAATTTGCGACAGTTGAAAATTATTTTTTGAAAAATTTACTGTAGAAAAGGCAATCCCTGGCGTAATTAAAATTTGCGACAGTAGAAAATTATTTTTTGAATAATTTACTGTAGAAAAGGCAATCCCTGGCGTATTTAAAATTTGCGACAGTATAAAATTATTTTTTGAATAATTTACTATATAAAAGGCAATCCCTGGCGCAATTAAAATTTGCGACAGTTGAAAATTATTTTTTGAATAATTTACTATAGAAAAGGAAATCCCTGGCGGATTTGAAATTTGCGACAGTAGAAAACTATTTTTTGAATAATTTACTATAGAAAAGGCAATCCTTGGCGCACTTAAAATTTGCGATAGTAAAAAATTATTTTTTGAATAATTTACTATAGAAAAGGCAATCCCTGGCGCAATTAAAATTTGCGACAGTTGAAAATTATTTTTTGAATAATTTACTATTGAAAAGGCAATCCCTGGCGCACTTAAAATTTGCGACAGTTGAAAATTATTTTTTGAATAATTTACTATAGAAAAGGCAATCCCTGGCGTATTTAAAATTTGCGGCAGTAAAAAATTAATTTTTGAAAAATTTACTGTAGAAAAGGCAATCCCTGGCGTAATTAAAATTTGCGACAGTTGAAAATTATTTTTTGAATAATTTACTGTAGAAAAGGCAATCCCTGGCGGATTTGAAATTTGCGACAGTAAAAAATTATTTTTTGAATAATTTACTATATAAAAGGCAATCCCTGGCGCAATTAAAATTTGCGACAGTTGAAAATTATTTTTTGAATAATTTACTATAGAAAAGGAAATCCCTGGCGGATTTGGAATTTGCGACAGTAGAAAACTATTTTTTGAATAATTTACTATAGAAAAGGCAATCCCTGGCGCACTTAAAATTTGCGACAGTTGAAAATTATTTTTTGAATAATTTACTATAGAAAAGGCAATCCCTGGCGTATTTAAAATTTGCGGCAGTAAAAAATTAATTTTTGAAAAATTTACTGTAGAAAAGGCAATCCCTAGCGCAATTAAAATTTGCGACAGTTGAAAATTATTTTTTGAATAATTTACTATAGAAAAGGCAATCCCTGGCGGATTTAAAATTTGCGACAGTAAAAAATTATTTTTTGAATAATCTACTATAGAAAAGGCAATCTTTGGCGCAATTAAAATTTGCGACAGTATAAAATTATTTTTTGAATAATTTACTATATAAAAGGCAATCCCTGGCGCAATTAAAATTTGCGACAGTTGAAAATTATTTTTTGAATAATTTACTATATAAAAGGCAATCCCTGGCGCAATTAAAATTTGCGACAGTTGAAAATTATTTTTTGAATAATTTACTATAGAAAAGGCAATCCCTGGCGCAATTAAAATTTGCGACAGTTGAAAATTATTTTTTGAATAATTTACTATAGAAAAGGCAATCCCTGGCGTATTTAAAATTTGCGGCAGTAAAAAATTAATTTTTGAAAAATTTACTGTAGAAAAGGCAATCCCTAGCGCAATTAAAATTTGCGACAGTTGAAAATTATTTTTTGAATAATTTACTATAGAAAAGGCAATCCCTGGCGGATTTGAAATTTGCGACAGTAAAAAATTATTTTTTGAATAATTTACTATAGAAAAGGCAATCTTTGGCGCAATTAAAATTTGCGACAGTATAAAATTATTTTTTGAAAAATTTACTGTAGAAAAGGCAATCCCTGGCGTAATTAAAATTTGCGACAGTAGAAAATTATTTTTTGAATAATTTACTATAGAAAAGGCAATCCCTGGCGTATTTAAAATTTGCGGACAGTATAAAACTATTTTTTGAATAATTTACTATATAAAAGGCAATCCCTGGCGCAATTAAAATTTGCGACAGTTGAAAATTATTTTTTGAATAATTTACTATAGAAAAGGCAATCCCTGGCGTATTTAAAATTTGCGGCAGTAAAAAATTAATTTTTGAAAAATTTACTGTAGAAAAGGCAATCCCTGGCGCAATTAAAATTTGCGACAGTTGAAAATTATTTTTTGAAAAATTTACTGTAGAAAAGGCAATCCCTGGCGTAATTAAAATTTGCGACAGTAAAAAATTATTTTTTGAATAATTTACTGTAGAAAAGGCAATCCCTGGCGTATTTAAAATTTGCGACAATATAAAATTATTTTTTGAATAACTTACTATATAAAAGGCAATCCCTGGCGTAATTAAAATTTGCGACTGTAGAAAATTATTTTTTGAATAATTTACTATAGAAAAGGCAATCCCTGGCGTATTTAAAATTTGCGACAGTAAAAAATTATTTTTTGAATAATTTACTATAGAACAGGCAATCTTTGGCGCAATTAAAATTTGCGACAGTATAAAATTATTTTTTGAAAAATTTACTGTAGAAAAGGCAATCCCTGGCGTAATTAAAATTTGCGACAGTAGAAAATTATTTTTTGAATAATTTACTATAGAAAAGGCAATCCCTGGCGTATTTAAAATTTGCGACAGTATAAAACTATTTTTTGAATAATTTACTATATAAAAGGCAATCCCTGGCGCAATTAAAATTTGCGACAGTTGAAAATTATTTTTTGAATAATTTACTATAGAAAAGGCAATCCCTGGCGGATTTGAAATTTGCGACAGTTGAAAATTATTTTTGAAAAATTTACTGTAGAAAAGGCAATCCCTGGCGTAATTAAAATTTGCGACAATAGAAAATTATTTTTTGAATAATTTACTCTAGAAAAGGCAATCCCTGGCGTATTTAAAATTTGCGACAGTATAAAATTATTTTTTGAATAATTTACTATATAAAAGGCAATCCCTGGCGCAATTAAAATTTGCGACAGTTGAAAATTATTTTTTGAATAATTTACTATAGAAAAGGCAATCCCTGGCGGATTTGAAATTTGCGACAGTAGAAAATTATTTTTTGAATAATTTACTATAGCAAAGGCAATCCCTGGCGCACTTAAAATTTGCGATAGTAAAAAATTATTTTTTGAATAATTTACTATAGAAAAGGCAATCGCTGGCGCAATTAAAATTTGCGACAGTTGAAAATTATTTTTTGAATAATTTACTATAGAAAAGGCAATCCCTCCCGCAGTTAAAATTTGCGACAGTTGAAAATTATTTTTTGAAAAATTTACTGTAGAAAAGGCAATCCCTGGCGTAATTAAAATTTGCGACAGTAGAAAATTATTTTTTGAATAATTTACTATAGAAAAGGCAATCCCTGGCGTATTTAAAATTTGCGACAGTATAAAATTATTTTTTGAATAATTTACTATATAAAAGGCAATCCCTGGCGCAATTAAAATTTGCGACAGTTGAAAATTATTTTTTGAATAATTTACTATAGAAAAAGCAATCCCTGGCGGATTTGAAATTTGCGACAGTAGAAAATTATTTTTTGAATAATTTACTATAGAAAAGGCAATCCCTGGCGTAATTAAAATTTGCGACAGTAGAAAATTATTTTTTGAATAATTTACTATAGAAAAGGCAATCCCTGGCGTATTTAAAATTTGCGACAGTATAAAATTATTTTTTGAATAATTTACTATAGAAAAGGCAATCCCTGGCGCAATTAATATTTGCGACAGTATAAAATTATTTTTGAATAATTTACTATATAAAAGGCAATCCCTGGCGCAATTAAAATTTGCGACAGTTGAAAATTATTTTTTGAATAATTTACTATAGAAAAGGCAATCCCTGGCGCAATTAAAATTTGCGACAGTTGAAAATTATTTTTTGAATAATTTACTATAGAAAAGGCAATCCCTGGCGTATTTAAAATTTGCGACAGTAAAAAATTAATTTTTGAAAAATTTACTGTAGAAAAGGCAATCCCTGGCGCAATTAAAATTTGCGACAATTGAAAATTATTTTTTGAAAAATTTACTATAGAAAAGGCAATCCCTGGCGCAATTAAAATTTGCGACAGTTGAAAATTATTTTTTGAATAATTTACTATAGAAAAGGCAATCCCTGGCGTAATTAAAATTTGCGACAGTAAAAAATTATTTTTTGAATAATTTACTATAGAAAAGGCAATCCCTGGCGTAATTAAAAATTGCGATAGTAAAAAATTATTTTTTGAATTATTTACTATAGAAAAGGCAATCCCTGGCGCACTTAAAATTTGCGATAGTAAAAAATTATTTTTTGAATAATTTACTATAGAAAAGGCAATCCCTGGCGTAATTAAAATTTGCGACAGTAGAAAATTATTTTTTGAATAATTTACTATAGAAAAGGCAATCGCTGGCGGATTTGAAATTTGCGACAGTAGAAAATTATTTTTTGAATAATTTACTATAGAAAAGGCAATCCCTGCCGCACTTAAAATTTGCGATAATAAAAAATTATTTTTTGAATAATTTACTATAGAAAAGGCAATCCCTGGCGCAATTAAAATTTGCGACAGTTGAAAATTATTTTTTGAATAATTTACTATAGAAAAGGCAATCCTTGGCGCACTTAAAATTTGCGATAGTAAAAAATTATTTTTTGAATAATTTACTATAGAAAAGGCAATCCCTGGCGTAATTAAAATTTGCGACAGTAGAAAATTATTTTTTGAATAATTTACTATAGAAAAGGCAATCGCTGGTGGATTTGAAATTTGCGACAGTAGAAAATTATTTTTTGAATAATTTACTATAGAAAAGGCAATCCCTGCCGCACTTAAAATTTGCGATAATAAAAAATTATTTTTTGAATAATTTACTATAGAAAAGGCAATCCCTGGCGCAATTAAAATTTGCGACAGTTGAAAATTATTTTTTGAATAATTTACTATAGAAAAGGCAATCCCTGGCGTAATTTAAATTTGCGACAGTAGAAAATTATTTTTTGAATAATTTACTATAGAAAAGACAATCCCTGGCGTATTTAAAATCTGCGACAGTAAAAAATTATTTTTTGAATAATTTACTATAGAAAAGGCAATCCCTGGCGTAATTAAAATTTGCGACAGTTGAAAATTATTTTTTGAATAATTTACTATAGAAAAGGCAATCCCTGGCGCAATTAAAATTTGCGACAGTTGAAAATTATTTTTTGAATAATTTACTATAGAAAAGGCAATCCCTGGCGTAATTAAAATTTGCGACAGTAGAAAATTTTTTTTTGAATAATTTACTATAGAAAAGGCAATCCCTGGCGTAATTAAAATTTGCGACAGTCGAAAATTATTTTTTGAATAATTTACTATAGAAAAGGCAATCCCTGGCGCAATTAAAATTTGCGACAGTAGAAAATTATTTTTTGAATAATTTACTATAGAAAAGGCAATCCCTGGCGTATTTAAAATTTGCGACAGTAAAAAATTATTTTTTGAATAATTTACTATAGAAAAGGCAATCCCTGGCGTAATTAAAACTTGCGATATTAAAAAATTATTTTTTGAATAATTTACTATAGAAAAGGCAATCCCTGGCGTAATTAAAATTTGCGACAGTCGAAAATTATTTTTTGAAAAGTTTACTATAGAAAAGGCATTCCCTGGGATATTTAAAATTTGCGACAGTAGAAAATTATGTTTTGAATAATTTACTATAGAAAAGGCAATCCCTGGCGCAATTAAAATTTGCGACAGTAGAAAAGTATTTTGTGAGAAATTTTCTATAGAAAAGGCAATCCCTGGGATATTTAAAATTTGCGACAGTAGAAAATTATTTTTTGAAAAGTTTACTATAGAAAAGGCAATCCCTGGAATATTTAAAATTTGCGACAGTAAAAAATTATTTTTTGAATAATTTACTATAGAAAAGGCAATCCCTGGCGTAATTAAAATTTGCGACAGTAGAAAATTATTTTTTGAATAATTTACTATAGAAAAGGCAATCCATGGCGCAATTAAAATTTGCGACAGTTGAAAATTATTTTTTGAATAATTTACTATAGAAAAGGCAATCCCTGGCGCACTTAAAATTTGCGACAGTAAAAAATTATTTTTTGAATAATTTACTATAGAAAAGGCAATCCCTGGCGTAATTAAAATTTGCGACAGTTGAAAATTATTTTTTGAATAATTTACTATAGAAAAGGCAATCCCTGGCGTAATTAAAATTTGAGACATTTGAAAATTATTTTGTGAATAATTTACTATAGAAAAGGCAATCCCTGGCGTAATTAAAATTTGCGACAGTTGAAAATTATATTTTGAATAATTTACTATAGAAAAGGAAATCCCTGGCGTAATGAAAATTTGCGACAGTAGAAAATTATTTTTTGAATAATTTACTATAGAAAAGGCAATCCCTGGCGCAATTAAAATTTGCGACAGTTGAAAATTATTTTTTGAATAATTTACTATAGAAAAGGCAATCCCTGGCGCAATTAAAATTTGCGATAGTAAAAAATTATTTTTTGAATAATTTACTATAGAAAAGGCAAGCCGTGGCGCAATTAAAATTTGCGACAGTTGAAAATTATTTTTTGAATAATTTACTATAGAAAAGGCAATCCCTGGCGCAATTAAAATTTGCGACAGTATAAAATTATTTTTTGAATAATTTACTATAGAAAAGGCAATCCCTGGCGGATTTGAAATTTGCGACAGTAGAAAATTATTTTTTGAATAATTTACTATAGAAAAGGCAATCCCTGGCGCAATTACAATTTGCGACAGTAAAAAATTATTTTTTGAATAATTTACTATAGAAAAGGCAATCCCTGGCGCAATTAAAATTTGCGACAGTTGAAAATTATTTTTTGAATAATTTACTATACAAAAGGAAATCCCTCGCGTAATTAAAATTTGCGACAGTAGAAAATTATTTTTTGAATAATTTACTATAGAAAAGGCAATCCCTGGCGCACTTAAAATTTGCAACAGTAGAAAATTATTTTTTGAATAATTTACTATAGAAAAGGCAATCCCTGGCGCACTTAAAATTTGAGACAGTAAAAAATTATTTTTTGAATAATTTACTATAGAAAAGGCAATCCCTGGCGTAATTAAAATTTGCGACAGTAGAAAATTATTTTTTGAATAATTTACTATAGAAAAGGCAATCCCTGGCGCAATTAAAATTTGCGACAGTATAAAATTATTTTTTGAATAATTTACTGTAGAAAAGGCAATCCCTGGCGCAATTAAAATTTGCGACAGTAAACAATTATTTTTTGAATAATTTACTATAGAAAAGGCAATCCCTGGCGCACTTAAAATTTGCGACACTAGAAAATTATTTTTTGAATAATTTACTATAGAAAAGGCAATCCCTGGGATATTTAAAATTTGCGACAGTAAAAAATTATTTTTTGAATAATTTACTATAGAAAAGGCAATCCCTGGCGTAATTAAAATTTGCGACAGTATAAAATTATTTTTTGAATAATTTACTATAGAAAAGGCAATCCCTGGCGTAATTAAAATTTGCGACAGTTGAAAATTATTTTTTTGCAAAATTTACTATAGAAAAGGCAATCCCTGGCGTATTTAAAATTTGCGACAGTATAAAATTATTTTTTGAATAATTTACTATAGAAAAGGCAATCCCTGGAGTAATTAAAATTTGCGACAGTAGAAAATTATTTTTTGAATAATTTACTATAGAAAAGGCAATCCCTGGCGTAATTAAAATTTGCGACAGTAGAAAATTATTTTTTGAATAATTTACTATAGAAAAGGCAATCCCTGGCGTAATTAAAATTTGCGACAGTTGAAAATTATTTTTTTGCAAAATTTACTATAGAAAAGGCAATCCCTGGCGTATTTAAAATTTGCGACAGTAAAAAATTATTTTTTTGCAAAATTTACTATAGAAAAGGCAATCCCTGGCGCAATTAAAATTTGCGACAGTAGAAAATTATTTTTTGAATAATTTACTATAGAAAAGGCAATCCCTGGCGCAATTAAAATTTGCGACAGTTGAAAATTATTTTTTGAATAATTTACTATAGAAAAGGCAATCCCTGGCGTAATTAAAATTTGCGACAGTAAAAAATTATTTTTTGAATAATTTACTCTAGCAAAGGCAATTCCTGGCGCAATTAAAATTTGCGACAGTAAAAAATTATTTTTTGAATAATTTACTATAGAAAAGGCAATCCCTGGCGTAATTAAAATTTGCGACAGTAAAAAACTATTTTTTGAATAATTTACTATAGAAAAGGCAATCCCTGGCGCAATTAAAATTTGCGACAGTTGAAAATTATTTTTTGAATAATTTACTATAGAAAAGGCAATCCCTGGCGTAATTAAAATTTGCGACAGTAGAAAATTATTTTTTGAATAATTTACTATAGAAAAGGCAATCCCTGGCGCAATTAAAATTTGCGACAGTATAAAATTATTTTTTGAATAATTTACTATAGAAAAGGCAATCCCTGGCGGATTTGAAATTTGCGACAGTAGAAAATTATTTTTTGAATAATTTACTATAGCAAAGGCAATCCCTGGCGCAATTAAAATTTGCGACAGTAAAAAATTATTTTTTGAATAATTTACTATAGAAAAGGCAATCCCTGGCGTAATTAAAATTTGCGACAGTTGAAAATTATTTTTTGAATAATTTACTATAGAAAAGGCAATCCCTGGCGCAATTAAAATTTGCGACAGTTGAAAATTATTTTTTGAATAATTTACTATAGAAAGGGCAATCCCTGGCGCAATTAAAATTTGCGACAGTATAAAATTATTTTTTGAATAATTTACTATAGAAAAGGCAATCCCTGGCGGATTTGAAATTTGCGACAGTAGAAAATTATTTTTTGAATAATTTACTATAGAAAAGGCAATCCCTGGCGCAATTACAATTTGCGACAGTAAAAAATTATTTTTTGAATAATTTACTATAGAAAAGGGAATCCCTGGCGCACTTAAAATTTGCGACAGTAAAAAATTATTTTTTGAATAATTTACTATAGAAAAGGCAATCCCTGGCGCAATTAAAATTTGCGACAGTTGAAAATTATTTTTTGAATAATTTACTTTAGAAAAGGCAATCCCTGGCGTATTTAAAATTTGCGAGAGTAAAAAATTATTTTTTGAATAATTTACTATAGAAAAGGCAATCCCTGGCGTAATTAAAATTTGCGACAGTTGAAAATTATTTTTTGAATAATTTACTATAGAAAAGGCAATCCCTGGAGTAATTAAAATTTGCGACAGTAGAAAACTATTTTTTGAATAATTTACTATAGAAAAGGCAATCCCTGGCGTA
The DNA here is from genome assembly GCA_963930735.1 of Dioctria linearis. NCBI lineage: Eukaryota > Metazoa > Arthropoda > Insecta > Diptera > Asilidae > Dioctria > Dioctria linearis. Next base: position 38,399 of record CAWVNZ010001387.1, read on the forward strand.
ATTAAAATTTGCGACAGTAGAAAATTATTTTTTGAATAATTTACTATAGAAAAGGCAATCCCTGGCGTAATTAAAATTTGCGACAGTTGAAAATTATTTTTTTGCAAAATTTACTATAGAAAAGGCAATCCCTGGCGTATTTAAAATTTGCGACAGTAAAAAATTATTTTTTTGCAAAATTTACTATAGAAAAGGCAATCCCTGGCGCAATTAAAATTTGCGACAGTAGAAAATAATTTTTTGAATAATTTACTATAGAAAAGGCAATTCCTGGCGCAATTAAAATTTGCGACAGTTGAAAATTATTTTTTGAATAATTTACTATAGAAAAGGCAATCCCTGGCGTAATTAAAATTTGCGACAGTAAAAAATTATTTTTTGAATAATTTACTATAGCAAAGGCAATCCCTGGCGCAATTAAAATTTGCGACAGTAAAAAATTATTTTTTGAATAATTTACTATAGAAAAGGCAATCCCTGGCGCACTTAAAATGTGCGACAGTAAAAAATTATTTTTGAATAATTTACTATAGAAAAGGCAATACCTGGCGTAATTAAAATTTGCGACAGTTGAAAATTATTTTTTGAATAATTTACTATAGAAAAGGCAATCCCTGGCGTAATTAAAATTTGCGACAGTAGAAAATTATTTTTTGAATAATTTACTATAGAAAAGGCAATCCCTGGCGCACTTAAAATTTGCGACAGTAAAAAATTATTTTTTGAATAATTTACTATAGAAAAGGCAATCCCTGGCGCAATTAAAATTTGCGACAGTTGAAAATTAGTTTTTGAATAATTTACTATAGAAAAGGAAATCCCTGGCGCACTTAAAATTTGCGACAGTTGAAAATTATTTTTTGAATAATTTACTATATAAAAGGCAATCCCTGGCGTAATTAAAATTTGCGACAGTAAAAAATTATTTTTTGAAAAATTTACTATAGAAAAGGCAATCGCTGGCGTAATTAAAATTTGCGACAGTTGAAAATAATTTTTTGAATAATTTACTATAGAAAAGGCAATCCCTGGCGCACTTAAAATTTGCGACAGTAAAAAATTATTTTTTGAATAATTTACTATAGAAAAGGCAATCCCTGGCGCAATTAAAATTTGCGACAGTTGAAAATTATTTTTTGAATAATTTACTATAGAAAAGGCAATCCCTGGCGTATTTAAAATTTGCGACAGTAAAAAATTATTTTTTGAATAATTTACTATAGAAAAGGCAATCCCTGGCGTAATTAAAATTTGCGACAGTAAAAAATTATTTTTTGAATAATTTACTATAGAAAAGGCAATCCCTGGCGTAATTAAAATTTGCGACAGTAAAAAACTATTTTTTGAATAATTTACTATAGAAAAGGCAATCCCTGGCGCAATTAAAATTTGCGACAGTTGAAAATTATTTTTTGAATAATTTACTATAGAAAAGGCAATCCCTGGCGTAATTAAAATTTGCGACAGTAGAAAATTATTTTTTGAATAATTTACTATAGAAAAGGCAATCCCTGGCGCACTTAAAATTTGCGACAGTAAAAAATTATTTTTTGAATAATTTACTATAGAAAAGGCAATCCCTGGCGTAATTAAAATTTGCGACAGTTGAAAATTATTTTTTGAATAATTTACTATAGAAAAGGCAATCCCTGGCGTAATTAAAATTTGCGACAGTTGAAAATTATTTTTTGAATAATTTACTATAGAAAAGGCAATCCCTGGCGTAATTAAAATTTGCGACAGTAAAAAATTATTTTTTGAATAATTTACAATAGAAAAGGCAATCCCTGGCGCAATTAAAATTTGCGACAGTAGAAAATTATTTTTTGAATAATTTACTATAGAAAAGGCAATACCTGGCGCACTTAAAATTTGCGACAGTTGAAAATTATTTTTTGAATAATTTACTATAGAAAAGGCAATCCCTGGCGTAATTAAAATTTGCGACAGTAAAAAATTATTTTTTGAAAAATTTACTATAGAAAAGGCAATCGCTGGCGTAATTAAAATTTGCGACAGTTGAAAATTATTTTTTGAATAATTTACTATAGAAAAGGCAATCCCTGGCGCACTTAAAATTTGCGACAGTAAAAAATTATTTTTTAAATAATTTACTATAGAAAAGGCAATCCCTGGCGCAATTAAAATTTGCGACAGTTGAACATTATTTTTTGGATAATTTACTATAGAAAAGGCAATCCCTGGCGTATTTAAAATTTGCGACAGTAAAAAATTATTTTTTGAATAATTTACTATAGAAAAGGCAATCCCTGGCGTAATTAAAATTTGCGACAGTAAAAAATTATTTTTTGAATAATTTACTATAGAAAAGGCAATCCCTGGCGTAATTAAAATTTGCGACAGTAAAAAATTATTTTTTGAATAATTTACTATAGAAAAGGCAATCCCTGCGCAATTAAAATTTGCGACAGTTGAAAATTATTTTTTGAATAATTTACTATAGAAAAGGCAATCCCTGGCGTAATTAAAATTTGCGACAGTAGAAAATTATTTTTTGAATAATTTACTATAGAAAAGGCAATCCCTGGAGTAATTAAACTTTGCGACAGTAGAAAATTATTTTTTGAATAATTTACTATAGAAAAGGCAATCCCTGGCGTAATTAAAATTTGCGACAGTATAAAATTATTTTTTGAATAATTTACTATAGAAAAGGCAATCCCTGGCGCAATTAAAATTTGCGACAGTATAAAATTATTTTTTGAATAATTTACTATAGAAAACGCAATCCCTGGCGTAATTAAAATTTGCGACAGTAAAAAATTATTTTTTGAATAATTTACTATAGAAAAGGCAATCCCTGGCGCAATTAAAATTTGCGACAGTTGAAAATTATTTTTTGAATAATTTACTATATAAAAGGCAATCCCTGGCGTAATTAAAATTTGCGACAGTAGAAAATTATTTTTTGAATAATTTACTATAGAAAAGGCAATCCCTGGAGTATTTAAAATTTGCGACAGTAAAAAAATTATTTTTTGAATAATTTACTATAGAAAAGGCAATCCCTGGCGCAATTAAAATTTGCGACATTTGAAAATTATTTTTTGAATAATTTACTATAGAAAAAGCAATCCATGGCGTATTTAAAATTTGCGACAGTAAAAAATTATTTTTTGAATAATTTACTATAGAAAAGGCAATCCCTGGCGTAATTAAAATTTGCGACAGTAAAAAATTATTTTTTGAATAATTTACTATAGAAAAGGCAATCCCTGGCGTAATTAAAATTTGCGACAGTAAAAAATTATTTTTTGAATAATTTACTATAGGAAAGGCAATCCCTGGCGCAATTAAAATTTGCGACAATTGAAAATTATTTTTTGAATAATTTACTATAGAAAAGGCAATCCCTGGCGTAATTAAAATTTGCGACAGTAGAAAATTATTTTTTGAATAATTTACTATAGAAAAGGCAATCCCTGGCGCAATTAAAATTTGCGACAGTAGAAAATTATTTTTTGAATAATTTACTATAGAAAAGGCAATCCCTGGCGTAATTAAAATTTGCGACAGTAGAAAATTATTTTTTGAATAATTTACTATAGAAAAGGCAATCCCTGGCGTAATTAAAATTTGCGACAGTAAAAAATTATTTTTTGAATAATTTACTATAGAAAAGGCAATCCCTGGCGCACTTAAAATTTGCGACAGTAGAAAATTATTTTTTGAATAATTTACTATAGAATAGGCAATCCCTGGCGTAATTAAAATTTGCGACAGTAAAAAATTATTTTTTGAATAATTTACTATAGAAAAGGCAATCCCTGGCGCAATTAAAATTTGCGACAGTAGAAAATTATTTTTTGAATAATTTACTATAGAAAAGGCAATACCTGGCGCACTTAAAATTTGCGACAGTTGAAAATTATTTTTTGAATAATTTACTATAGAAAAGGCAATCCCTGGCGTAATTAAAATATGCGACAGTAAAAAATTATTTTTTGAAAAATTTACTATAGAAAAGGCAATCGCTGGCGTAATTAAAATTTGCGACAGTTGAAAATTATTTTTTGAATAATTTACTATAGAAAAGGCAATCCCTGGCGCACTTAAAATTTGCGACAGTAAAAAATTATTTTTTAAATAATTTACTATAGAAAAGGCAATCCCTGGCGCAATTAAAATTTGCGACAGTTGAAAATTATTTTTTGGATAATTTACTATAGAAAAGGCAATCCCTGGCGTATTTAAAATTTGCGACAGTAAAAAATTATTTTTTGAATAATTTACTATAGAAAAGGCAATCCCTGGCGTAATTAAAATTTGCGACAGTAAAAAATTATTTTTTGAATAATTTACTATAGAAAAGGCAATCCCTGGCGTAATTAAAATTTGCGACAGTAAAAAATTATTTTTTGAATAATTTACTATAGAAAAGGCAATCCCTGCGCAATTGAAATTTGCGACAGTTGAAAATTATTTTTTGAATAATTTACTATAGAAAAGGCAATCCCTGGCGTAATTAAAATTTGCGACAGTAGAAAATTATTTTTTGAATAATTTACTATAGAAAAGGCAATCCCTGGAGTAATTAAACTTTGCGACAGTAGAAAATTATTTTTTGAATAATTTACTATAGAAAAGGCAATCCCTGGCGTAATTAAAATTTGCGACAGTATAAAATTATTTTTTGAATAATTTACTATAGAAAAGGCAATCCCTGGCGCAATTAAAATTTGCGACAGTATAAAATTATTTTTTGAATAATTTACTATAGAAAACGCAATTCCTGGCGTAATTAAAATTTGCGACAGTAAAAAATTATTTTTTGAATAATTTACTATAGAAAAGGCAATCCCTGGCGCACTTAAAATTTGCGACAGTAAAAAATTATTTTTTGAATAATTTACTATAGAAAAGGCAATCCCTGGCGCAATTAAAATTTGCGACAGTAAAAAATTATTTTTTGAAAAATTTACTGTAGAAATGCAATCCCTGGCGCTCTTAAAATTTGCGACAGTAGAAAATTATTTTTTGAATAATTTACTATAGAAAAGGCAATCCCTGGCGCAATTAAAAATTGCGACAGCAGAAAATTAATTTTTGAAAAATTTACTATAGAAAAGGCAATCCCTGGCGCACTTAAAATTTGCGACAGTAGAAAATTATTTTTTGAATAATTTACTATAGAATAGGCAATCCCTGGCGTATTTAAAATTTGCGACAGTAAGAAATTAATTTGTGAGAAATTTACTATAGAAAAGCAATCCCTGGCGCACTTAAAATTTGCGACAGTAAAAAATTATTTTTTGAATAATTTACTATAGAAAAGGCAATCCCTGGCGTAATTAAAATTTGCGACAGTAGAAAATTATTTTTTGAATAATTTACTATAGAAAAGGCAATCCCTGGCGCAATTAAAATTTGCGACAGTAGAAAATTATTTTTTGAATAATTTTCTATAGAAAAGGCAATCCCTGGCGTAATTAAAATTTGCGACAGTAGAAAATTATTTTTTGAATAATTTACTATAGAAAAGGCAATCCCTGGCGTAATTAAAATTTGCGACAGTAAAAAATTATTTTTTGAATAATTTACTATAGAAAAGGCAATCCCTGGCGCACTTAAAATTTGCGACAGTAGAAAATTATTTTTTGAATAATTTACTATAGAATAGGCAATCCCTGGCGTATTTAAAATTTGCGACAGTAAGAAATTAATTTGTGAGAAATTTACTATAGAAAAGCAATCCCTGGCGCACTTAAAATTTGCGACAGTAAAAAATTATTTTTTGAATAATTTACTATAGAAAAGGCAATCCCTGGCGCAATTAAAATTTGCGACAGTAAAAAATTATTTTTTGAAAAATTTACTGTAGAAATGCAATCCCTGGCGCTCTTAAAATTTGCGACAGTAGAAAATTATTTTTTGAATAATTTACTATAGAAAAGGCAATCCCTGGCGCAATTAAAAATTGCGACAGCAGAAAATTAATTTTTGAAAAATTTACTATATAAAAGGCAATCCCTGGCGTAATTAAAATTTGCGACAGTAGAAAATTATTTTTTGAATAATTTACTGTAGAAAAGGCAGTCCCTGGCGCAATTAAAACTTGCGATAGTAAAAAATTATTTTTTGAATAATTTACTGTAGAAAAGGCAATCCCTGGCGTAATTAAAACTTGCGATAGTAAAAAATTATTTTTTGAATAATTTACTATAGAAAAGGCAATCTCAGGCGTAATTAAAATTTGCGACAGTTGAAAATTATTTTTTGAATAATTTACTATAGAAAAGGCAATCCCTGGCGTAATTAAAATTTGCGACAGTATAAAATTATTTTTTGAATAATTTACTATAGAAAAGGCAATCCCTGGCGTAATTAAAATTTGCGACAGTTGAAAATTATTTTTTGAATAATTTACTATAGAAAAGGCAATCCCTGGCGTAATTAAAATTTGCGACATTAAAAAATTATTTTTTGAATAATTTACTATAGAAAAGGCAATCCCTGGCGTAATTAAAATTTGCGACAGTAAAAATTTATTTTTTGAATAATTTACTATAGAAAAGGCAATCCCTGGCGCACTTAAAATTTGCGACAGTAGAAAATTATTTTTTGCAAAATTTACTATAGAAAAGGCAATCCCTGGCGTAATTAAAATTTGCGACAGTAGAAAATTATTTTTTGAATAATTTACTATAGAAAAGGCAATCCCTGGCGCAATTAAAATTTGCGACAGTAGAAAATTATTTTTTGAATAATTTACTATAGAAAAGGCAATCCCTGGCGTAATTAAAATTTGCGACAGTAGAAAATTATTTTTTGAATAATTTACTATAGAAAAGGCAATCCCTGGCGTAATTAAAATTTGCGACAGTAAAAAATTATTTTTTGAATAATTTACTATAGAAAAGGCAATCCCTGGCGCACTTAAAATTTGCGACAGTAGAAAATTATTTTTTGAATAATTTACTATAGAATAGGCAATCCCTGGCGTAATTAAAATTTGCGACAGTAAAAAATTATTTTTTGAATAATTTACTATAGAAAAGGCAATCCCTGGCGCAATTAAAATTTGCGACAGTAGAAAATTATTTTTTGAATAATTTACTATAGAAAAGGCAATACCTGGCGCACTTAAAATTTGCGACAGTTGAAAATTATTTTTTGAATAATTTACTATAGAAAAGGCAATCCCTGGCGTAATTAAAATATGCGACAGTAAAAAATTATTTTTTGAAAAATTTACTATAGAAAAGGCAATCGCTGGCGTAATTAAAATTTGCGACAGTTGAAAATTATTTTTTGAATAATTTACTATAGAAAAGGCAATCCCTGGCGCACTTAAAATTTGCGACAGTAAAAAATTATTTTTTAAATAATTTACTATAGAAAAGGCAATCCCTGGCGCAATTAAAATTTGCGACAGTTGAAAATTATTTTTTGGATAATTTACTATAGAAAAGGCAATCCCTGGCGTATTTAAAATTTGCGACAGTAAAAAATTATTTTTTGAATAATTTACTATAGAAAAGGCAATCCCTGGCGTAATTAAAATTTGCGACAGTAAAAAATTATTTTTTGAATAATTTACTATAGAAAAGGCAATCCCTGGCGTAATTAAAATTTGCGACAGTAAAAAATTATTTTTTGAATAATTTACTATAGAAAAGGCAATCCCTGCGCAATTGAAATTTGCGACAGTTGAAAATTATTTTTTGAATAATTTACTATAGAAAAGGCAATCCCTGGCGTAATTAAAATTTGCGACAGTAGAAAATTATTTTTTGAATAATTTACTATAGAAAAGGCAATCCCTGGAGTAATTAAACTTTGCGACAGTAGAAAATTATTTTTTGAATAATTTACTATAGAAAAGGCAATCCCTGGCGTAATTAAAATTTGCGACAGTATAAAATTATTTTTTGAATAATTTACTATAGAAAAGGCAATCCCTGGCGCAATTAAAATTTGCGACAGTATAAAATTATTTTTTGAATAATTTACTATAGAAAACGCAATTCCTGGCGTAATTAAAATTTGCGACAGTAAAAAATTATTTTTTGAATAATTTACTATAGAAAAGGCAATCCCTGGCGCAATTAAAATTTGCGACAGTTGAAAATTATTTTTTGCATAATTTACTATAGAAAAGGCAATCCCTGGTGTAATTAAAATTTGCGACAGTAGAAAATTATTTTTTGAATAATTTACTATAGAAAAGGCAATCCCTGGAGTATTTAAAATTTGCGACAGTAAAAAATTATTTTTTGAATAATTTACTATAGAAAAGGCAATCCCTGGCGCAATTAAAATTTGCGACATTTGAAAATTATTTTTTGAATAATTTACTATAGAAAAGGCAATCCATGCGTATTTAAAATTTGCGACAGTAAAAAATTATTTTTTGAATAATTTACTATAGAAAAGGCAATCCCTGGCGTAATTAAAATTTGCGACAGTAAAAAATTATTTTTTGAATAATTTACTATAGAAAAGGCAATCCCTGGCGTAATTAAAATTTGCGACAGTAAAAAATTATTTTTTGAATAATTTACTATAGAAAAGGCAATCCCTGGCGCAATTAAAATTTGCGACAGTTGAAAATTATTTTTTGAATAATTTACTATAGAAAAGGCAATCCCTGGCGTAATTAAAATTTGCGACAGTAGAAAATTATTTTTTGAATAATTTACTATAGAAAAGGCAATCCCTGGCGCAATTAAAATTTGCGACAGTAGAAAATTATTTTTTGAATAATTTTCTATAGAAAAGGCAATCCCTGGCGTAATTAAAATTTGCGACAGTAGAAAATTATTTTTTGAATAATTTACTATAGAAAAGGCAATCCCTGGCGTAATTAAAATTTGCGACAGTAAAAAATTATTTTTTGAATAATTTACTATAGAAAAGGCAATCCCTGGCGCACTTAAAATTTGCGACAGTAGAAAATTATTTTTTGAATAATTTACTATAGAATAGGCAATCCCTGGCGTATTTAAAATTTGCGACAGTAAGAAATTAATTTGTGAGAAATTTACTATAGAAAAGCAATCCCTGGCGCACTTAAAATTTGCGACAGTAAAAAATTATTTTTTGAATAATTTACTATAGAAAAGGCAATCCCTGGCGCAATTAAAATTTGCGACAGTAAAAAATTATTTTTTGAAAAATTTACTGTAGAAATGCAATCCCTGGCGCTCTTAAAATTTGCGACAGTAGAAAATTATTTTTTGAATAATTTACTATAGAAAAGGCAATCCCTGGCGCAATTAAAAATTGCGACAGCAGAAAATTAATTTTTGAAAAATTTACTATATAAAAGGCAATCCCTGGCGTAATTAAAATTTGCGACAGTAGAAAATTATTTTTTGAATAATTTACTGTAGAAAAGGCAGTCCCTGGCGCAATTAAAACTTGCGATAGTAAAAAATTATTTTTTGAATAATTTACTGTAGAAAAGGCAATCCCTGGCGTAATTAAAACTTGCGATAGTAAAAAATTATTTTTTGAATAATTTACTATAGAAAAGGCAATCTCAGGCGTAATTAAAATTTGCGACAGTTGAAAATTATTTTTTGAATAATTTACTATAGAAAAGGCAATCCCTGGCGTAATTAAAATTTGCGACAGTATAAAATTATTTTTTGAATAATTTACTATAGAAAAGGCAATCCCTGGCGTAATTAAAATTTGCGACAGTTGAAAATTATTTTTTGAATAATTTACTATAGAAAAGGCAATCCCTGGCGTAATTAAAATTTGCGACATTAAAAAATTATTTTTTGAATAATTTACTATAGAAAAGGCAATCCCTGGCGTAATTAAAATTTGCGACAGTAAAAATTTATTTTTTGAATAATTTACTATAGAAAAGGCAATCCCTGGCGCACTTAAAATTTGCGACAGTAGAAAATTATTTTTTGCAAAATTTACTATAGAAAAGGCAATCCCTGGCGTATTTAAAATTTGCGACAGTAAAAAATTATTTTTTGAATAATTTACTATAGAAAAGGCAATCCCTGGCGTAATTAAAATTTGCGACAGTATAAAATTATTTTTTGAATAATTTACTATATAAAAGGCAATCCCTGGCGTAATTAAAATTTGCGACAGTAGAAAATTATTTTTTGAATAATTTACTATAGAAAAGGCAATCCCTGGCGCAATTAAAATTTGCGACAGTAAAAAATTATTTTTTGCAAAATTTACTATAGAAAAGGCAATCCCTGGCGTAATTAAAATTTGCGACAGTAAAAAATTATTTTTTGAATAATTTACTATATAAAAGGCAATCCCTGGCGTAATTAAAATTTGCGACAATATAAAATTATTTTTTGAATAATTTACTATAGAAAAGGCAATCCCTGGCGCACTTAAAATTTGCGACAGTATGAAATTATTTTTTGAATAATTTACTATAGAAAAGGCAATCCCTGGCGTACTTAAAATTTGCGACAGTAGAAGATTATTTTTTGAATAATTTACTATAGAAAAGGCAATCCCTGGCGTAATTAAAATTTGCGACAGTATAAAATTATTTTTTGAATAATTTACTATAGAAAAGGCAATCCCTGGCGTAATTAAAATTTGCGACAGTAAAAAATTATTTTTTGAATAATTTACTATAGAAAAGGCAATCCCTGGCCTAATTAAAATTTGCGACAATATAAAATTATTTTTTGAATAATTTACTATAGAAAAGGCTATCCCTGGCGCACTTAAAATTTGCGACAGTATGAAATTATTTTTTGAATAATTTACTATAGAAAAGGCAATCCCTGGCGTACTTAAAATTTGCGACAGTAGAAAATTATTTTTTGAATAATTTACTATATAAAAGGCAATCCCTGGCGCAATTATAATTTGCGACAGTAGAAAATTAATTTTTGAATAATTTACTATATAAAAGGCAATCCCTGGCGTAATTAAAATTTGCGACAGTAGAAAATTATTTTTTGAATAATTTACTGTAGAAAAGGCAGTCCCTGGCGCAATTAAAACTTGCGATAGTAAAAAATTATTTTTTGCAAAATTTACTATAGAAAAGGCAATCCCTGGCGTATTTAAAATTTGCGACTGTAAAAAATTAGTTTTTGAATAATTTACTATAGGAAAGGCAATCCCTGGCGTAATTAAAATTTGCGACAGTATAAAATTATTTTTTGAATAATTTACTATAGAAAAGGCAATCCCTGGCGTAATTAAAATTGGCGACAGTATAAAATTATTTTTTGAATAATTTACTATAGAAAAGGCAATCCCTGGCGTAATTAAAATTTGCGACAGTAGAAAATTATTTTTTGAATAATTTATTATAGAAAAGGCAATCCCTGGCGTATTTAAAATTTGCGACAGTAAGAAATTAATTTGTGAGAAATTTACTATAGAAAAGGCAATCCCTGCGGATTTGAAATTTGCGACAGTAAAAAATTATTTTTTGAATAATTTACTATAGAAAAGGCAATCCCTGGCGCAATTAAAATTTGCGACAGTTGAAAATTATTTTTTGAATAATTTACTATAGAAAAGGCAATCCCTGGCGTATTTTAAATTTACGACAGTAAAAAATTATTTTTTGAATAATTTACTATAGAAAAGGCAATCCCTGGCGTAATTAAAATTTGCGACAGTTGAAAATTATTTTTTGAATAATTTACTATAGAAAAGGCAATCCCTGGCGTAATTAAAATTTGCGACAGTAGAAAATTATTTTTTGAATAATTTACTATAGAAAAGGCAATCCCTGGCGCAATTAAAATTTGCGATAGTAGAAAATTATTTTTTGAATAATTTACTACAGAAAAGGCAATCCCTGGCGTAATCAAAATTTGCGACAGTATAAAATAATTTTTTGAATAATTTACTATAGAAAAGGCAATCCCTGGCGCAATTAAAATTTGCGACAGTATAAAATTATTTTTTGAATAATTTAATATAGAAAAGGCAATCCCTGGCGTAATTAAAATTTGCGACAGTAAAAAATTATTTTTTGAATAATTTACTATAGAAAAGGCAATCCCTGGCGTATTTAAAATTTGCGACAGTAAGAAATTAATTTGTGAGAAATTTACTATAGAAAAGGCAATCCCTGGCGCACTTAAAATTTCCGACAGTAAAAAATTATTTTTTGAATAATTTACTATAGAAAAGGCAATCCCTGGCGCACTTAAAATTTCCGACAGTAAAAAATTATTTTTTGAATAATTTACTATAGAAAAGGCAATCCCTGGCGCAATTACAATTTGCGACAGTAAAAAATTATTTTTTGAAAAATTTACTGTTGAAATGCAATCCCTGGCGCACTTAAAATTTGCGACAGTAGAAAATTATTTTTTGAATAATTTACTATAGAAAAGGCAATCCCTGGCGTAGTTAAAATTTGCGACAGTAGAAAATTATTTTTTGAATAATTTACTATAGAAAAGGCAATCCCTGGCGTAATTAAAATTTGCGACAGTATAAAATTATTTTTTGAATAATTTACTATATAAAAGGCAATCCCTGGCGTAATTAAAATTTGCGACAGTAGAAAATTATTTTTTGAATAATTTACTATAGAAAAGGCAATCCCTGGCGCAATTAAAATTAGCGACAGTAAAAAATTATTTTTTGCAAAATTTACTATAGAAAAGGCAATCCCTGGCGTAATTAAAATTTGCGACAGTATAAAATTATTTTTTGAATAATTTACTATAGAAAAGGCAATCCCTGGCGTAATTAAAATTTGCGACAGTATAAAATTATTTTTTGAATAATTTACTATAGAAAAGGCAATCCCTGGCGCACTTAAAATTTGCGACAGTAGAAAATTATTTTTTGCAAAATTTACTATAGAAAAGGCAATCCCTGGCGTATTTAAAATTTGCGACAGTAAAAAATTATTTTTTGAATAATTTACTATAGAAAAGGCAATCCCTGGCGTAATTAAAATTTGCGACAGTATAAAATTATTTTTTGAATAATTTACTATATGAAAGGCAATCCCTGGCGTAATTAAAATTTGCGACAGTAGAAAATTATTTTTTGAATAATTTACTATAGAAAAGGCAATCGCTGGCGCAATTAAAATTTGCGACAGTAAAAAATTATTTTTTGCAAAATTTACTATAGAAAAGGCAATCCCTGGCGTAATTAAAATTTGCGACAGTATAAAATTATTTTTTGAATAATTTACTATAGAAAAGGCAATCCCTGGCGTAATTAAAATTTGCGACAGTAAAAAATTATTTTTTGAATAATTTACTATAGAAAAGGCAATCCCTGGCGTAATTAAAATTTGCGACAGTATAAAATTATTTTTTGAATAATTTGCTATAGAAAAGGCAATCCCTGGCGCACTTAAAATTTGCGACAGTATAAAATTATTTTTTGAATAATTTACTATAGAAAAGGCAATCCCTGGCGCACTTAAAATTTGCGACAGTAGAAAATTATTTTTTGAATAATTTACTATAAAAAAGGCAATCCCTGGCGCAATTATAATTTGCGACAGTAGAAAATTAATTTTTGAAAAATTTACTATATAAAAGGCAATCCCTGGCGTAAATAAAAATTTGCGACAGTAGAAAATTATTTTTTGAATAATTTACTGTAGAAAAGGCAGTCCCTGGCGCAATTAAAACTTGCGATAGTAAAAAATTATTTTTTGCAAAATTTACTATAGAAAAGGCAATCCCTGGCGTATTTAAAATTTGCGACAGTAAAAAATTAGTTTTTGAATAATTTACTATAGGAAAGGCAGTCCCTGGCGTAATTAAAATTTGCGACAGTATAAAATTATTTTTTGAATAATTTACTATAGAAAAGGCAATCCCTGGCGTAATTAAAATTGGCGACAGTATAAAATTATTTTTTGAATAATTTACTATAGAAAAGCCAATCCCTGGCGTAATTAAAATTTGCGACAGTAGAAAATTATTTTTTGAATAATTTACTATAGAAAAGGCAATCCCTGGCGTATTTAAAATTTGCGACAGTAAGAAATTAATTTGTGAGAAATTTACTATAGAAAAGGCAATCCCTGCGGATTTGAAATTTGCGACAGTAAAAAATTATTTTTGGAATAATTGACTATAGAAAAGGCAATCCCTGGCGCAATTACAATTTGCGACAGTAAAAAATTATTTTTTGAAAAATTTACTGTAGAAAGGCAACCCCTGCCGCACTTAAAATTTGCGACAGTATAAAATTATTTTTTGAATAATTTACTATAGAAAAGGCAATACCTGGCGTATTTAAAATTTGCGACAGTAAAAAATTATTTTTTGAATAATTTACTATAGAAAAGGCAACCCCTGGTGTAATTAAAATTTGCGACAATTAAAAATTATTTTTTGAATAATTTACTATAGAAAAGGCAATCCCTGGCGCACTTAAAATTTGCGACAGTATAAAATTATTTTTTGAATAATTTACTATAGAAAAGGCAATCCCTGGCGTAATTAAAATTTGCGACAGTAAAAAATTATTTTTTGAATAATTTACTATAGAAAAGGCAATCCCTGGCGTAATTAAAATTTGCGACAGTATAAAATTATTTTTGGAATAATTTACTATATAAAAGGCAATCCCTGGCGTAATTAAAATTTGCGACAGTAGAAAATTATTTTTTGAATAATTTACTATAGAATAGGCAATCCCTGGCGCAATTAAAATTTGCGACAGTAAAAAATTATTTTTTGCAAAATTTACTATAGAAAAGGCAATCCCTGGCGTAATTAAAATTTGCGACAGTATAAAATTATTTTTTGAATAATTTACTATAGAAAAGGCAATCCCTGGCGTAATTAAAATTTGCGACAGTAGAAAATTATTTTTTGAATAATTTACTATAGAAAAGGCAATCCCTGGCGTAATTAAAATTTGCGACAGTAGAAAATTATTTTTTGAATAATTTACTATAGAAAAGGCAATCCCTGGCGTATTTAAAATTTGCGACAGTATAAAATTAATTTTTGAAAAATTTACTATATAAAAGGCAATACCTGGCGTAATTAAAATTTGTGACAGTAGAAAATTATTTTTTGAATAATTTACTGTAGAAAAGGCAATCCCTGGCGCAATTAAAACTTGCGATAGTAAAAAATTATTTTTTGAATAATTTACTATAGAAAAGGCAATCCCTGGCGTAATTAAAATTTGCGACAGTAAAAAATTATTTTGTGAGAAATTTACTATAGAAAAGGCAATACCTGGCTTAATTAAAATTTGCGACAGTTGAAAATTATTTTTTGAATAATTTACTATAGAAAAGGCAATCCCTGGCGTAATTAAAATTTGCGACAGTAGAAAATTATTTTTTGAATAATTTACTATAGAAAAGGCAATCCCTGGCGTAATTAAAATTTGCGACAGTTGAAAATTATTTTTTGAATAATTTACTATAGAAAAGGCAATCCCTTGCGCAATTAAAATTTGCGACAGTATAAAATTATTTTTTGAATAGTTTACTGTAGAAAAGGCAATCCCTGGCGCAATTAAAACTTGCGATAGTAAAAAATTATTTTTTGAATAATTTACTATAGAAAAGGCAATCCCTGGCGTAATTAAAATTTGCGACAGTTGAAAATTATTTTTTGAATAATTTACTATAGAAAAGGCAATCCCTGAAGTAATTAAAATTTGCGACAGTTGAAAATTATTTTTTGAATAATTTACTATAGAAAAGGCAATCCCTGGCGTATTTAAAATTTGCGACAGTATAAAATTAATTTTTGAAAAATTTACTATATAAAAGGCAATCCCTGGCGTAATGAAAATTTGCGACAGTAGAAAATTATTTTTTGAATAATTTACTGTAGAAAAGGCAATCCCTGGCGCAATTAAAATTTGCGACAGTAAAAAATTATTTTTTGAATAATTTACTATAGAAAAGGCAATCCCTGGCGTAATTAAAACTTGCGATAGTAAAAAATTATTTTTTGAATAATTTACTATAGAAAAGGCAATCCCTGGCGTAATTAAAATTTGCGACAGTATAAAATTATTTTTTGAATAATTTACTATAGAAAAGGCAATCCCTGGCGTAATTAAAATTTGCGACAGTATAAAATTATTTTTTGCAAAATTTACTATAGAAAAGGCAATCCCTGGCGCAATTAAAATTTGCGACAGTTGAAAATTATTTATTGAATAATTTACTATAGAAAAGGCAATCCCTGGCGCAGTTAAAATTTGCGACAGTAAAAAAATATTTTTTGAATAATTTACTATAGAAAAGGCAATCCCTGGCGTAATTAAAATTTGCGATAGTAAAAAATTATTTTTTGAATAATTTACTGTAGAAAAGGCAATCCCTGACGTAATTAAAACTTGCGATAGTAAAAAATTATTTTTTGAATAATTTACTATAGAAAAGGCAATCCCTGGCGTAATTAAAATTTGCGACAGTTGAAAATTATTTTTTGAATAATTTACTATAGAAAAGGCAATCCCTGGCGCAATTAAAATTTGCGACAGTAAAAAATTATTTTTTGCAAAATTTACTATAGAAAAGGCAATCCCTGGCGCAATTAAAATTTGCGACAGTATAAAATTATTTTTTGAAAAATTTACTATAGAAAAGGCAATCCCTGGCGTAATTAAAACTTGCGACAGTAAAAAATTATTTTTTGAATAATTTACTATAGAAAAGGCAATCCCTGGCGTAATTAAAATTTGCGACAGTATAAAATTATTTTTTGAATAATTTACTATAGAAAAGGCAATCCCTGGCGTAATTAAAATTTGCGACAGTATAAAATTATTTTTTGAATAATTTACTATAGAAAAGGCAATCCCTGGCGTAATTAAAATTTGCGACAGTATAAAATTATTTTTTGCAAAATTTACTATAGAAAAGGCAATCCCTGGCGCAATTAAAATTTGCGACAGTTGAAAATTATTTATTGAATAATTTACTATAGAAAAGGCAATCCCTGGCGCAGTTAAAATTTGCGACAGTAAAAAATTATTTTTTGAATAATTTACTATAGAAAAGGCAATCCCTGGCGTAATTAAAATTTGCGATAGTAAAAAATTATTTTTTGAATAATTTACTGTAGAAAAGGCAATCCCTGGCGTAATTAAAACTTGCGATAGTAAAAAATATTTTTTGAATAATTTACTATAGAAAAGGCAATCCCTGGCGTAATTAAAATTTGCGACAGTTGAAAATTATTTTTTGAATAATTTACTATAGAAAAGGCAATCCCTGGCGCAATTAAAATTTGCGACAGTAAAAAATTATTTTTTGCAAAATTTACTATAGAAAAGGTAATCCCTGGCGCAATTAAAATTTGCGACAGTATAAAATTATTTTTTGAAAAATTTACTATAGAAAAGGCAATCCCTGGCGTAATTAAAACTGGCGACAGTAAAAAATTATTTTTTGAATAATTTACTATAGAAAAGGCAATCCCTGGCGTAATTAAAATTTGCGACAGTATAAAATTATTTTTTGAATAATTTACTATAGAAAAGGCAATCCCTGGCGTAATTAAAATTTGCGACAGTAGAAAATTATTTCTTGAATAATTTACTATAGAAAAGGCAATCCCTGGCGCACGTAAAATTTGCGACAGTAGAAAATTATTTTTTAGAATAATTTACTATAGAAAAGGCAATCCCTGGCGCAATTAAAATTTGCGACAGTAAAACATTATTTTTTGAATAATTTACTGTAGAAAAGGCAATCCCTGGCGTAATTAAAATTTGCGACAGTAGAAAATTATTTTTTGCAAAATTTACTATAGAAAAGGCAATCCCTGGCGCAATCAAAATTTGCGACAGTAGAAAATTATTTTTTGAATAATTTACTATAGAAAAGGCAATCCCTGGGATATATAAAATTTGCGACAGTAAAAAATTATTTTTTGAATAATTTACTATAGAAAAGGCAATCCCTGGCGTAATTAAAATTTGCGACAGTTGAAAATTATTTTTTGAATAATTTACTATAGAAAAGGTTATCCCTGGCGCAATTAAAATTTGCGACAGTAAAAAATTATTTTTTGAATAATTTACTATAGAAAAGGCAATCCCTGGCGTAATTAAAATTTGCGACAGTATAAAATTATTTTTTGAATAATTTACTATATAAAAGGCAATCCCTGGCGTAATTAAAATTTGCGACAGTAGAAAATTATTTTTTGAATAATTTACTGTAGAAAAGGCAATCCCTGGCGCAATTAAAACTTGCGATATTAAAAAAATATTTTTTGAATAATTTACTATAGAAAAGGCAATCCCTGGCGCAATTAAAATTTGCGACAGTAAAAAATTATTTTTTGCAACATTTACTATAGAAAATGCAATCCCTGGGATATTTAAAATTTGCGACAGTAGAAAATTATTTTTTGAATAATTTACTATAGAAAAGGCAATCCCTGGCGCAATTAAAAATTGCGACAGTAGAAAATTATTTTTTGAAAAGTTTACTGTAGAAAAGGCAATCCCTGGCGTAATTAAAATTTGCGACAGTATAAAATTATTTTTTGCAAAATTTACTATAGAAAAGGCAATCCCTGGCGCAATTAAAATTTGCGACAGTTGAAAATTATTTATTGAATAATTTACTATAGAAAAGGCAATCCCTGGCGCAGTTAAAATTTGCGACAGTAAAAACTTATTTTTTGAATAATTTACTATAGAAAAGGCAATCCCTGGCGCAATTAAAATTTGCGACAGTATAAAATTATTTTTTGAAAAATTTACTATAGAAAAGGCAATCCCTGGCGTAATTAAAACTTGCGATAGTAAAAAATTATTTTTTGAATAATTTACTATAGAAAAGGCAATCCCTGGCTTAATTAAAATTTGCGACAGTATAAAATTATTTTTTGAATAATTTACTATAGAAAAGGCAATCCCTGCCGTAATTAAAATTTGCGACAGTATAAAATTATTTTTTGAATAATTTACTATAGAAAAGGCAATCCCTGGCGTAATTAAAATTTGCGACAGTATAAAATTATTTTTCGCAAAATTTACTATATAAAAGGTAATCCCTGGCGCAGTTAAAATTTGCGACAGTAAAAAATTATTTTTTGAATAATTTACTATAGAAAAGGCAATCCCTGGCGTAATTAAAATTTGCGATAGTAAAAAATTATTTTTTGAATAATTTACTGTAGAAAAGGCAATCCCTGGCGTAATTAAAACTTGCGATAGTAAAAAATTATTTTTTGAATAATTTACTATAGAAAAGGCAATCCCTGGCGTAATTAAAATTTGCGACAGTTGAAAATTATTTTTTGAATAATTTACTATAGAAAAGGCAATCCCTGGCGCAATTAAAATTTGCGACAGTAAAAAATTATTTTTTGCAAAATTTACTATAGGGCAATCCCTGGCGCAATTAAAATTTGCGACAGTATAAAATTATTTTTTGAAAAATTTACTATAGAAAAGGCAATCCCTGGCGTAATTAAAACTTGCGACAGTAAAAAATTATTTTTTGAATAATTTACTATAGAAAAGGCAATCCCTGGCGTAATTAAAATTTGCGACAGTATAAAATTATTTTTTGAATAATTTACTATAGAAAAGGCAATCCCTGGCGTAATTAAAATTTGCGACAGTTGAAAATTATTTTTTGAATAATTTACTATAGAAAAGGCAATCCCTGGCGCACTTAAAATTTGCGACAGTAGAAAATTATTTTTTAGAATAATTTACTAAAGAAAAGGCAATCCCTGGCGCAATTAAAATTTGCGACAGTAAAACATTATTTTTTGAATAATTTACTGTAGAAAAGGCAATCCCTGGCGTAATTAAAATTTGCGACAGTAGAAAATTATTTTTTGCAAAATTTACTATAGAAAAGGCAATCCCTGGCGCAGTCAAAATTTGCGACAGTAAAAAATTATTTTTTGAATAATTTACTATAGAAAAGGCAATCCCTGGCGTAATTAAAATTTGCGACAGTAAAAAATTATTTTTTGAATAATTTACTATAGAAAAGGCAATCCCTGGGGCAATTACAATTTGCGACAGTTGAAAATTATTTTTTGAATAATTTACTGTAGAAAAGGCAATCCCTGGCGCACTTAAAATTTGCGACAGTAGAAAATTATTTTTTGAACAATGTACTATAGAAAAGGCAATCCCTGGGATATTTAAAATTTGCGACAGTAAAAAATTATTTTTTGAATAATTTACTATAGAAAAGGCAATCCCTGGCGTAATTAAAATTTGCGGCAGTTGAAAATTATTTTTTGAATAATTTACTATAGAAAAGGCAATCCCTGGCGTAATTAAAATTTGCGACAGTATAAAATTATTTTTTGAATAATTTACTATATAAAAGGCAATCCCTGGCGTAATTAAAATTTGCGACAGTAGAAAATTATTTTTTGAATAATTTACTGTAGAAAAGGCAATCCCTGGCGCAATTAAAACTTGCGATAGTAAAAAATTATTTTTTGAATAATTTACTATAGAAAAGGCAATCCCTGGTGCAATTAAAATTTGCGACAGTAAAAAATTATTTTTTGCAACATTTACTATAGAAAAGGCAATCCCTGGGATATTTAAAATTTGCGATAGTAGAAAATTATTTTTTGAATAATTTACTATAGAAAAGGCAATCCCTGGCGCAATTAAAAATTGCGACAGTAGAAAATTATTTTTTGAAAAGTTTACTATAGAAAAGGCAATCCCTGGCGCAATTAAAATTTGCGACAGTAAAAAATTATTTTTTGAATAATTTACTATAGAAAAGGCAATCCCTGGCGGATTTGAAATTTGCGACAGTAAAAAATTATTTTTTGAATAATTTACTATAGAAAAGGCAATCCCTGGCGTAATTAAAATTTGCGACAGTTGAAAATTATTTTTTGAATATTTTACTGTAGAAAAGGCAATCCCTGCCGTAATTAAAATTTGCGACAGTAGAAAATTATTTTTTGCAAAATTTACTATAGGAAAGGCAATCCCTGGCGCAATTAAAATTTGCGACAGTTGAAAATTATTTATTGAATAATTTACTATAGAAAAGGCAATCCCTGGCGCAGTTCAAATTTGCGACAGTAAAAAATTATTTTTTGAATAATTTACTATAGAAAAGGCAATCCCTGGCGTAATTAAAATTTGCGATAGTAAAAAATTATTTTTTGAATAATTTACTGTAGAAAAGGCAATCCCTGACGTAATTAAAACTTGCGATAGTAAAAAATTATTTTTTGAATAATTTACTATAGAAAAGGCAATCCCTGGCGTAATTAAAATTTGCGACAGTTGAAAATTATTTTTTGAATAATTTACTATAGAAAAGGCAATCCCTGGCGCAATTAAAATTTGCGACAGTAAAAAATTATTTTTTGCAAAATTTACTATAGAAAAGGCAATCCCTGGCGTAATTAAAATTTGCGACAGTATAAAATTATTTTTTGAAAAATTTACTATAGAAAAGGCAATCCCTGGCGTAATTAAAACTTGCGACAGTAAAAAATTATTTTTTGAATAATTTACTATAGAAAAGGCAATCCCTGGCGTAATTAAAATTTGCGACAGTATAAAATTATTTTTTGAATAATTTACTATAGAAAAGGCAATCCCTGGCGTAATTAAAATTTGCGACAGTATAAAATTAGTTTTTGAATAATTTACTATAGAAAAGGCAATCCCTGGCGTAATTAAAATTTGCGACAGTATAAAATTATTTTTTGCAAAATTTACTATAGAAAAGGCAATCCCTGGCGCAATTAAAATTTGCGACAGTTGAAAATTATTTATTGAATAATTTACTATAGAAAAGGCAATCCCTGGCGCAGTTAAAATTTGCGACAGTAAAAAATTATTTTTTTGAATAATTTACTATAGAAAAGGCAATCCCTGGCGTAATTAAAATTTGCGATAGTAAAAAATTATTTTTTGAATAATTTACTGTAGAAAAGGCAATCCCTGGCGTAATTAAAACTTGCGATAGTAAAAAATTATTTTTGAATAATTTACTATAGAAAAGGCAATCCCTGGCGTAATTAAAATTTGCGACAGTAGAAAATTATTTTTTGAATAATTTACTATAGAAAAGGCAATCCCTGGCGTAATTAAAATTTGCGACAGTATAAAATTATTTTTTGAATAATTTACTATAGAAAAGGCAATCCCTGGCGTAATTAAAATTTGCGACAGTAGAAAATTATTTTTTGAATAATTTACTATAGAAAAGGGCAATCCCTGGCGCACGTAAATTTGCGACAGTAGAAAATTATTTTTTAGAATAATTACTATAGAAAAGGCAATCCCTGGCGCAATTAAAATTTGCGACAGTAAAACATTATTTTTTGAATAATTTACTGTAGAAAAGGCAATCCCTGGCGTAATTAAAATTTGCGACAGTAGAAAATTATTTTTTGCAAAATTTACTATAGAAAAGGCAATCCCTGGCGCAATCAAAATTTGCGACCAGTAGAAAATTATTTTTTGAATAATTTACTATATAAAAGGCAATCCTTGGGATATATAAAATTTGCGACAGTAAAAAATTATTTTTTGAATAATTTACTATAGAAAAGGCAATCCCTGGCGTAATTAAAATTTGCGACAGTTGAAAATTATTTTTTGAATAATTTTACTATAGAAAAGGTAATCCCTGGCGCAATTAAAATTTGCGACAGTAAAAAATTATTTTTTGAATAATTTACTCTAGAAAAGGCAATCCCTGGCGTAATTAAAATTTGCGACAGTATAAAATTATTTTTTGAATAATTTACTATATAAAAGGCAATCCCTGGCGTAATTAAAATTTGCGACAGTAGAAAATTATTTTTTTGAATAATTTACTGTAGAAAAGGCAATCTGGCGCAATTAAAACTTGCGATATTAAAAAAATATTTTTTGAATAATTTACTATAGAAAAGGCAATCCCTGGCGCAATTAAAATTTGCGACAGTAAAAAATTATTTTTTGCAACATTTACTATAGAAAATGCAATCCCTGGGATATTTAAAATTTGCGACAGTAGAAAATTATTTTTTGAATAATTTACTATAGAAAAGGCAATCCCTGGCGCAATTAAAAATTGCGACAGTAGAAAATTATTTTTTGAAAAGTTTACTATAGAAAAGGCAATCCCTGGCGTAATTAAAATTTGCGACAGTATAAAATTATTTTTTGCAAAATTTACTATAGAAAAGGCAATCCCTGGCGCAATTAAAATTTGCGACAGTTGAAAATTATTTATTGAATAATTTACTATAGAAAATGCAATCCCTGGCGCAGTTAAAATTTGCGACAGTAAAAAATTATTTTTTTGAATAATTTACTATAGAAAAGGCAATCCCTGGCGTAATTAAAATTTGCGATAGTAAAAATTATTTTTTTGAATAATTTACTGTAGAAAAGGCAATCCCTGGCGTAATTAAAACTTGCGATAGTAAAAAATTATTTTTTGAATAATTTACTATAGAAAAGGCAATCCCTGGCGTAATTAAAATTTGCGACAGTTGAAAATTATTTTTTGAATAATTTACTATAGAAAAGGCAATCCCTGGCGCAATTAAAATTTGCGACAGTAAAAAATTATTTTTTGCAAAATTTACTATAGAAAAGGCAATCCTGGCGCAATTAAAATTTGCGACAGTATAAAATTATTTTTTGAAAAATTTACTATAGAAAAGGCAATCCCTGGCGTAATTAAAACTTGCGACAGTAAAAAATTATTTTTTGAATAATTTACTATAGAAAAGCAATCCCTGGCTTAATTAAATTTGCGACAGTATAAAATTATTTTTTTGAATAATTTACTATAGAAAAGGCAATCCCTGGCGTAATTAAAATTTGCGACAGTATAAAATTATTTTTTGAATAATTTACTATAGAAAAGGCAATCCCTGGCGTAATTAAAATTTGCGACAGTATAAAATTATTTTTTGCAAAATTTACTATATAAAAGGTAATCCCTGGCGCAGTTAAAATTTGCGACAGTAAAAAATTATTTTTTGAATAATTTACTATAGAAAAAGGCAATCCCTGGCGTAATTAAAATTTGCGATAGTAAAAAATTATTTTTTGAATAATTTACTGTAGAAAAGGCAATCCTGGCGTAATTAAAACTTGCGATAGTAAAAAATTATTTTTTGAATAATTTACTATAGAAAAGGCAATCCCTGGCGTAATTAAAATTTGCGACAGTTGAAAATTATTTTTTGAATAATTTACTATAGAAAAGGCAATCCCTGGCGCAATTAAAATTTGCGACAGTAAAAAATTATTTTTTTGCAAAATTTACTATAGGGCAATCCCTGGCGCAATTAAAATTTGCGACAGTATAAAATTATTTTTGAAAAATTTACTATAGAAAAGGCAATCCCCTGGCGTAATTAAAACTTGCGACAGTAAAAAATTATTTTTTGAATAATTTACTATAGAAAAGGCAATCCCTGGCCTAATTAAATTTGCGACAGTATAAAATTATTTTTTGAATAATTTACTATAGAAAAGGCAATCCCTGGCGTAATTAAAATTTGCGACAGTAGAAAATTATTTTTTGAATAATTTACTATAGAAAAGGCAATCCCTGGCGCACTTAAAATTTGCGACAGTAGAAAATTATTTTTTAGAATAATTTACTAAAGAAAAGGCAATCCCTGGCGCAATTAAATTTGCGACAGTAAAACATTATTTTTTGAATAATTTACTGTAGAAAAGGCAATCCCTGGCGTAATTAAAATTTGCGACAGTAGAAAATTATTTTTTGCAAAATTTACTATAGAAAAGGCAATCCCTGGCGCAGTCAAAATTGCGACAGTAAAAAATTATTTTTTGAATAATTTACTATAGAAAAGGCAATCCCTGGCGTAATTAAAATTTGCGACAGTAAAAAAATTATTTTTTGAATAATTTACTATAGAAAAGGCAATCCCTGGGGCAATTACAATTTGCGACAGTTGAAAATTATTTTTTGAATAATTTACTGTAGAAAAGGCAATCCCTGGCGCACTTAAAATTTGCGACAGTAGAAAATTATTTTTGAATAATTTACTATAGAAAAGGCAATCCCTGGGATATTTAAAATTTGCGACAGTAAAAAATTATTTTTTGAATAATTTACTATAGAAAAGGCAATCCCTGGCGTAATTAAAATTTGCGACAGTTGAAAATTATTTTTTGAATAATTTACTATAGAAAAGGCAATCCCTGGCGCAATTAAAATTTGCGACAGTAAAAAATTATTTTTTGAATAATTTACTATATAAAAGGCAATCCCTGCGTAATTAAAATTTGCGACAGTATAAAATTATTTTTTGAATAATTTACTATATAAAAGGCAATCCCTGGCGCAATTAAAATTTGCGACAGTAGAAAATTATTTTTTGATAATTTACTGTAGAAAAGGCAATCCCTGGCGCAATTAAAACTTGCGATAGTAAAAAATTATTTTTTGAATAATTTACTATAGAAAAGGCAATCCCTGGTGCAATTAAAATTTGCGACAGTAAAAAATTATTTTTTGGCAACATTTACTATAGAAAAGGCAATCCCTGGGATATTTAAAATTTGCGACAGTAGAAAATTATTTTTTGAATAATTTACTATAGAAAAGGCAATCCGGGCGCAATTAAAAATTGCGACAGTAGAAAAATTATTTTTTGAAAAGTTTACTATAGAAAAGGGCAATCCCTGGCGCAATTAAAATTCGCGACAGTAAAAAATTATTTTTTGAATAATTTACTATAGAAAAGGCAATCCCTGGCGGGATTTGAAATTTGCGACAGTAAAAAATTATTTTTTGAATAATTTACTATAGAAAAGGCAATCCCTGGCGTAATTAAAATTTGCGACAGTTGAAAATTATTTTTTGAATATTTTACTGTAGAAAAGGCAATCCCTGCCGTAATTAAAATTTGCGACAGTAGAAAATTATTTTTTTGAATAATTTACTATAGAAAAGGCAATCCCTGGGATATTTAAAATTTGCGACAGTAAAAAATTATTTTTTGAATAATTTACTGTAGAAAAGGCAATCCCTGGCGTAATTAAAATTTGCGACAGTAGAAAATTATTTTTTGCAAAATTTACTATAGAAAAGGCAATCCCTGGCGCAATTAAAATTTGCGACAGTAAAAAATTATTTTTTGAATAATTTACTATAGAATAGGCAATCCCTGGCGTAATTAAAATTTGCGACAGTAGAAAATTATTTTTTGAATAATTTACTGTAGAAAAGGCAATCCCTGGCGTAATTAAATTTGCGACAGTAGAAAATTATTTTTTGAAAAATTTACTGTACAAAAGGCAATCCCTGGCGCAATTAAAATTTGCGACAGTAGAAAATTATTTTTTGAATAATCTACTATAGAAAAGGCAATCCCTGGCGCAATTAAAATTTGCGACAGCAAAAAATTATTTTTTGAATAATTTACTATAGAAAAGGCAATCCTGGCGTATTTAAAATTTGCGACAGTATAAAATTAATTTTTGAAAAATTTACTGTAGAAAAGGCAATCCCTGGCGCAATTAAAATTTGCGACAGTAGAAAATATTTTTTGAATAATTTACTATAGAAAAGGCAATCCCTGGGGTAATTAAAATTTGCGACAGTATAAAATTATTTTTTGAATAATTTACTTTAGAAAAGGCAATCCCTGGCACACTTAAAATTTGCGACAGTATAAAATTATTTTTTGAATAATTTAATATAGAAAAGGCAATCCCTGGCGTAATTAAAATGTGCGATAGTAGAAAATTATTTTTTGAATAATTTACTGTAGAAAAGGCAAACCCTGGCGCAATTAAAACTTGCGATAGTAAGAAATTATTTTTTGAATAATTTACTATAGAAAAGGCAATCCCTGGCGTAATTAAAATTTGCGACAGTAAAAAATTATTTTTTGCAAAATTTACTATAGAAAAGGCAATCCTTGGCGCACTTAAAATTTGCGACAGTATAAATTATTTTTTGAATAATTTACTATAGAAAAGGCAATCTCTGGCGCACTTAAAATTTGCGACAGTATAAAATTATTTTTTGAATAATTTACTATAGAAAAGGCAATCCCTGGCGTATTTAAAATTTGCGACAGTTTAAAATTAATTTTTGAAAAATTTACTGTAGAAAAGGCAATCCCTGGCGCAATTAAAATTTGCGACAGTAGAAAATTATTTTTTGAATAATTTACTATAGAAAAGGCAATCCCTGGGGTAATTAAAATTTGCGACAGTTGAAAATTATTTTTTGAATAATTTACTATAGAAAAGGCAATCCCTGGCGTAATTAAAATTTGCGACAGTAGAAAATTATTTTTTGAATAATTTACTATAGAAAAGGCAATCCCTGGCGTAATTAAAATTTGCGACAGCTGAAAATTATTTTTTGAATAATTTACTATAGAAAAGGCAATCCCTGGCGTAATTAAAGTTTGCGACAGTTGAAAATTATTTTTTGATAATTACTATAGAAAAGGCAATCCCTGGCGTAATTAAAATTTGCGACAGTTGAAAATTATTTTTTGAATAATTTACTATAGAAAAGGCAATCCGTGGCGTATTTAAAATTTGCGACAGTATAAAATTAATTTTTGAAAAATTTACTATATAAAAGGCAATCTCTGGCGTAATTAAAATTTGCGACAGTAGAAAATTATTTTTTGAATAATTTACTGTAGAAAAGGCAATCCCTGGCGCAATTAAAATTTGCGACAGTAAAAAATTATTTTTTGAATAATTTACTATAGAAAAGGCAATCCCTGGCGTAATTAAAACTTGCGATAGTAAAAAATTATTTTTTGAATAATTTACTATAGAAAAGCAATCCCTGGCATAATTAAAATTTGCGACAGTATAAAATTATTTTTTGAATAATTTACTATAGAAAAGGCAATCCCTGGCGTAATTAAAATTTGCGACAGTATAACATTATTTTTTGCAAAATTTACTATAGAAAAGGCAATCCCTGGCGCAATTAAAATTTGCGACAGTTGAAAATTATTTATTGAATAATTTACTATAGAAAAGGCAATCCCTGCGCAATTAAAATTTGCGACAGTAAAAAATTATTTTTTGAATAATTTACTATAGAAGAGGCAATCCCTGGCGTAATTAAAATTTGCGATAGTAAAAAATTATTTTTTGAATAATTTACTGTAGAAAAGGCAATCCCTGGCGTAATAAAACTTGCGATAGTAAAAAATTATTTTTTGAATAATTTACTATAGAAAAGGCAATACCAGGCGTAACTAAAATTTGCGACAGTTGAAATTAGTTTTTGAATAATTTACTATAGAAAAGGCAATCCTGGCGCAATTAAAATTTGCGACAGTAAAAAATTATTTTTTGCAAAATTTACTATAGCAAAGGCAATCCCTGGCGCAATTAAAATTTGCGACAGTAAAAAAATTATTTTTTGAATAATTTACTATAGAAAAGGCAATCCCTGGCGCACTTAAAATTTGCGACAGTATAAAATTATTTTTTGAATAATTTAATATAGAAAAGGCAATCCCCGGCGTAATTAAAATGTGCGACAGTAGAAAATTATTTTTGAATAATTTTCTGTAGAAAAGGCAATCCCTGGCGCAATTAAAACTTGCGATAGTAAAAAATTATTTTTTGAATAATTTACTATAGAAAAGGCAATCCCTGGCGTAATTAAAATTTGCGACAGTAAAAATTATTTTTTGCAAAATTTACTATAGAAAAGGCAATCCTTGGCGCACTTAAAATTTGCGACAGTATAAAATTAGTTTTTGAATAATTTACTATAGAAAAGGCAATCCCTGGCGCACTTAAAATTTGCGACAGTATAAAATTATTTTTTGAATAATTTACTATAGAAAAGGCAATCCCTGGCGCACTTAAAATTTGCGACAGTAGAAAATTATTTTTTGAATAATTTACTATAGAAAAGGCAATCCCTGGGATATTTAAAATTTGCGACAGTAAAAAATTATTTTTTTGAATAATTTACTATAGAAAAGGCAATCGCTGGCGTAATTAAAATTTGCGACAGTTGAAAATATTTTTTTGAATAATTTACTATAGAAAAGGCAATCCCTGGCGCAATTACAATTTGCGACAGTTGAAAATTATTTTTTGAATAATTTACTATAGAAAAGGCAATCCCTGGCGCACTTAAAATTTGCGACAGTAGAAAATTATTTTTTGAATAATTTACTATAGAAAAGGCAGTCCCTGGCGCACTTAAAATTTGCGACAATAGAAAATTATTTTTTGAATAATTTACTATAGAAAAGGCAATCGCTGGCGTAATTAAAATTTGCGACAGTTGAAAATTATTTATTGAATAATTTACTATAGAAAAGGCAATCCCTGGCGCAATTAAAATTTGCGACAGTAAAAAATTATTTTTTGAATAATTTACTATAGAAGAGGCAATCCCTGGCGTAATTAAAATTTGCGATAGTAAAAAATTATTTTTTGAATAATTTACTGTAGAAAAGGCAATCCCTGGCGTAATTAAAACTTGCGATAGTAAAAAATTATTTTTTGAATAATTTACTATAGAAAAGGCAATCCCTGGGGTAATTAAAATTTGCGACAGTAAAAAATTATTTTTTGAATAATTTACTATAGAAAAGGCAATCCCTGGGGTAATTAAAATTTGCGACAGTTGAAAATTATTTTTTGAATAATTTACTATAGAAAAGGCAATCCCTGGCGTAATTAAAATTTGCGACAGTAGAAAATTATTTTTTGAATAATTTACTATAGAAAAGGCAATCCCTGGCGTAATTAAAATTTGCGACAGCAGAAAATTATTTTTTGAATAATTTACTATAGAAAAGGCAATCCCTGGCGTAATTAAAGTTTGCGACAGTTGAAAATTATTTTTTGAATAATTTACTATAGAAAAGGCAATCCCTGGCGTAATTAAAATTTGCGACAGTTGAAAATTATTTTTTGAATAATTTACTATAGAAAAGGCAATCCCTGGCGTATTTAAAATTTGCGACAGTATAAAATTAATTTTTGAAAAATTTACTATATAAAAGGCAATCTCTGGCGTAATTAAAATTTGCGACAGTAGAAAATTATTTTTTGAATAATTTACTGTAGAAAAGGCAATCCCTGGCGCAATTAAAATTTGCGACAGTAAAAAATTATTTTTTGAATAATTTACTATAGAAAAGGCAATCCCTGGCGTAATTAAAACTTGCGATAGTAAAAAATTATTTTTTGAATAATTTACTATAGAAAAGCAATCCCTGGCATAATTAAAATTTGCGACAGTATAAAATTATTTTTTGAATAATTTACTATAGAAAAGGCAATCCCTGGCGTAATTAAAATTTGCGACAGTATAAAATTATTTTTTGCAAAATTTACTATAGAAAAGGCAATCCCTGGCGCAATTAAAATTTGCGACAGTTGAAAATTATTTATTGAATAATTTACTATAGAAAAGGCAATCCCTGGCGCAATTAAAATTTGCGACAGTAAAAAATTATTTTTTGAATAATTTACTATAGAAGAGGCAATCCCTGGCGTAATTAAAATTTGCGATAGTAAAAAATTATTTTTTGAATAATTTACTGTAGAAAAGGCAATCCCTGGCGTAATTAAAACTTGCGATAGTAAAAAATTATTTTTTGAATAATTTACTATAGAAAAGGCAATCCCAGGCGTAATTAAAATTTGCGACAGTTGAAAATTAGTTTTTGAATAATTTACTATAGAAAAGGCAATCCCTGGCGCAATTAAAATTTGCGACAGTATAAAATTATTTTTTGCAAAATTTACTATAGAAAAGGCAATCCCTGGCGCAATTAAAATTTGCGACAGTTGAAAATTATTTATTGAATAATTTACTATAGAAAAGGCAATCCCTGGCGCAATTAAAACTTGCGATAGTAAAAAATTATTTTTTGAATAATTTACTATAGAAAAGGCAATCCCTGGCGTAATTAAAATTTGCGACAGTAAAAAATTATTTTTTGCAAAATTTACTATAGAAAAGGCAATCCTTGGCGCACTTAAAATTTGCGACAGTATAAAATTAGTTTTTGAATAATTTACTATAGAAAAGGCAATCCCTGGCGCACTTAAAATTTGCGACAGTATAAAATTATTTTTTGAATAATTTACTATAGAAAAGGCAATCCCTGGCGCACTTAAAATTTGCGACAGTAGAAAATTATTTTTTGAATAATTTACTATAGAAAAGGCAATCCCTGGGATATTTAAAATTTGCGACAGTAAAAAATTATTTTTTGAATAATTTACTATAGAAAAGGCAATCGCTGGCGTAATTAAAATTTGCGACAGTTGAAAATTATTTTTTGAATAATTTACTATAGAAAAGGCAATCCCTGGCGCAATTACAATTTGCGACAGTTGAAAATTATTTTTTGAATAATTTACTATAGAAAAGAAAATCCCTGGCGCACTTAAAATTTGCGACAGTAGAAAATTATTTTTTGAATAATTTACTATAGAAAAGGCAGTCCCTGGCGCACTTAAAATTTGCGACAATAGAAAATTATTTTTTAGAATAATTTACAATAGAAAAGGCAATCCCTGGCGCAATTAAAATTTGCGACAGTAAAACATTATTTTTTGAATAATTTACTATAGAAAAGGCAATCCCTGGCGCAATTACAATTTGCGACAGTTGAAAATTATTTTTTGAATAATTTACTATAGAAAAGGCAATCCCTGGCGCACTTAAAATTTGCGACAGTAGAAAATTATTTTTTGAATAATTTACTATAGAAAAGGCAGTCCCTGGCGCACTTAAAATTTGCGACAATAGAAAATTATTTTTTAGAATAATTTACTATAGAAAAGGCAATCCCTGGCGCAATTAAAATTTGCGACAGTAAAACATTATTTTTTGAATAATTTACTGTAGAAAAGGCAATCCCTGGCGTAATTAAAATTTGCGACAGTAGAAAATTATTTTTTGCAAAATTTGCTATAGAAAAGGCAATCCCTGGCGCAATCAAAATTTGCGACAGCAAAAAATTATTTTTTGAATAATTTACTATAGAAAAGGCAATCCCTGGCGTAATTAAAATTTGCGACAGTAAAAAATTATTTTTTGAATAATTTACTATAGAAAAGGCAATCCCTGGGGCAATTACAATTTGCGACAGTTGAAAATTATTTTTTGAATAATTTACTATAGAAAAGGCAATCCCTGGCGCACTTAAAATTTGCGACAGTAGAAAATTATTTTTTGAATAATTTACTATAGAAAAGGCAATCCCTGGGATATTTAAAATTTGCGACAGTAAAAAATTATTTTTTGAATAATTTACTATAGAAAAGGCAATCGCTGGCGTAATTAAAATTTGCGACAGTTGAAAATTATTTTTTGAATAATTTACTATAGAAAAGGCAATCCCTGGCGCAATTAAAATTAGCGACAGTAAAAAATTATTTTTTGAATAATTTACTATAGAAAAGGCAATCCCTGGCGCAGTTAAAATTTGCGACAGTAAAAAATTATGTTTTGCAACATTTACAATAGAAAAGGCAATCCCTGGGATATTTAAAATTTGCGACAGTAGAAAATTATTTTTTGAATAATTTACTATAGAAAAGGCAATCCCTGGCGCAATTAAAATTTGCGACAGTAGAAAATTATTTTTTGAAAAGTTTACTATAGAAAAGGCAATCCCTGGCGCAATTAAAATTTGCGACAGTAAAAAATTATTTTTTGAATAATTTACTATAGAAAAGGCAATCCCTGGCGGATTTGAAATTTGCGACAGTAAAAAATTAATTTTTGAAAAATTTACTATATAAAAGGCAATCTCTGGCGTAATTAAAATTTGCGACAGTAGAAAATTATTTTTTGAATAATTTACTGTAGAAAAGGCAATCCCTGGCGCAATTAAAATTTGCGACAGTAAAAAATTATTTTTTGAATAATTTACTATAGAAAAGGCAATCCCTGGCGTAATTAAAACTTGCGATAGTAAACAATTATTTTTTGAATAATTTACTATAGAAAAGGCAATCCCTGGCGTAATTAAAATTTGCGACAGTATAAAATTATTTTTTGAATAATTTACTATAGAAAAGGCAATCCCTGGCGCACTTAAAATTTGCGACAGTATAAAATTATTTTTTGAATAATTTACTATAGAAAAGGCAATCCCGGGCGTATTTAAAATTTGCGACAGTATAAAATTAATTTTTGAAAAATTTACTGTAGAAAAGGCAATCCCTGGCGCAATTAAACTTTGCGACAGTAGAAAATTATTTTTTGAATAATTTACTATAGAAAAGGCAATCCCTGGGGTAATAAAATTTGCGACAGTTGAAAATTATTTTTTGAATAATTTACTATAGAAAAGGCAATCCCTGGCGTAATTAAAATTTGCGACAGTTGAAAATTATTTTTTGAATAATTTACTATAGAAAAGGCAATCCCTGGCGCAATTAAAATTTGCGACAGTAAAAAATTATTTTTTGCAAAATTTACCATAGAAAAGGCAATCCCTGGCGCAATTAAAATTTGCGACAGTAGAAAATTATTTTTTGAAAAATTTACTATAGAAAAGGCAATCCCTGGCGTAATTAAAACTTGCGACAGTAAAAAATTATTTTTTGAATAATTTACTATAGAAAAGGCATTCCCTGCGTAATTAAAATTTGCGACAGTAGAAAATTATTTTTGAATAATTTACTATAGAAAAGGCAATCCCTGGCGCACTTAAAATTTGCGACAGTAGACAATTATTTTTTAGAATAATTTACTATAGAAAAGGCAATCCCTGGCGCAATTAAAATTTGCGACAGTAAAACATTATTTTTTGAATAATTTACTGTAGAAAAGGCAATCCCTGGCGTAATTAAAATTTGCGACAGTAGAAAATTATTTTTTGCAAAATTTACTATAGAAAAGGCAATCCTTGGCGCACTTAAAATTTGCGACAGTATAAAATTAGTTTTTGAATAATTTACTATAGAAAAGGCAATCCCTGGCGCACTTAAAATTTGCGACAGTATAAAATTATTTTTTGAATAATTTACTATAGAAAAGGCAATCCCTGGCGCACTTAAAATTTGCGACAGTAGAAAATTATTTTTTGAATAATTTACTATAGAAAAGGCAATCCCTGGCGTTATTAAAATTGCGACAGTTGAAAATTATTTTTTGAATAATTTACTATAGAAAAGGCAATCCCTGGCGCAATTAAAATTTGCGACAGTAAAAAAATTATTTTTTGAATAATTTACTATAGAAAAGGCAATCCTGGCGCAATTAAAATTTGCGACAGTAAAACATTATTTTTTGAATAATTTACTGTAGAAAAGGCAATCCCTGGCGTAATTAAAATTTTGCGACAGTAGAAAATTATTTTTTGCAAATTTAACTATAGAAAAGGCAATCCCTGGCGCAATCAAAATTTGCGACAGCAAAAAATTATTTTTTGAATAATTTACTATAGAAAAGGCAATCCCTGGCGTAATTAAAATTTGCGACAGTAAAAAATTATTTTTTGAATAATTTACTATAGAAAAGGCAATCCCTGGGGCAATTACAATTTGCGACAGTTGAAAATTATTTTTTGAATAATTTACTATAGAAAAGGCAATCCCTGGCGCACTTAAAATTTGCGACAGTAGAAAATTATTTTTTGAATAATTTACTATAGAAAAGGCAATCCCTGGGATATTTAAAATTTGCGACAGTAAAAAATTATTTTTTGAATAATTTACTATAGAAAAGGCAATCGCTGGCGTAATTAAAATTTGCGACAGTTGAAAATTATTTTTTGAATAATTTGCTATAGAAAAGGCAATCCCTGGCGCAATTAAAATTAGCGACAGTCAAAAATTATTTTTTGAATAATTTACTATAGAAAAGGCAATCCCTGGCGCAGTTAAAATTTGCGACAGTAAAAAATTATTTTTTGCAACATTTACAATAGAAAAGGCAATCCCTGGGATATTTAAAATTTGCGACAGTAGAAAATTATTTTTTGAATAATTTACTATAGAAAAGGCAATCCCTGGCGCAATTAAAATTTGCGACAGTAGAAAATTATTTTTTGAAAAGTTTACTATAGAAAAGGCAATCCCTGGCGCAATTAAAATTTGCGACAGTAAAAAATTATTTTTTGAATAATTTACTATAGAAAAGGCAATCCCTGGCGGATTTGAAATTTGCGACAGTAAAAAATTAATTTTTGAAAAATTTACTATATAAAAGGCAATCTCTGGCGTAATTAAAATTTGCGACAGTAGAAAATTATTTTTTGAATAATTTACTGTAGAAAAGGCAATCCCTGGCGCAATTAAAATTTGCGACAGTAAAAAATTATTTTTTGAATAATTTACTATAGAAAAGGCAATCCCTGGCGTAATTAAAACTTGCGATAGTAAAAAATTATTTTTTGAATAATTTACTATAGAAAAGGCAATCCCTGGCGTAATTAAAATTTGCGACAGTATAAAATTATTTTTTGAATAATTTACTATAGAAAAGGCAATCCCTGGCGCACTTAAAATTTGCGACAGTATAAAATTATTTTTTGAATAATTTACTATAGAAAAGGCAATCCCGGGCGTATTTAAAATTTGCGACAGTATAAAATTAATTTTTGAAAAATTTACTGTAGAAAAGGCAATCCCTGGCGCAATTAAAATTTGCGACAGTAGAAAATTATTTTTTGAATAATTTACTATAGAAAAGGCAATCCCTGGGGTAATTAAAATTTGCGACAGTTGAAAATTATTTTTTGAATAATTTACTATAGAAAAGGCAATCCCTGGCGTAATTAAAATTTGCGACAGTTGAAAATTATTTTTTGAATAATTTACTATAGAAAAGGCAATCCCTGGCGCAATTAAAATTTGCGACAGTAAAAAATTATTTTTTGCAAAATTTACCATAGAAAAGGCAATCCCTGGCGCAATTAAAATTTGCGACAGTAGAAAATTATTTTTTGAAAAATTTACTATAGAAAAGGCAATCCCTGGCGTAATTAAAACTTGCGACAGTAAAAAATTATTTTTTGAATAATTTACTATAGAAAAGGCATTCCCTGGGGTAATTAAAATTTGCGACAGTAGAAAATTATTTTTTGAATAATTTACTATAGAAAAGGCAATCCCTGGCGCACTTAAAATTTGCGACAGTAGACAATTATTTTTTAGAATAATTTACTATAGAAAAGGCAATCCCTGGCGCAATTAAAATTTGCGACAGTAAAACATTATTTTTTGAATAATTTACTGTAGAAAAGGCAATCCCTGGCGTAATTAAAATTTGCGACAGTAGAAAATTATTTTTTGCAAAATTTACTATAGAAAAGGCAATCCCTGGCGCAATCAAAATTTGCGACAGCAAAAAATTATTTTTTGAATAATTTACTATAGAAAAGGCAATCCCTGGCGTAATTAAAATTTGCGACAGTAAAAAATTATTTTTTGAATAATTTACTATAGAAAAGGCAATCCCTGGGGCAATTACAATTTGCGACAGTTGAAAATTATTTTTTGAATAATTTACTATAGAAAAGGCAATCCCTGGCGCACTTACAATTTGCGACAGTAGAAAATTATTTTTTGAATAATTTACTATAGAAAAGGCAATCCCTGGGATATTTAAAATTTGCGACAGTAAAAAATTATTTTTTGAATAATTTACTATAGAAAAGGCAATCCCTGGCGTAATTAAAATTTGCGACAGTTGAAAATTATTTTTTGAATAATTTACTATAGAAAAGGCAATCCCTGGCGCAATTAAAATTAGCGACAGTAAAAAATTATTTTTTGAATAATTTACTATAAAAAAGGCAATCCCTGGCGTAATTAAAATTTGCGACAGTATAAAATTATTTTTTGAATAATTTACTATATAAAAGGCAATCCCTGGCGTAATTAAAATTTGCGACAGTAGAAAATTATTTTTTGAATAATTTACTGTAGAAAAGGCAATCCCTGGCGCAATTAAAACTTGCGATAGTAAAAAATTATTTTTTGAATAATTTACTATAGAAAAGGCAATCCCTGGCGCAGTTAAAATTTGCGACAGTAAAAAATTATTTTTTGCAACATTTACAATAGAAAAGGCAATCCCTGGGATATTTAAAATTTGCGACAGTAGAAAATTATTTTTTGAATAATTTACTATAGAAAAGGCAATCCCTGGCGCAATTAAAATTTGCGACAGTAGAAAATTATTTTTTGAAAAGTTTACTATAGAAAAGGCAATCCCTGGCGCAATTAAAATTTGCGACAGTAAAAAATTATTTTTTGAATAATTTACTATAGAAAAGGCAATCCCTGGCGGATTTGAAATTTGCGACAGTAAAAAATTATTTTTTTGAATAATTTACTATAGAAAAGGCAATCCCTGGCGTAATTAAAATTTGCGACAGTTGAAAATTATTTTTTGAATAATTTACTGTAGAAAAGGCAATCCCTGGCGTAATTAAAATTTGCGACAGTAGAAAATTATTTTTTGAATAATCTACTATAGAAAAGGCAATCCCTGGGATATTTAAAATTTGCGACAGTAAAAAATTATTTTTTGAATAATTTACTGTAGAAAAGGCAATCCCTGGCGTAATTAAAATTTGCGACAGTAGAAAATTATTTTTTGCAAAATTTACTATAGAAAAGGCAATCCCTGGCGCAATTAAAATTTGCGACAGTAAAAAATTATTTTTTGAATAATTTACTATATAATAGGCAATCCCTGGCGTAATTAAAATTTGCGACAGTAGAAAATTATTTTTTGAATAATTTACTGTAGAAAAGGCAATCCCTGGCGTAATTAAAATTTGCGACAGTAGAAAATTATTTTTTGAAAAATTTACTGTAGAAAAGGCAATCCCTGGCGCAATTAAAATTTGCGACAGTAGAAAATTATTTTTTGAATAATCTACTATAGAAAAGGCAATCCCTGGCGCAATTAAAATTTGCGACAGTAAAAAATTATTTTTTGAATAATTTACTATAGAAAAGGCAATCCCTGGCGTATTTAAAATTTGCGACAGTATAAAATTAATTTTTGAAAAATTTACTGTAGAAAAGGCAATCCATGGCGCAATTAAAATTTGCGACAGTAGAAAATATTTTTTGAATAATTTACTATGGAAAAGGCAATCCCTGGGGTAATTAAAATTTGCGACAGTATAAAATTATTTTTTGAATAATTTACTATAGAAAAGGCAATCCCTGGCGCACTTAAAATTTGCGACAGTATAAAATTATTTTTTGAATAATTTAATATAGAAAAGGCAATCCCTGGCGTAATTAAAATGTGCGACAGTAGAAAATTATTTTTTGAATAATTTACTGTAGAAAAGGCAATCCCTGGCGCAATTAAAACTTGCGATAGTAAAAAATTATTTTTTGAATAATTTACTATAGAAAAGGCAATCCCTGGCTTAATTAAAATTTGCGACAGTAAAAAATTATTTTTTGCAAAATTTACTATAGAAAAGGCAATCCTTGGCGCACTTAAAATTTGCGACAGTATAAAATTATTTTTTGAATAATTTACTATAGAAAAGGCAATCCCTGGCGCACTTAAAATTTGCGACAGTATAAAATTATTTTTTGAATAATTTACTATAGAAAAGGCAATCCCTGGCGTATTTAAAATTTGCGACAGTATAAAATTAATTTTTGAAAAATTTACTATATAAAAGGCAATCCCTGCCGCAATTAAAATTTGCGACAGTAAAAAATTATTTTTTGAATAATTTACTATAGAAAAGGCAATCCCTGGCGTAATTAAAATTTGCCACAGTATAAAATTATTTTTTGAAAAATTTACTATATAAAAGCAATCCCTGGCGTAATTAAAATTTGCGACAGTATAAAATTATTTTTTGAATAATTTACTATATAAAAGGCAATCCCTGGCATATTTAAAATTTGCGACAGTATAAAATTATTTTTTGAATAATTTACTATAGAAAAGGCAATCCCTGGCGTAATTAAAATTTGCGATAGTATAAAATTATTTTTTGAATAATTTACTATAGAAAAGGCAATCCCTGGCGTAATTAAAATTTGCGACAGTATAAAATTAATTTTTGAATAATTTAATATAGAAAAGGCAATCCCTGGCGTAATTAAAATGTGCGACAGTAGAAAATTATTTTTTGAATAATTTACTGTAGAAAAGGCAATCCCTGGCGCAATTAAAACTTGCGATAGTAAAAAATTATTTTTTGAATAATTTACTATAGAAAAGGCAATCCCTGGCTTAATTAAAATTTGCGACAGTAAAAAATTATTTTTTGCAAAATTTACTATAGAAAAGGCAATCCTTGGCGCACTTAAAATTTGCGACAGTATAAAATTATTTTTTGAATAATTTACTATAGAAAAGGCAATCCCTGGCGCACTTAAAATTTGCGACAGTATAAAATTATTTTTTGAATAAATTACTATAGAAAAGGCAATCCCTGGCGTATTTAAAATTTGCGACAGTATAAAATTAATTTTTGAAAAATTTACTATATAAAAGGCAATCCCTGGCGCAATTAAAATTTGCGACAGTAAAAAATTATTTTTTGAATAATTTACTATAGAAAAGGCAATCCCTGGCGTAATTAAAATTTGCCACAGTATAAAATTATTTTTTGAAAAATTTACTATATAAAAGCAATCCCTGGCGTAATTAAAATTTGCGACAGTATAAAATTATTTTTTGAATAATTTACTATATAAAAGGCAATCCCTGGCATATTTAAAATTTGCGACAGTATAAAATTATTTTTTGAATAATTTACTATAGAAAAGGCAATCCCTGGCGTAATTAAAATTTGCGATAGTATAAAATTATTTTTTGAATAATTTACTATAGAAAAGGCAATCCCTGGCGTAATTAAAATTTGCGACAGTATAAAATTAATTTTTGAAAAATTTACTATATAAAAGGCAATCCCTGGCCCACTTAAAATTTGCGACAGTAGAAAATTATTTTTTGAATAATTTACTATAGAAAAGGCAATCCCTGGCGTAATTAAAACTTCCGACAGTAAAAAATTATTTTTTGAATAATTTACTATAGAAAAGGCAATCCCTGGCGTAATTAAAATTTGCGACAGTAGAAAATTATTTTTTGAATAATTTACTATAGAAAAGGCAATCCCTGGCGTATTTAAAATTTGCGACAGTATAAAATTAATTTTTGAATAATTTACTATAGAAAAGGCAATCCCTGGCGCACTTACAATTTGCGACAGTAGAAAATTATTTTTTGAATAATTTACTATAGAAAAGGCAATCCCTGGCGTAATTAAAATTTGCGACAGTAGAAAATTATTTTTTGAATAATTTACTATAGAAAAGGCAATCACTGGCGCAATTAAAATTTGCGACAGTAAAAAATTATTTTTTGCAAAATTTACTATAGAAAAGGCAATCCCTGGCGCAATTAAAATTTGCGACAGTAGAAAATTATTTTTCGAAAAATTTACTATAGAAAAGGCAATCCCTGGCGTAATTAAAACTTGCGACAGTAAAAAATTATTTTTTGAATAATTTACTATAGAAAAGACAATCCCTGGCGTAATTAAAATTTGCGACAGTAGAAAATTATTTTTTGCAAAATTTACTATAGAAAAGGCAATCCCTGGCGCAATTAAAATTTGCGACAGTAAAAATTATTTTTTGAATAATTTATTATAGAAAAGGCAATCCCTGGCGTAATTAAAATTTGCGACAGTATAAAATTATTTTTTGAAAAATTTACTATATAAAAGGCAATCCCTGGCGTAATTAAAATTTGCGACAGTATAAAATAATTTTTTGAATAATTTACTATATAAAAGGCAATCCCTGGCATATTTAAAATTTGCGAGAGTATAAAATTATTTTTTGAATAATTTACTATAGAAAAGGCAATCCCTGGCGTAATTAAAATTTGCGACAGTATAAAATTATTTTTTGAATAATTTACTATAGAAAAGGCAATCCCTGGCGCAATTAAAATTTGCGACAGTAGAAAATTAATTTTTGAAAAATTTACTATAGAAAAGGCAATCCCTGGCGTATTTAAAATTTGCGATAATATAAAATTAATTTTTGAATAATTTACTATAGAAAAGGCAATCCCTGGCGTAATTAAAACTTGCGACAGTAGAAAATTATTTTTTGAATAATTTACTATAAAAAAGGCAATCCCTGGCGTAATTAAAATTTGCGACAGTAGAAAATTATTTTTTGAATAATTTACTATAGAAAAGGCAATCCCTGGCGTATTTAAAATTTGCGACAGTATAAATTTAATTTTTGAATAATTTACTATAGAAAAGGCAATCCCTGGCGTAATTAAAATTTGCGACAGTAGAAAATTATTTTTTGAATAATTTACAATAGAAAAGGCAATTCCTGGCGTATTTAAAATTTGCGACAGTATAAAATTAATTTTTGAATAATTGACTATAGAAAAGGCAATCCCTGGCGCACTTAAAATTTGCGACAGTAGAAAATTATTTTTTGAATAATTTACTATAGAAAAGGCAATCCCTGGCGTAATTAAAATTTGCGACAGTAGAAAATTATTTTTTGAATAATTTACTATAGAAAAGGCAATCACTGGCGCAATTAAAATTTGCGACAGTAAAATTTATTTTTTGCAAAATTTACTATAGAAAAGGCAATCCCTGGCGCAATTAAAATTTGCAACAGTAGAAAATTATTTTTTGAAAAATTTACTATAGAAAAGGCAATCCCTGGCGTAATTAAAACTTGCGACAGTAAAAAATTATTTTTTGAATAATTTACTATAGAAAAGGCAATCCCTGGCGTAATTAAAATTTGCGACAGTAGAAAATTATTTTTTGCAAAATTTACTATAGAAAAGGCAATCCCTGGCGCAATTAAAATTTGCGACAGTAAAAAATTATTTTTTGAATAATTTACTATAGAAAAGGCAATTCCTGGCGTAATTAAAATTTGCGACAGCATAAAATTATTTTTTGAAAAATTTACTATATAAAAGGCAATCCCTGGCGTAATTAAAATTTGCGACAGTAAAATTTATTTTTTGCAAAATTTACTATAGAAAAGGCAATCCCTGGCGCAATTAAAATTTGCAACAGTAGAAAATTATTTTTTGAAAAATTTACTATAGAAAAGGCAATCCCTGGCGTAATTAAAACTTGCGACAGTAAAAAATTATTTTTTGAATAATTTACTATAGAAAAGGCAATCCCTGGCGTAATTAAAATTTGCGACAGTAGAAAATTATTTTTTGCAAAATTTACTATAGAAAAGGCAATCCCTGGCGCACTTAAAATTTGCGACAGTATAAAATTATTTTTTTGAATAATTTACTATAGAAAAGGCAATCCCTGGCGTATTTAAAATTTGCGACAGTATCAAATTAATTTTTGAAAAATTTACTATATAAAAGGCAATCCCTGGCGCAATTAAAATTTGCGACAGTAAAAAATTATTTTTTGAATAATTTACTATAGAAAAGGCCATCCCTGGCGTAATTAAAATTTGCCACAGTATAAAATTATTTTTTGAAAAATTTACTATATAAAAGGCAATCCCGGGCGTAATTAAAATTTGCGACAGTATAAAATTATTTTTTGAATAATTTACTATATAAAAGGCAATCCCTGGCATATTTAAAATTTGCGACAGTATAAAATTATTTTTTGAATAATTTACTATAGAAAAGGCAGTCCCTGGCGTAATTAAAATTTGCGACAGTATAAAATTATTTTTTGAATAATTTACTATAGAAAAGGCAATCCCTGGCGTAATTAAAATTTGCGACAGTATAAAATTAATTTTTGACAAATTTACTATATAAAAGGCAATCCCTGGCCCACTTAAAATTTGCGACAGTAGAAAATTATTTTTTGAATAATTTACTATAGAAGAGGCAATCCCTGGCGTAATTAAAACTTCCGACAGTAAAAAATTATTTTTTGAATAATTTACTATAGAAAAGGCAATCCCTGGCGTAATTAAAATTTGCGACAGTAGAAAATTATTTTTTGAATAATTTACTATAGAAAAGGCAATCCCTGGCGTATTTAAAATTTGCGACAGTATAAAATTAATTTTTGAATAATTTACTATAGAAAAGGCAATCCCTGGCGCACTTACAATTTGCGACAGTAGAAAATTATTTTTTGAATAATTTACTATAGAAAAGGCAATCCCTGGCGTAATTAAAATTTGCGACAGTAGAAAATTATTTTTTGAATAATTTACTATAGAAAAGGCAATCCCTGGCGCAATTAAAATTTGCGACAGTAAAAATTATTTTTTTATAATTTACTATAGAAAAGGCAATCCTTGGCGCAATTAAAATTTGCGACAGTAGAAAATTATTTTTTGAAAAATTTACTATTTAAAAGGCAATCCCTGGCGTAATTAAAATTTGCGACAGTATAAAATAATTTTTTGAATAATTTACTATATAAAAGGCAATCCCTGGCATATTTAAAATTTGCGAGAGTATAAAATTATTTTTTGAATAATTTACTATAGAAAAGGCAATCCCTGGCGTAATTAAAATTTGCGACAATATAAAATTATTTTTTGAATAATTTACTATAGAAAAGGCAATCCCTGGCGCAATTAAAATTTGCGACAGTAGAAAATTAATTTTTGAAAAATTTACTATAGAAAAGGCAATCCCTGGCGTATTTAAAATTTGCGATAGTATAAAATTAATTTTTGAATAATTTACTATAGAAAAGGCAATCCCTGGCGTAATTAAAACTTGCGACAGTAGAAAATTATTTTTTGAATAATTTACTATAAAAAAGGCAATCCCTGGCGTAATTAAAATTTGCGACAGTAGAAAATTATTTTTTGAATAATTTACTATAGAAAAGGCAATCCCTGGCGTATTTAAAATTTGCGGCAGTATAAAATTAATTTTTGAATAATTTACTATAGAAAAGGCAATCCCTGGCGCACTTAAAATTTGCGACAGTAGAAAATTATTTTTTGAATAATTTACTATATAAAAGGCAATCCCTGGCATATTTAAAATTTGCGACAGTATAAAATTATTTTTTGAATAATTTACTATAGAAAAGGCAATCCTTGGCGTAATTAAAATTTGCGACAGTATAAAATTATTTTTTGAATAATTTACTATAGAAAAGGCAATCCCTCGCGTAATTAAAATTTGCGACAGTATAAAATTAATTTTTGAAAAATTTACAATATAAAAGGCAATCCCTGGCGCACTTAAAATTTGCGACAGTAGAAAATTATTTTTTGAATAATTTACTATAGAAAAGGCAATCCCTGGCGTAATTAAAACTTGCGACAGTAAAAAATTATTTTTTGAATAATTTACTACAGAAAAGGCAATCCCTGGCGTAATTAAAATTTGCGACAGTAGAAAATTATTTTTTGAATAATTTACAATAGAAAAGGCAATTCCTGGCGTATTTAAAATTTGCGACAGTATAAAATTAATTTTTGAATAATTGACTATAGAAAAGGCAATCCCTGGCGCACTTAAAATTTGCGACCGTAGAAAATTATTTTTTGAATAATTTACTATAGAAAATGCAATCCCTGGCTTAATTAAAATTTGCGACAGTAGAAAATTATTTTTTGAATAATTTACTATAGAAAAGGCAATCACTGGCGCAATTAAAATTTGCGACAGTAAAATTTATTTTTTGCAAAATTTACTATAGAAAAGGCAATCCCTGG
The DNA here is from genome assembly GCA_963930735.1 of Dioctria linearis. Lineage (NCBI taxonomy): Eukaryota > Metazoa > Arthropoda > Insecta > Diptera > Asilidae > Dioctria > Dioctria linearis. The sequence continues at coordinate 82,934 of CAWVNZ010001387.1, forward strand.
CGCAATTAAAATTTGCAACAGTAGAAAATTATTTTTTGAAAAATTTACTATAGAAAAGGCAATCCCTGGCGTAATTAAAACTTGCGACAGTAAAAAATTATTTTTTGAATTATTTACTATAGAAAAGGCAATCCCTGGCGTAATTAAAATTTGCGACAGTAGAAAATTATTTTTTGCAAAATTTACTATAGAAAAGGCAATCCCTGGCGCAATTAAAATTTGCGACAGTAAAAAATTATTTTTTGAATAATTTACTATAGAAAAGGCAATCCCTGGCGTAATTAAAATTTGCGACAGTATAAAATTATTTTTTGAAAAATTTACTATATAAAAGGCAATCCCTGGCGTAATTAAAATTTGCGACAGTATAAAATAATTTTTTGAATAATTTACTATATAAAAGGCAATCCCTGGCATATTTAAAATTTGCGACAGTATAAAATTATTTTTTGAATAATTTACTATAGAAAAGGCAATCCCTGGCGTAATTAAAATTTGCGACAGTATAAAATTATTTTTTGAATAATTTACTATAGAAAAGGCAATCCCTGGCGCAATTAAAATTTGCGACAGTAGAAAATTAATTTTTGAAAAATTTACTATAGAAAAGGCAATCCCTGGCGTATTTAAAATTTGCGATAGTATAAAATTAATTTTTGAATAATTTACTATAGAAAAGGCAATCCCTGGCGTAATTAAAACTTGCGACAGTAGAAAATTATTTTTTGAATAATTTACTATAAAAAAGGCAATCCCTGGCGTAATTAAAATTTGCGACAGTAGAAAATTATTTTTTGAATAATTTACTATAGAAAAGGCAATCCCTGGCGTAATTAAAACTTGCGACAGTAAAAAATTATTTTTTGAATAATTTACTATAGAAAAGGTAATCCCTGGCGTAATTAAAATTTGCGACAGTAGAAAATTATTTTTTGCAAAATTTACTATAGAAAAGGCAATCCCTGGCGCAATTAAAATTTGCGACAGTAAAAAATTATTTTTTGAATAATTTACTATAGAAAAGGCAATCCCTGGCGTAATTAAAATTTGCGACAGTAAAAAATTATTTTTTGAATAATTTACTATAGAAAAGGCAATCCCTGGCGCAATTACAATTTGCGACAGTTGAAAATTATTTTTTGAATAATTTACTATAGAAAAGGCAATCCCTGGCGCACTTAAAATTTGCGACAGTAGAAAATTATTTTTTGAAAAATTTACTATATAAAAGGCAATCCCTGGCGTAATTAAAATTTGCGACAGTATAAAATTATTTTTTGAATAATTTACTATAGAAAAGGCAATCCCTGGCGCAATTAAAATTTGCGACAGTAGAAAATTATTTTTTGAATAATTTACTATAGAAAAGGCAATCCCTGGCGCAATTACAATTTGCGACAGTTGAAAATAATTTTTTGAATAATTTACTATAGAAAAGGCAATCCCTGGCGCAATTAAAATTTGCGACAGTAAAAAATTATTTTTTGAATAATTTACTATAGAAAAGGCAATCCCTGGCGTAATTAAAATTTGCGACAGTATAAAATTATTTTTTGAAAAATTTACTATATAAAAGGCAATCCCTGGCGTAATTAAAATTTGCGACAGTATAAAATAATTTTTTGAATAATTTACTATATAAAAGGCAATCCCTGGCATATTTAAAATTTGCGACAGTATAAAATTATTTTTTGAATAATTTACTATAGAAAAGGCAATCCCTGGCGTAATTAAAATTTGCGACAGTATAAAATTATTTTTTGAATAATTTACTATAGAAAAGGCAATCCCTGGCGCAATTAAAATTTGCGACAGTAGAAAATTAATTTTTGAAAAATTTACTATAGAAAAGGCAATCCCTGGCGTATTTAAAATTTGCGATAGTATAAAATTAATTTTTGAATAATTTACTATAGAAAAGGCAATCCCTGGCGTAATTAAAACTTGCGACAGTAGAAAATTATTTTTTGAATAATTTACTATAAAAAAGGCAATCCCTGGCGTAATTAAAATTTGCGACAGTAGAAAATTATTTTTTGAATAATTTACTATAGAAAAGGCAATCCCTGGCGTATTTAAAATTAGCGACAGTATAAAATTAATTTTTGAATAATTTACTATAGAAAAGGCAATCCCTGGCGCACTTAAAATTTGCGACAGTAGAAAATTATTTTTTGAATAATTTACTATAGAATAGGCAATCCCTGGCGTAATTAAAATTTGCGACAGTAGAAAATTATTTTTTTAATAATTTACTATAGAAAAGGCAATCCCTGGCGCAATTAAAATTTGCGACAGTAAAAAATTATTTTTTGCAAAATTTACTATAGAAAAGGCAATCCCTGGCGCAATTAAAATTTGTGACAGTAGAAAATTATTTTTTGAAAAATTTACTATAGAAAAGGCAATCCCTGGCGTAATTAAAACTTGCGACAGTAAAAAATTATTTTTTGAATAATTTACTATAGAAAAGGCAATCCCTGGCGTAATTAAAATTTGCGACAGTAGAAAATTATTTTTTGCAAAATTTACTATAGAAAAGGCAATCCCTGGCGCAATTAAAATTTGCGACAGTAAAAAATTATTTTTTGAATAATTTACTATAGAAAAGGCAATCCCTGGCGCAATTACAATTTGCGACAGTTGAAAATTATTTTTTGAATAATTTACTATAGAAAAGGCAATCCCTGGCGCACTTAAAATTTGCGACAGTAGAAAATTATTTTTTGAAAAATTTACTATATAAAAGGCAATCCCTGGCGTAATTAAAATTTGCGACAGTATAAAATTATTTTTTGAATAATTTACTATAGAAAAGGCAATCCCTGGCGCAATTAAAATTTGCGACAGTAGAAAATTATTTTTTGAATAATTTACTATAGAAAAGGCAATCCCTGGCGCAATTACAATTTGCGACAGTTGAAAATAATTTTTTGAATAATTTACTATAGAAAAGGCAATCCCTGGCGCAATTAAAATTTGCGACAGTAAAAAATTATTTTTTGCAAAATTTACTATAGAAAAGGCAATCCCTGGCGCACTTAAAATTTGCGACAGTAAAAAATTATTTTTTGAATAATTTACTATAGAAAAGGCAATCCCTGGCGCACTTAAAATTTGCGACAGTAGAAAATTATTTTTTGAATAATTTACTATAGAAAAGGCAATCCCTGGCGTATTTAAAATTTGCGACAGTATAACATTAATTTTTGAAAAATTTACTATATAAAAGGCAATCCCTGGCGTAATTAAAATTTGCGACAGTAGAAAATTATTTTTTGAATAATTTACTGTAGAAAAGGCATCCCTGGCGCAATTAAAACTTGCGATAGTAAAAAATTATTTTTTGAATAATTTACTATAGAAAAGGCAATCCCTGGCGCACTTAAAATTTTCGACAGTAGAAAATTATTTTTTGAATAATTTATTATAGGTAAGGCAATCCCTGGCGCACTTAAAATTTGCGACAGTAGAAAATTATTTTTTGAATAATTTACTATAGAAAAGGCAATCCCTGGCGCAATTAAAATTTGCGACAGTATAAAATTATTTTTTGAATAATTTACTATAGAAAAGGCAATCCCTGGCGTAATTAAAATTTGCGACAGTAGAAAATTATTTTTTGAATAATTTACTATAGAAAAGGCAATCCCTGGCGTATTTAAAATTTGCGACAGTGTAAAATTAATTTTTGAAAAATTTACTATATAAAAGGCAATCCCTGGCGTAATTAAAATTTGCGACAGTAGAAAATTATTTTTTGAATAATTTACTGTAGAAAAGGCAATCCCTTGCGCAATTAAAACTTGCGATAGTAAAAAATTATTTTTTGAAAAATTTACTGTAGAAAAGGCAATCCCTGGCGAACTTAAAATTTGCGACAGTAGAAAATTATTTTTTGCAAAATTTACTATAGAAAAGGCAATCCCTGGCGCAATTAAAATTTGCGACAGTAGAAAATTATTTTTCGAATAATTTACTATAGAAAAGGCAATCCCTGGCGTAATTAAAATTTGCGACAGTAGAAAATTATTTTTTGAATAATTTAATATAGAAAAGGCAATCCCTGGCGCAATTAAAATTTGCGACAGTATAAAATTATTTTTTGAATAATTTACTATAGAAAAGGCAATCCCTGGCGTAATTAAAATTTGCGACAGTATAAAATTATTTTTTGAATAATTTACTATAGAAAAGGCAAGCCCTGTCGCACTTAAAATTTGCCACAGTAGAAAATTATTTTTTGAATAATTTACTATAGAAAAGGCAATCCCTGGCGCAATTAAAATTTGCGTCAGTATAAAATTATTTTTTGAATAATTTACTATAGAAAAGGCAATCCCTGGCGTAATTAAAATTTGCGACAGTTGAAAATTATTTTTTGAATAATTTACAGTAGAAAAGGCAATCCCTGGCGCAATTAAAATTTGCGACAGTATAAAATTATTTTTTGAATAATTTACTATAGAAAAGGCAATCCCTGGCGTAATTAAAATTTGCGACAGTAGAAAATTATTTTTTGAATAATTTACTATAGAAAAGGCAATCCCTGGCGTAATTAAAATTTGCGAAAGTAGAAAATTATTTTTTGAATAATTTACTATAGAAAAGGCAATCCCTGGCGTAATTAAAATTTGCGACAATTGAAAATTATTTTGTGAGAAATTTACTATAGAAAAGGCAATCCCTGGCGGATTTGAAATTTGCGACAGTAAAAAATTATTTTTTGAATAATTTACTATAGAAAAGGCAATCCCTGGCGTAATTAAAATTTGCGACAGTAAAAAATTATTTTTTGAATAATTTACTATAGAAAAGGCAATCCCTGGGATATTTAAAATTTGCGACAGTAAAAAATTATTTTTTGAATAATTTACTATAGAAAAGGCAATCCCTGGCGTAATTAAAATTTGCGACAGTAAAAAATTATTTTTTGAATAATTTACTATAGAAAAGGCAATCCCTGGCGTAATTAAAATTTGCGACAGTAGAAAATTATTTTTTGAATAATTTACTATAGAAAAGGCAATCCCTGGCGCACTTAAAATTTGCGACAGTAAAAAATTATTTTTTTAATAATTTACTATAGAAAAGGCAATCCCTGGCGTAATTAAAATTTGCGACAGTAGAAAATTATTTTTTGAATAATTTACTATAGAAAAGGCAATCCCTGGCGCAATTAAAATTTGCGACAGTAGAAAATTATTTTTTGAAAAATTTACTATAGAAAAGGCAATCCCTGGCGCACTTAAAATTTGCGACAGTAAAAAATTATTTTTTGAATAATTTACTATAGAAAAGGCAATCCCTGGCGCAATTACAATTTGCGACAGTTGAAAATTAATTTGTGAGAAATTTACTATAGAAAAGGCAATCCGTGGGATATTTAAAATTTGCGACAGTAAAAAATTATTTTTTTGCAAAATTTACTATAGAAAAGGCAATCCCTGGCGTAATTAAAATTTGCTACAGTTGAAAATTATTTTTTGAATAATTTACTATAGAAAAGGCAATCCCTGGCGTAATTAAAATTTGCGACAGTATAAAATTATTTTTTGAATAATTTACTATAGAAAAGGCAATCCCTGGCGTAATTAAAATTTGCGACAGTATAAAATTATTTTTTGAATAATTTACTATAGAAAAGGCAATCCCTGGCGTAATTAAAATTTGCGACAGTTGAAAATTATTTTGTGAGAAATTTACTATAGAAAAGGCAATCCCTGGCGTAATTAAAATTTGCGACAGTAGAAAATTATTTTTTGAAAAGTTTACTATAGAAAAGGCAATCCCTGGCGCAATTAAAATTTTCGACAGTAAAAAATTATTTTTAGCAAAAGTTACTGTAGAAAAGGCAATCCCTGGCGCAATTAAAACTTGCGATAGTAAAAAATTATTTTTTGCAAAATTTACTGTAGAAAAGGCAATCCCTGGCGGATTTGAAATTTGCGACAGTAAAAAATAATTTTTTTGCAAAATTTACTATAAAAAAGGCAATCCCTGGCGTAATTAAAATTTGCGACAGTAAAAAATTATTTTTTGAATAATTTACTATATAAAAGGCAATCCCTGGCGTAATTAAAATTTGCGACAGTAGGAAATTATTTTTTGAATAATTTACTGTAGAAAAGGCAATCCCTGGCGCAATTAAAACTTGCGATAGTAAAAAAATATTTTTTGAATAATTTACTATAGAAAAGGCAATCCCTGGCGCAATTAAAATTTGCGACAGTAAAAAATTATTTTTTGCAAAATTTACTATAGAAAAGGCAATCCCTGGCGTATTTAAAATTTCCGACAGTATAAAATTATTTTTTGAATAATTTACTATATAAAAGGCAATCCCTGGCGCAATTAAAATTTGCGACAGTAAAAAATTATTTTTTGAATAATTTACTATAGAAAAGGCAATCCCTGGCGTAATTAAAATTTGCGACAGTATAAAATTATTTTTTGAAAAATTTACTATATAAAAGGCAATCCCTGGCGTAATTAAAATTTGCGACAGTATAAAATTATTTTTTGAATAACTTACTATATAAAAGGCAATCCCTGGCGTATTCAAAATTTGCGACAGTATAAAACTATTTTTTGAATAATTTACTATAGAAAAGGCAATCCCTGGCGTAATTAAAATTTGCGACAGTATAAAATTATTTTTTGAATAATTTACTATAGAAAGGGCAATCCCTGGCGTAATTAAAATTTGCGACAGTATAAAATTAATTTTTGAAAAATTTACTATATAAAAGGCAATCCCTGGCGCACTTAAAATTTGCGACAGTAGAAAATAATTTTTTGAAAAATTTACTATATAAAAGGCAATCCCTGGCGTAATTAAAATTTGCGCAATTAAAATTTGCGACAGTAGAAAATTATTTTTTGAATAATTTACTATAGAAAAGGCAATCCCTGGCGCAATTACAATTTGCGACAGTTGAAAATTATTTTTTGAATAATTTACTATAGAAAAGGCAATCCCTGGCGCAATTAAAATTTGCGACAGTAAAAAATTATTTTTTGCAAAATTTACTATAGAAAAGGCAATCCCTGGCGCACTTAAAATTTGCGACAGTAAAAAATTATTTTTTGAATAATTTACTATAGAAAAGGCAATCCCTGGCGCACTTAAAATTTGCGAGAGTAGAAAATTATTTTTTGAATAATTTACTATAGAAAAGGCAATCCCTGGCGTATTTAAAATTTGCGACAGTATAACATTAATTTTTGAAAAATTTACTATATAAAAGGCAATCCCTGGCGTAATTAAAATTTGCGACAGTAGAAAATTATTTTTTGAATAATTTACTGTAGAAAAGGCATCCCTGGCGCAATTAAAACTTGCGATAGTAAAAAATTATTTTTTGAATAATTTACTATAGAAAAGGCAATCCCTGGCGCACTTAAAATTTTCGACAGTAGAAAATTATTTTTTGAATAATTTATTATAGGTAAGGCAATCCCTGGCGCACTTAAAATTTGCGACAGTAGAAAATTATTTTTTGAATAATTTACTATAGAAAAGGCAATCCCTGGCGCAATTAAAATTTGCGACAGTATAAAATTATTTTTTGAATAATTTACCATAGAAAAGGCAATCCCTGGCGTAATTAAAATTTGCGACAGTAGAAAATTATTTTTTGAATAATTTACTATAGAAAAGGCAATCCCTGGCGTATTTAAAATTTGCGACAGTGTAAAATTAATTTTTGAAAAATTTACTATATAAAAGGCAATCCCTGGCGTAATTAAAATTTGCGACAGTAGAAAATTATTTTTTGAATAATTTACTGTAGAAATGGCAATCCCTTGCGCAATTAAAACTTGCGATAGTAAAAAGTTATTTTTTGAAAAATTTACTGTAGAAAAGGCAATCCCTGGCGAACTTAAAATTTGCGACAGTAGAAAATTATTTTTTGCAAAATTTACTATAGAAAAGGCAATCCCTGGCGCAATTAAAATTTGCGACAGTAGAAAATTATTTTTCGAATAATTTACTATAGAAAAGGCAATCCCTGGCGTAATTAAAATTTGCGACAGTAGAAAATTATTTTTTGAATAATTTAATATAGAAAAGGCAATCCCTGGCGCAATTAAAATTTGCGACAGTATAAAATTATTTTTTGAATAATTTACTATAGAAAAGGCAATCCCTGGCGTAATTAAAATTTGCGACAGTATAAAATTATTTTTTGAATAATTTACTATAGAAAAGGCAAGCCCTGGCGCACTTAAAATTTGCGACAGTAGAAAATTATTTTTTGAATAATTTACTATAGAAAAGGCAATCCCTGGCGCAATTAAAATTTGCGTCACTATAAAATTATTTTTTGAATAATTTACTATAGAAAAGGCAATCCCTGGCGTAATTAAAATTTGCGACAGTTGAAAATTATTTTTTGAATAATTTACTGTAGAAAAGGCAATCCCTGGCGCAATTAAAATTTGCGACAGTATAAAATTATTTTTTGAATAATTTACTATAGAAAAGGCAATCCCTGGCGTAATTAAAATTTGCGACAGTAGAAAATTATTTTTTGAATAATTTACTATTGAAAAGGCAATCCCTGGCGTAATTAAAATTTGCGAAAGTAGAAAATTATTTTTTGAATAATTTACTATAGAAAAGGCAATCCCTGGCGTAATTAAAATTTGCGACAGTTGAAAATTATTTTGTGAGAAATTTACTATAGAAAAGGCAATCCCTGGCGGATTTGAAATTTGCGACAGTAAAAAATTATTTTTTGAATAATTTACTATAGAAAAGGCAATCCCTGGCGTAATTAAAATTTGCGACAGTAAAAAATTATTTTTTGAATAATTTACTATAGAAAAGGCAATCCCTGGGATATTTAAAATTTGCGACAGTAAAAAATTATTTTTTGAATAATTTACTATAGAAAAGGCAATCCCTGGCGTAATTAAAATTTGCGACAGTAAAAAATTATTTTTTGAATAATTTACTATAGAAAAGGCAATCCCTGGCGTAATTAAAATTTGCGACAGTAGAAAATTATTTTTTGAATAATTTACTATAGAAAAGGCAATCCCTGGCGCACTTAAAATTTGCGACAGTAAAAAATTATTTTTTTAATAATTTACTATAGAAAAGGCAATCCCTGGCGTAATTAAAATTTGCGACAGTAGAAAATTATTTTTTGAATAATTTACTATAGAAAAGGCAATCCCTGGCGCAATTAAAATTTGCGACAGTAGAAAATTATTTTTTGAAAAATTTACTATAGAAAAGGCAATCCCTGGCGCACTTAAAATTTGCGACAGTAAAAAATTATTTTTTGAATAATTTACTATAGAAAAGGCAATCCCTGGCGCAATTACAATTTGCGACAGTTGAAAATTAATTTGTGAGAAATTTACTATAGAAAAGGCAATCCGTGGGATATTTAAAATTTGCGACAGTAAAAAATTATTTTTTTGCAAAATTTACTATAGAAAAGGCAATCCCTGGCGTAATTAAAATTTGCGACAGTTGAAAATTATTTTTTGAATAATTTACTATAGAAAAGGCAATCCCTGGCGTAATTAAAATTTGCGACAGTATAAAATTATTTTTTGAATAATTTACTATAGAAAAGGCAATCCCTGGCGTAATTAAAATTTGCGACAGTATAAAATTATTTTTTGAATAATTTACTATAGAAAAGGCAATCCCTGGCGTAATTAAAATTTGCGACAGTTGAAAATTATTTTGTGAGAAATTTACTATAGAAAAGGCAATCCCTGGCGTAATTAAAATTTGCGACAGTAGAAAATTATTTTTTGAAAAGTTTACTATAGAAAAGGCAATCCCTGGCGCAATTAAAATTTTCGACAGTAAAAAATTATTTTTAGCAAAATTTACTGTAGAAAAGGCAATCCCTGGCGCAATTAAAACTTGCGATAGTAAAAAATTATTTTTTGCAAAATTTACTGTAGAAAAGGCAATCCCTGGCGGATTTGAAATTTGCGACAGTAAAAAATAATTTTTTTGCAAAATTTACTATAGAAAAGGCAATCCCTGGCGTAATTAAAATTTGCGACAGTAAAAAATTATTTTTTGAATAATTTACTATATAAAAGGCAATCCCTGGCGTAATTAAAATTTGCGACAGTAGAAAATTATTTTTTGAATAATTTACTGTAGAAAAGGCAATCCCTGGCGCAATTAAAACTTGCGATAGTAAAAAAATATTTTTTGAATAATTTACTATAGAAAAGGCAATCCCTGGCGCAATTAAAATTTGCGACAGTAAAAAATTATTTTTTGCAAAATTTACTATAGAAAAGGCAATCCCTGGCGTATTTAAAATTTGCGACAGTATAAAATTATTTTTTGAATAATTTACTATATAAAAGGCAATCCCTGGCGCAATTAAAATTTGCGACAGTAAAAAATTATTTTTTGAATAATTTACTATAGAAAAGGCAATCCCTGGCGTAATTAAAATTTGCGACAGTATAAAATTATTTTTTGAAAAATTTACTATATAAAAGGCAATCCCTGGCGTAATTAAAATTTGCGACAGTATAAAATTATTTTTTGAATAACTTACTATATAAAAGGCAATCCCTGGCGTATTTAAAATTTGCGACAGTATAAAACTATTTTTTGAATAATTTACTATAGAAAAGGCAATCCCTGGCGTAATTAAAATTTGCGACAGTATAAAATTATTTTTTGAATAATTTACTAGAGAAAAGGCAATCCCTGGCGTAATTAAAATTTGCGACAGTATAAAATTAATTTTTGAAAAATTTACTATATAAAAGGCAATCCCTGGCGCACTTAAAATTTGCGACAGTAGAAAATTATTTTTTGAAAAATTTACTATATAAAAGGCAATCCCTGGCGTAATTAAAATTTGCGACAGTATAAAATTATTTTTTGAATAATTTACTATAGAAAAGGCAATCCCTGGCGCAATTAAAATTTGCGACAGTAAAAAAATATTTTTTGAATAATTTACTCTAGAAAAGGCAATCCCTGGCGCACTTAAAATTTGCGACAGTAAAAAATTATTTTTTGAATAATTTACTATAGAAAAGGCAATCCCTGGCGCAATTAAAATTTGCGACAGTAGAAAATTATTTTTTGAATAATTTACTATAGAAAAGGCAATCCATGGCGCAATTACAATTTGCGACAGTTGAAAATTATTTTTTGAATAATTTACTATAGAAAAGGCAATCCCTGGCGCAATTAAAATTTGCGACAGTAAAAAATTATTTTTTGCAAAATTTACTATAGAAAAGGCAATCCCTGGCGCACTTAAAATTTGCGACAGTAAAAAATTATTTTTTGAATAATTTACTATAGAAAAGGCAATCCCTGGCGCACTTAAAATTTGCGACAGAAGAAAATTATTTTTTGAATAATTTACTATAGAAAAGGCAATCCCTGGCGTATTTAAAATTTGCGACAGTATAAAATTAATTTTTGAAAAATTTACTATATAAAAGGCAATCCCTGGCGTAATTAAAATTTGCGACAGTAGAAAATTATTTTTTGAATAATTTACTGTAGAAAAGGCAATCCCTGGCGCAATTAAAACTTGCGATAGTAAAAAATTATTTTTTGAATAATTTACTATAGAAAAGGCAATCCCTGGCGCACTTAAAATTTGCGACAGTAGAAAATTATTTTTTGAATAATTTACTATAGAAAAGGCAATCCCTGGCGTATTTAAAATTTGCGACAGTGTAAAATTAATTTTTGAAAAATTTACTATATAAAAGGCAATCCCTGGCGTAATTAAAATTTGCGACAGCAGAAAATTATTTTTTGAATAATTTACTATAGAAACGGCAATCCCTGGCGCAATTAAAACTTGCGATAGTAAAAAATTATTTTTTGAAAAATTTACTGTAGAAAAGGCAATCCCTGGCGAACTTAAAATTTGCGACAGTAGAAAATTATTTTTTGCAAAATTTACTATAGAAAAGGCAATCCCTGGCGCAATTAAAATTTGCGACAGTAGAAAATTATTTTTCGAATAATTTACTATAGAAAAGGCAATGCCTGGCGTAATTAAAATTTGCGACAGTAGAAAATTATTTTTTGAATAATTTAATAGAGAAAAGGCAATCCCTGGCGCAATTAAAATTTGCGACAGTATAAATTTATTTTTTGAATAATTTACTATAGAAAAGGCAATCCCTGGCGTAATTAAAATTTGCGACAGTATAAAATTATTTTTTGAATAATTTACTATAGAAAAGGCAAGCCCTGGCGCACTTAAAATTTGCGACAGTAGAAAATTATTTTTTGAATAATTTACTATAGAAAAGGCAATCCCTGGCGCAATTAAAATTTGCGTCAGTATAAAATTATTTTTTGAATAATTTACTATAGAAATGGCAATCCCTGGCGTAATTAAAATTTGCGACAGTTGAAAATTATTTTTTGAATAATTTACTGTAGAAATGGCAATCCCTGGCGCAATTAAAATTTGCGACAGTATAAAATTATTTTTTGAATAATTTACTATAGAAAAGGCAATCCCTGGCGCACTTAAAATTTGCGACAGTAGAAAATTATTTTTTGAATAATTTACTATAGAAAAGGCAATCCCTGGCGTAATTAAAATTTGCGACAGTAGAAAATTATTTTTTGAATAATTTACTATAGAAAAGGCAATTCCTGGCGTAATTAAAATTTGCGACAGTTGAAAATTATTTTGTGAGAAATTTACTATAGAAAAGGCAATCCCTGGCGGATTTGAAATTTGCGACAGTAAAAAATTATTTTTTGAATAATTTACTATAGAAAAGGCAATCCCTGGCGTAATTAAAATTTGCGACAGTAAAAAATTATTTTTTGAATAATTTACTATAGAAAAGGCAATCCCTGGGATATTTAAAATTTGCGACAGTAAAAAATTATTTTTTGAATAATTTACTATAGAAAAGGCAATCCCTGGCGTAATTAAAATTTGCGACAGTAAAAAATTATTTTTTGAATAATTTACTATAGAAAAGGCAATCCCTGGCGTAATTAAAATTTGCGACAGTAGAAAATTATTTTTTGAATAATTTACTATAGAAAAGGCAATCCCTGGCGCACTTAAAATTTTCGACAGTAAAAAATTATTTTTTTAATAATTTACTATAGAAAAGGCAATCCCTGGCGTAATTAAAATTTGCGACAGTAGAAAATTATTTTTTGAATAATTTACTATAGAAAAGGCAATCCCTGGCGCAATTAAAATTTGCGACAGTAGAAAATTATTTTTTGAAAAATTTACTATAGAAAAGGCAATCCCTGGCGCACTTAAAATTTGCGACAGTAAAAAATTATTTTTTGAATAATTTACTATAGAAAAGGCAATCCCTGGCGCAATTACAATTTGCGACAGTTGAAAATTAATTTGTGAGAAATTTACTATAGAAAAGGCAATCCGTGGGATATTTAAAATTTGCGACAGTAAAAAATTATTTTTTTGCAAAATTTACTATAGAAAAGGCAATCCCTGGCGTAATTAAAATTTGCGACAGTTGAAAATTATTTTTTGAATAATTTACTATAGAAAAGGCAATCCCTGGCGTAATTAAAATTTGCGACAGTATAAAATTATTTTTTGAATAATTTACTATAGAAAAGGCATTCCCTGGCGTAATTAAAATTTGCGACAGTATAAAATTATTTTTTGAATAATTTACTATAGAAAAGGCAATCCCTGGCGTAATTAAAATTTGCGACAGTTGAAAATTATTTTGTGAGAAATTTACTATAGAAAAGGCAATCCCTGGCGTAATTAAAATTTGCGACAGTAGAAAATTATTTTTTGAAAAGTTTACTATAGAAAAGGCAATCCCTGGCGCAATTAAAATTTGCGACAGTAAAAAATTATTTTTAGCAAAATTTACTGTAGAAAAGGCAATCCCTGGCGCAATTAAAACTTGCGATAGTAAAAAATTATTTTTTGCAAAATTTACTGTAGAAAAGGCAATCCCTGGCGGATTTGAAATTTGCGACAGTAAAAAATAATTTTTTTGCAAAATTTACTATAGAAAAGGCAATCCCTGGCGTATTTAAAATTTCCGACAGTAAAAAATTATTTTTTGAGTAATTTACTATAGAAAAGGCAATCCCTGGCGCAATTAAAATTTGCGACAGTAGAAAATTATTTTTTGAATAATTTACTATAGAAAAGGCAATCCCTGGCGCAATTAAAATTTGCGACAGTAAAAAATTATTTTTTTAATAATTTACTATAGAAAAGGCAATCCCTGGCGTAATTAAAATTTGCGACAGTAGAAAATTATTTTTTGAATAATTTACTATAGAAAAGGCAATCCCTGGCGCACTTAAAATTTCCGACAATAAAAAATTATTTTTTGAATAATTTACTATAGAAAAGGCAATCCCTGGCGTAATTAAAATTTGCGACAGTAGAAAATTATTTTTTGAATAATTTACTATAGAAAAGGCAATCCCTGGCGTAATTAAAATTGGCGACAGTAGAAAATTATTTTTTGAATATTTTACTATAGAAAAGGCAATCCCTGGCGTAATTAAAATTTGCGACAGTAGAGAATTAATTTGTGAGAAATTTACTATAGAAAAGGCAATCCCTGGGATATTTAAAATTTGCGACAGTAAAAAATTATTTTTTTGCAAAATTTACTATAGAAAAGGCAATCCCTGGCGCACTTAAAATTTGCGACAGTATAAAATTATTTTTTGAATAATTTACTATAGAAAAGTCAATACCTGGCGTAATTAAAATTTGCGACAGTTGAAAATTATTTTTTGAATAATTTACTATAGAAAAGGCAATCCCTGGCGTAATTAAAATTTGCGACAGTATAAAATTATTTTTTGAATAATTTACTATAGAAAAGGCAATCCCTGGCGTAATTAAAATTTGCGACAGCTGAAAATTATTTTGTGAGAAATTTACTATAGAAAAGGCAATCCCTGGCGTAATTAAAATTTGCGACAGTAGAAAATTATTTTTTGAAAAGTTTACTATAGAAAAGGCAATCCCTGGCGCAGTTAAAATTTGCGACAGTAAAAAATTATTTTTTGCAAAGTTTACTATAGAAAAGGCAATCCCTGGGGCAATTGAAATTTGCGACAGTAAAAAATTAATTTTTGCAAAAATTTACTGTAGAAAAGGCAATCCCTGCGGATTTGAAATTTGCGACAGTAAAAAATAATTTTTTTGCAAAATTTACTATAGAAAAGTCAATCCCTGGCGTATTTAAAATTTGCGACAGTAAAAAATTATTTTTTGAATAATTTACTATAGAAAAGGCAATCCCTGGCGCAATTAAAATTTGCGACAGTAGAAAATTATTTTTTGAATAATTTACTATAGAAGAGGCAATCCCTGGCGCAATTAAAATTTGCGACAGTATAAAATTATTTTTTGAATAATTTACTATAGAAAAGGCAATCCCTGGCGTAATTAAAATTTGCGACAGTATAAAATTATTTTTTGAATAATTTACTATAGAAAAGGCAATCCCTGGCGTAATTAAAATTTGCGACAGTTGAAAATTATTTTGTGAGAAATTTACTATAGAAAAGGCAATCCCTGGCGTAATTAAAATTTGCGACAGTAGAAAATTATTTTTTGAAAAGTTTACTATAGAAAAGGCAATCCCTGGCGCAATTAAAATTTGCGACAGTAAAAAATTATTTTTAGCAAAATTTACTGTAGAAGAGGCAATCCCTGGCGCAATTAAAACTTGCGATAGTAAAAAATTATTTTTTGCAAAATTTACTGTAGAAAAGGCAATCCCTGGCGGATTTGAAATTTGCGACAGTAAAAAATAATTTTTTTGCAAAATTTACTATAGAAAAGGCAATCCCTGGCGTATTTAAAATTTGCGACAGTAAAAAATTATTTTTTGAATAATTTACTATAGAAAAGGCAATCCCTGGCGCAATTAAAATTTGCGACAGTAGAAAATTATTTTTTGAATAATTTACTATAGAAAAGGCAATCCCTGGCGCAATTAAAATTTGCGACAGTAAAAAATTATTTTTTTAATAATTTACTATAGAAAAGGCAATCCCTGGCGTAATTAAAATTTGCGACAGTAGAAAATTATTTTTTGAATAATTTACTATAGAAAAGGCAATCCCTGGCGCACTTAAAATTTCCGACAATAAAAAATTATTTTTTGAATAATTTACTATAGAAAAGGCAATCCCTGGCGTAATTAAAATTTGCGACAGTAGAAAATTATTTTTTGAATAATTTACTATAGAAAAGGCAATCCCTGGCGTAATTAAAATTTGCGACAGTGAAAATTATTTTTTGAATAATTTACTATAGAAAAGGCAATCCCTGGCGTAATTAAAATTTGCGACAGTAGAAAATTAATTTGTGAGAAATTTACTATAGAAAAGGCAATCCCTGGGATATTTAAAATTTGCGAGAGTAAAAAATTATTTTTTTGCAAAATTTACTATAGAAAAGGCAATCCCTGGCGCACTTAAAATTTGCGACAGTATAAAATTATTTTTTGAATAATTTACTATAGAAAAGTCAATACCTGGCGTAATTAAAATTTGCGACAGTTGAAAATTATTTTTTGAATAATTTACTATAGAAAAGGCAATCCCTGGCGTAATTAAAATTTGCGACAGTATAAAATTATATTTTGAATAATTTACTATAGAAAAGGCAATCCCTGGCGTAATTAAAATTTGCGACAGTTGAAAATTATTTTGTGAGAAATTTACTATAGAAAAGGCAATCTCTGGCGTAATTAAAATTTGCGACAGTAGAAAATTATTTTTTGAAAAGTTTACTATAGAAAAGGCAATCCCTGGCGCAATTAAAATTTGCGACAGTAAAAATTTATTTTTTGCAAAGTTTACTATAGAAAAGGCAATCCCTGGGGCAAATGAAATTTGCGACAGTAAAAAATTATTTTTTGCAAAAATTTACTGTAGAAAAGGCAATCCCTGGCGGATTTGAAATTTGCGACAGTAAAAAATAATTTTTTTGCAAAATTCACTATAGAAAAGTCAATCCCTGGCGTATTTAAAATTTGCGACAGTAAAAAATTATTTTTTGAATAATTTACTATAGAAAAGGCAATCCCTGGCGCAATTAAAATTTGCGACAGTAGAAAATTATTTTTTGAATAATTTACTATAGAAGAGGCAATCCCTGGCGCAATTAAAATTTGCGACAGTATAAAATTATTTTTTGAATAATTTACTATAGAAAAGGCAATCCCTGGCGTAATTAAAATTTGCGACAGTTGAAAATTATTTTTTGAATAATTTACTGTAGAAAAGGCAATCCCTGGCGCAATTAAAATTTGCGACAGTATAAAATTACTTTTTGAATAATTTACTATAGAAAAGGCAATCCCTGGCGCACTTAAAATTTGCGACAGTAGAAAATTATTTTTTGAATTATTTACTATAGAAAAGGCAATCCCTGGCGCAATTACAATTTGCGACAGTTGAAAATTAATTTGTGAGAAATTTACTATAGAAAAGGCAATCCCTGGGATATTTAAAATTTGCGACAGTAAAAAGTTATTTTTTTGCAAAATTTACTATAGAAAAGGCAATCCCTGGCGTAATTAAAATTTGCGACAGTTGAAAATTATTTTTTGAATAATTTACTATAGAAAAGGCAATCCCTGGCGTAATTAAAATTTGCGACAGTATAAAATTATTTTTTGAATAATTTACTATAGAAAAGGCAATCCCTGGCGTAATTAAAATTTGCGACAGTATAAAATTATTTTTTGAATAATTTGCTATAGAAAAGTCAATCCCTGGCGTAATTAAAATTTGCGACAGTTGAAAATTATTTTGTGAGAAATTTACTATAGAAAAGGCAATCCCTGGCGTAACTAAAATTTGCGACAGTAGAAAATTATTTTTTGAAAAGTTTACTATAGAAAAGGCAATCCCTGGCGCAATTAAAATTTGCGACAGTAAAAAATTATTTTTTGCAAAATTTACTGTAGAAAAGGCAATCCCTGGCGCAATTAAAACTTGCGATAGTAAAAAATTATTTTTTGCAAAATTTACTGTAGAAAAGGCAATCCCTGGCGGATTTGAAATTTGCGACAGTAAAAAATAATTTTTTTGCAAAATTTACTATAGAAAAGGCAATCCCTGGCGTATTTAAAATTTGCGACAGTAAAAAATTATTTTTTGAATAATTTACTATAGAAAAGGCAATCCCTGGCGCAATTAAAATTTGCGAAAGTAGAAAATTATTTTTTGAATAATTTACTATAGAAAAGGCAATCCCTGGCGCAATTAAAATTTGCGACAGTAAAAAATTATTTTTTGAATAATTTACTATAGAAAAGGCAATCCCTGGCGTAATTAAAATTTGCGACGGTAGAAAATTATTTTTTGAATAATTTACTATAGAAAAGGCAATCCCTGGCGCACTTAAAATTTCCGACAATAAAAAATTATTTTTTGAATAATTTACTGTAGAAAAGGCAATCCCTGGCGCAATTAAAACTTGCGATAGTAAAAAATTATTTTTTGCAAAATTTACTGTAGAAAAGGCAATCCCTGGCGGATTTGAAATTTGCGACAGTAAAAAATAATTTTTTTGCAAAATTTACTATAGAAAAGGCAATCCCTGGCGTATTTAAAATTTGCGACAGTAAAAAATTATTTTTTGAATAATTTACTATAGAAAAGGCAATCCCTGGCGCAATTAAAATTTGCGAAAGTAGAAAATTATTTTTTGAATAATTTACTATAGAAAAGGCAATCCCTGGCGCAATTAAAATTTGCGACAGTAAAAAATTATTTTTTGAATAATTTACTATAGAAAAGGCAATCCCTGGCGTAATTAAAATTTGCGACGGTAGAAAATTATTTTTTGAATAATTTACTATAGAAAAGGCAATCCCTGGCGTAATTAAAATTTGCGACAGTAGAAAATTAATTTGTGAGGAATTTACTATAGAAAAGGCAATCCCTGGGATATTTAAAATTTGCGACAGTAAAAAATTATTTTTTTGCAAAATTTACTATAGAAAAGGCAATCCCTGGCGTAATTAAAATTTGCGACAGTAGAAAATTATTTTTTGAAAAGTTTACTATAGAAAAGGCAATCCCTGGCGCAATTAAAATTTGCGACAGTAAAAAATTATTTTTTGCAAAGTTTACTATAGAAAAGGCAATCCCTGTCGCAATTGAAATTTGCGACAGTAAAAAATTATTTTTTTGCAAAAATTTACTGTAGAAAAGGCAATCCCTGGCGGATTTGAAATTTGCGACAGTAAAAAATAATTTTTTTGCAAAATTTACTATAGGAAAGGCAATCCCTGGCGTATTTAAAATTTGCGACAGAAAAAAATTATTTTTTGAATAATTTACTATAGAAAAGGCAATCCCTGGCGCAATTAAAATTTGCGACAGTAGAAAATTATTTTTTGAATAATTTACTATAGAAAAGGCAATCCCTGGCGCAATTAAATTTTGCGACAGTATAAAATTATTTTTTGAATAATTTACTATAGAAAAGGCAATCCCTGGCGTAATTAAAATTTGCGACAGTTGAAAATTATTTTTTGAATAATTTACTGTAGAAAAGGCAATTCCTGGCGCAATTAAAATTTGCGACAGTATAAAATTATTTTTTGAATAATTTACTATAGAAAAGGCAATCCCAGGCGCACTTAAAATTTGCGACAGTAGAAAATTATTTTTTGAATAATTTACTATAGAAAAGGCAATCCCTGGCCCAATTACAATTTGCGACAGTTGAAAATTAATTTGTGAGAAATTTACTATAGAAAAGGCAATCCCTGGGATATTTAAAATATGCGACAGTAAAAAATTATTTTTTTGCAAAATTTACTATAGAAAAGGCAACCCCTGGCGTAATTAAAATTTGCGAAAATTGAAAAATATTTTTTGAATAATTTACTATAGAAAAGGCAATCCCTGGCGTAATTAAAATATTCGACAGTATGAAATTATTTTTTGAATAATTTACTATAGAAAAGGCAATCCCTGGCGTAATTAAAATTTGCGACAGTATAAAATTATTTTTTGAATAATTTACTATAGAAAAGGCAATCCCTGGCGTAATTAAAATTTGCGACAGTTGAAAATTATATTGTGAGAAATTTACTATAGAAAAGGCAATCCCTGGAGTAATTAAAATTTGCGACAGTAGGAAATTATTTTTTGAAAAGTTTACTATAGAAAAGGCAATCCCTGGCGCAATTAAACTTTGCGACAGTAAAAAATTATTTTTTGCAAAATTTACTGTAGAAAGGGCAATCCCTGGCGGAATTAAAACTTGCGATAGTAAAAAATTATTTTTTGCAAAATTTCCTGTAGAAAAGGCAATCCCTGGCGGATTTGAAATTTGCGACAGTAAAAAATAATTTTTTTGCAAAATTTACTATAGAAAAGGCAATCCCAGGCGTATTTAAAATTTGCGACAGTAAAAAATTATTTTTTGAATAATTTACTATAGAAAAGGCAATCCCTGGCGCAATTAAAATTTGCGACAGTAGAAAATTATTTTTTGAATAATTTACTATAGAAAAGGCAATCCCTGGCGCAATTAAAATTTGCGACAGTAAAAAATTATTTTTTGAATAATTTACTATAGAAAAGGCAATCCCTGGCGTAATTAAAATTTGCGACAGTAGAAAATTATTTTTTGAATAATTTACTATAGAAAAGTCAATCCCTGGCGCACTTAAAATTTGCGACAGTAAAAAATTATTTTTTGAATAATTTACTATAGAAAAGGCAATCCCTGACGTAATTAAAATTTGCGACAGTAGAAAATTATTTTTTGAATAATTTACTATAGAAAAGACAATCCCTGGCGTAATTAAAATTTGCGACAGTAGAAAATAATTTTTTGAATAATTTACTATAGAAAAGGCAATCCCTCGCGTAATTAAAATTTGCGACAGTAGAAAATTAATTTGTGAGAAATTTACTATAGAAAAGGCAATCCCTGGGATATTTAAAATTTGCGACAGTAAAAAATTATTTTTTTGCAAAATTTACTATAGAAAAGGCAATCCCTGGCGTAATTAAAATTTGCGACAGTATAAAATTATTTTTTGAATAATTTACTATAGAAAAGGCAATTCCTGGCGTAATTAAAATTTGCGACAGTTGAAAATTATTTTGTGAGAAATTTACTATAGAAAAGGCAATCGCTGGCGGATTTGAAATTTGCGACAGTAAAAAATAATTTTTTTGCAAAATTTACTATAGAAAAGGCAATCCCTGGCGTATTTAAAATTGGCGACAGTATAAAATTATTTTTTGAATAATTTACTATAGAAAAGGCAATCCCTGTCGCACTTAAAATTTGCGACATTAGTAAATTATTTTTTGAATAATTTACTATAGAAAAGGCAATCCCTGGCGCAATTAAAATTTGCGACAGTATAAAATTATTTTTTGAATAATTTACTATAGAAAAGGCAATCCCTGGCGTAATTAAAATTTGCGACAGTTGAAAATTATTTTTTGAATAATTTACTGTAGAAAAGGCAATCCCTGGCGCAATTAAAATTTGCGACAGTATAAAATAATTTTTTGAATAATTTACTATAGAAAAGGCAATCCCTGGCGTAATTAAAATTTGCGACAGTAGAAAATTATTTTTTGAATAATTTACTATAGAAAAGGCAATCCCTGGCGTAATTAAAATTTGCGACAGTAGAAAATTATTTTTTGAATAATTTACTATAGAAAAGGCAATCCCTGGCGTAATTAAAATTGGCGACAGTTGAAAATTATTTTGTGAGATATTTACTATAGAAAAGGCAATCCCTGGCGTAACTAAAATTTGCGACAGTAAAAAATTATTTTTTGAATAATTTACTATAGAAAAGGCAATCCCTGGGATATTTAAAATTTGCGACAGTAAAAAATTATTTTTTGAATAATTTACTATAGAAAAGGCAATCCCTGGCGTAATTAAAATTTGCGACAGTAAAAAATTATTTTTTGAATAATTTACTATAGAAAAGGCAATCCCTGGCGTAATTAAAATTTGCGACAGTAGAAAATTATTTTTTGAATAATTTACTATAGAAAAGGCAATCCCTGGCGCACTTAAAATTTGCGACAGTAAAAAATTATTTTTTGAATAATTTACTATAGAAAAGGCAATCCCTGGCTTAATTATAATTTGCGACAGTAGAAAATTATTTTTTGAATAATTTACTATAAAAAAGGCAATCCCTGGCGCAATTAAAATTTCCGACAGTAGAAAATTATTTTTTGAAAAATTTACTATAGAAAAGGCAATCCCTGGCGCACTTAAAATTTGCGACAGTAAAAAATTATTTTTTGAATAATTTACTATAGAAAAGGCAATCCCTGGCGCAATTACAATTTGCGACAGTTGAAAATTAATTTGTGAGAAATTTACTATAGAAAAGGCAATCCCTGGGATATTTAAAATTTGCGACAGTAAAAAATTATTTTTTTGTAAAATTTACTATAGAAAAGGCAATCCCTGGCGTAATTAAAATTTGCGACAGTTGAAAATTATTTTTTGAATAATTTACTATAGAAAAGGCAATCCCTGGCGTAATTAAAATTTGCGACAGTTGAAAATTATTTTTTGAATTATTTACTATAGAAAAGGCAATCCCTGGCGTAATTAAAATTTGCGACAGTATAAAATTATTTTTTGAATAATTAACTATAGAAAAGGCAATCCCTGGCGTAATTAAAATTTGCGACAGTTGAAAATTATTTTGTGAGAAATTTACTATAGAAAAGGCAATCCCTGGCGTAATTAAAATTTGCGACAGTAGAAAATTATTTTTTGAAAAGTTTACTATAGAAAAGGCAATCCCTGGCGCAATTAAAATTTGCGACAGTAAAAAATTATTTTTTGCAAAATTTACTGTAGAAAAGGCAATCCCTGGCGCAATTAAAACTTGCGATAGTAAAAAATTATTTTTTGCAAAATTTACTGTAGAAAAGGCAATCCCTGGCGGATTTGAAATTTGCGACAGTAAAAAATAATTTTTTTTGTAAAATTTACTATAGAAAAGGCAATCCCTGGCGTATTTAAAATTTGCGAAAGTAAAAAATTATTTTTTGAATAATTTACTATAGAAAAGGCAATCCCTGGCGCAATTAAAATTTGCGACAGTTGAAAATTTTTTTTTGAATAATTTACTATAGAAAAGGCAATCCCTGGCGCAATTAAAATTTGCGACAGTAAAAAATTATTTTTTGCAAAATTTACTATAGAAAAGGCAATCCCTGGCGCACTTAAAATTTGCGACAGTAGAAAATTATTTTTTGAATAATTTACTATAGAAAAGGCAATCCCTGGGATATTTAAAATTTGCGACAGTAGAAAATTATTTTTTGAATAATTTACTATAGAAAAGGCAATCCCTGGCGCACTTAAAATTTGCGACAGTAGAAAATTTTTTTTTGAATAATTTACTATAGAAAAGGCAATCCCTGGCGCAATTAAAAATTTGCGACAGTAGAAAATTATTTTTTGAATAATTTACTATAGAAAAGGCAATCCCTGGCGTAATTAAAATTTGCGACAGTAGAAAATTATTTTTTGAATAATTTACTATAGAAAAGGCAATCCCTGGCGTAATTAAAATTTGCGACAGTTGAAAATTATTTTGTGAGAAATTTACTATAGAAAAGGCAATCCGTGAGGGATTTGAAATTTGCGACAGTAAAAAATTATTTTTTGAATAATTTACTATATAACAGGCAATCCCTGGCGTAATTAAAATTTGCGACAGTAAAAAATTATTTTTTGAATAATTTACTATAGAAAAGGCAATCCCTGGAATATTTAAAATTTGCGACAGTAAAAAAATATTTTTTGAATAATTTACTATAGAAAAGGCAATCCCTGGCGTAATTAAAATTTGCGATAGTAAAAAATTATTTTTTGAATAATTTACTATAGAAAAGGCAATCCCTGGCGTAGTGAAAATTTGCGACAGTAAAAAATTATTTTTTGCAAAATTTACTATAGAAAAGGCAATACCTGGCGCACTTAAAATTTGCGACAGTAGAAAATTATTTTTTGAATAATTTACTATAGAAAAGGAAATCCCTGGCGCAATTAAAATTTGCGACAGTAGAAAATTTTTTTTTTGAATAATTTACTATAGAAAAGGCAATCCCTGGCGTAATTAAAATTTGCGACAGTAGAAAATTATTTTTTGAATAATTTACTATTGAAAAGGCAATCCCTGGGATATTTAAAATTTACGACAGTAGAAAATTATTTTTTGAATAACTTACTATAGAAAAGGCAATCCCTGGCGTAATTAACATTTGCGACAGTAAAAAAATATTTTTTGAACAATTTACTATAGAAAAGGCAATCCCTGGCGTATTTAAAATTTGTGACAGTAGAAAATTATTTTTTGAATAATTTACTATTGAAAAGGCAATCCCTGGGATATTTAAAATTTGCGACAGTAAAAAATTATTTTTTGAATAATTTACTATAGAAAAGGCAATCCCTGGCGTAATTAAAATTTGCGACAGTAAAAAATTATTTTTTGAATAATTTACTATAGAAAAGGCAATCCCTGGCGTAATTAAAATTTGCGACAGTAGAAAATTATTTTTTGAATAATTTACTATAGAAAAGGCAATTCCTGGCGCACTTAAAATTTGCGACAGTAAAAAATTATTTTTTGAATAATTTACTATAGAAAAAGCAATCCCTGGCTTAATTATAATTTGCGACAGTAGAAAATTATTTTTTGAATAATTTACTATAGAAAAGGCAATCCCTGGCGCAATTAAA
Source organism: Dioctria linearis (assembly GCA_963930735.1). Lineage (NCBI taxonomy): Eukaryota > Metazoa > Arthropoda > Insecta > Diptera > Asilidae > Dioctria > Dioctria linearis. The sequence continues at coordinate 107,686 of CAWVNZ010001387.1, forward strand.
ATTTCCGACAGTAGAAAATTATTTTTTGAAAAATTTACTATAGAAAAGGCAATCCCTGGCGCACTTAAAATTTGCGACAGTAAAAAATTATTTTTTGAATAATTTACTATAGAAAAGGCAATCCCTGGCGCAATTACAATTTGCGACAGTTGAAAATTAATTTGTGAGAAATTTACTATAGAAAAGGCAATCCCTGGGATATTTAAAATTTGCGACAGTAAAAAATTATTTTTTTGTAAAATTTACTATAGAAAAGGCAATCCCTGGCGTAATTAAAATTTGCGACAGTTGAAAATTATTTTTTGAATAATTTACTATAGAAAAGGCAATCCCTGGCGTAATTAAAATTTGCGACAGTTGAAAATTATTTTTTGAATAATTTACTATAGAAAAGGCAATCCCTGGCGTAATTAAAATTTGCGACAGTATAAAATTATTTTTTGAATAATTTACTATAGAAAAGGCAATCCCTGGCGTAATTAAAATTTGCGACAGTTGAAAATTATTTTGTGAGAAATTTACTATAGAAAAGGCAATCCCTGGCGTAATTAAAATTTGCGACAGTAGAAAATTATTTTTTGAAAAGTTTACTATAGAAAAGGCAATCCCTGGCGCAATTAAAATTTGCGACAGTAAAAAATTATTTTATGCAAAATTTACTGTAGAAAAGGCAATCCCTGGCGCAATTAAAACTTGCGATAGTAAAAAATTATTTTTTGCAAAATTTACTGTAGAAAAGGCAATCCCTGGCGGATTTGAAATTTGCGACAGTAAAAAATAATTTTTTTGTAAAATTTACTATAGAAAAGGCAATCCCTGGCGTATTTAAAATTTGCGAAAGTAAAAAATTATTTTTTGAATAATTTACTATAGAAAAGGCAATCCCTGGCGCAATTAAAATTTGCGACAGTTGAAAATTATTTTTTGAATAATTTACTATAGAAAAGGCAATCCCTGGCGCAATTAAAATTTGCGACAGTAAAAAAATATTTTTTGCAAAATTTACTATAGAAAAGGCAATCCCTGGCGCACTTAAAATTTGCGACAGTAGAAAATTATTTTTTGAATAATTTACTATAGAAAAGGCAATCCCTGGGATATTTAAAATTTGCGACAGTAGAAAATTATTTTTTGAATAATTTACTATAGAAAAGGCAATCCCTGGCGCACTTAAAATTTGCGACAGTAGAAAATTTTTTTTTGAATAATTTACTATAGAAAAGGCAATCCCTGGCGCAATTAAAATTTGCGACAGTAGAAAATTATTTTTTGAATAATTTACTATAGAAAAGGCAATCCCTGGCGTAATTAAAATTTGCGACAGTAGAAAATTATTTTTTGAATAATTTACTATAGAAAAGGCGATCCCTGGCGTAATTAAAATTTGCGACAGTTGAAAATTATTTTGTGAGAAATTTACTATAGAAAAGGCAATCCGTGGCGGATTTGAAATTTGCGACAGTAAAAAATTATTTTTTGAATAATTTACTATATAAAAGGCAATCCCTGGCGTAATTAAAATTTGCGACAGTAAAAAATTATTTTTTGAATAATTTACTATAGAAAAGGCAATCCCTGGAATATTTAAAATTTGCGACAGTAAAAAAATATTTTTTGAATAATTTACTATAGAAAAGGCAATCCCTGGCGTAATTAAAATTTGCGATAGTAAAAAATTATTTTTTGAATAATTTACTATAGAAAAGGCAATCCCTGGCGTAGTTAAAATTTGCGACAGTAAAAAATTATTTTTTGCAAAATTTACTATAGAAAAGGCAATCCCTGGCGCACTTAAAATTTGCGACAGTAGAAAATTATTTTGTGAATAATTTACTATAGAAAAGGAAATCCCTGGCGCAATTAAAATTTGCGACAGTAGAAAATTATTTTTTGAATAATTTACTATAGAAAAGGCAATCCCTGGCGTAATTAAAATTTGCGACAGTAGAAAATTATTTTTTGAATAATTTACTATTGAAAAGGCAATCCCTGGGATATTTAAAATTTGCGACAGTAGAAAATTATTTTTTGAATAACTTACTATAGAAAAGGCAATCCCTGGCGTAATTAACATTTGCGATAGTAAAAAAATATTTTTTGAACAATTTACTATAGAAAAGGCATTCCCTGGCGTATTTAAAATTTGTGACAGTAGAAAATTATTTTTTGAATAATTTACTATTGAAAAGGCAATCCCTGGGATATTTAAAATTTGCGACAGTAGAAAATTATTTTTTGAATAACTTACTATAGAAAAGGCAATCCCTGGCGCACTTAAAATTTGCGACAGTAGAAAATTATTTTTTGAATAATTTACTATAGAAAAGGCAATCCCTGGCTTAATTATAATTTGCGACAGTAGAAAATTATTTTTTGAATAATTTACTATAGAAAAGGCAATCCCTGGCGCAATTAAAATTTCCGACAGTAGAAAATTATTTTTTGAAAAATTTACTATAGAAAATGCAATCCCTGGCGCACTTAAAATTTGCGACAGTAAAAAATTATTTTTTGAATAATTTACTATAGAAAAGGCAATCCCTGGCGCAATTACAATTTGCGACAGTTGAAAATTAATTTGTGAGAAATTTACTATAGAAAAGGCAATCCCTGGGATATTTAAAATTTGCGACTGTAAAAAATTATTTTTTTGTAAAATTTACTATAGAAAAGGCAATCCCTGGCGTAATTAAAATTTGCGACAGTTGAAAATTATTTTTTGAATAATTTACTATAGAAAAGGCAATCCCTGGCGTAATTAAAATTTGCGACAGTTGAAAATTATTTTTTGAATAATTTACTATAGAAAAGGCAATCCCTGGCGTAATTAAAATTTGCGACAGTATAAAATTATTTTTTGAATAATTTACTATAGAAAAGGCAATCCCTGGAGTAATTAAAATTTGCGACAGTTGAAAATTATTTTGTGAGAAATTTACTATAGAAAAGGCAATCCCTGGCGTAATTAAAATTTGCGACAGTAGAAAATTATTTTTTGAAAAGTTTACTATAGAAAAGGCAATCCCTGGCGCAATTAAAATTTGCGACAGTAAAAAATTATTTTTTGCAAAATTTACTGTAGAAAAGGCAATCCCTGGCGCAATTAAAACTTGCGATAGTAAAAAATTATTTTTTGCAAAATTTACTGTAGAAAAGGCAATCCCTGGCGGATTTGAAATTTGCGACAGTAAAAAATAATTTTTTTGTAAAATTTACTATAGAAAAGGCAATCCCTGGCGTATTTAAAATTTGCGAAAGTAAAAAATTATTTTTTGAATAATTTACTATAGAAAAGGCAATCCCTGGCGCAATTAAAATTTGCGACAGTAGAAAATTATTTTTTGAATAATTTACTATAGAAAAGGCAATCCCTGGCGCAATTAAAATTTGCGACAGTAAAAAATTATTTTTTGCAAAATTTACTATAGAAAAGGCAATCCCTGGCGCACTTAAAATTTGCGACAGTAGAAAATTATTTTTTGAATAATTTACTATAGAAAAGGCAATCCCTGGGATATTTAAAATTTGCGACAGTAGAAAATTATTTTTTGAATAATTTACTATTGAAAAGGCAATCCCTGGCGCACCTAAAATTTGCGACAGTAGAAAATTTTTTTTTGAATAATTTACTATAGAAAAGGCAATCCCTGGCGCAATTAAAATTTGCGACAGTAGAAAATTATTTTTTGAATAATTTACTATAGAATAGGCAATCCCTGGCGTAATTAAAATTTGCGACAGTAGAAAATTATTTTTTGAATAATTTACTATAGAAAAGGCAATCCCTGGCGTAATTAAAATTTGCGACAGTTGAAAATTATTTTGTGAGAAATTTACTATAGAAAAGGCAATCCGCGGCGGATTTGAAATTTGCGACAGTAAAAAATTATTTTTTGAATAATTTACTATATAAAAGGCATTCCCTGGCGTAATTAAAATTTGCGACAGTAAAAAATTATTTTTTGAATAATTTACTATAGAAAAGGCAATCCCTGGAATATTTAAAATTTGCGACAGTAAAAAAATATTTTTTGAATAATTTACTATAGAAAAGGCATTCCCTGGCGTAATTAAAATTTGCCATAGTAAAAAATTATTTTTTGAATAATTTACTATAGAAAAGGCTATCCCTGGCGTAGTTAAAATTTGCGACAGTAAAAAATTATTTTTTGCAAAATTTACTATAGAAAAGGCAATCCCTGGCGCACTTAAAATTTGCGACAGTAGAAAATTATTTTTTGAATAATTTACTATAGAAAAGGAAATCCCTGGCGCAATTAAAATTTGCGACAGTAGAAAATTATTTTTTGAATAATTTACTATAGAAGAGGCAATCCCTGGCGTAATTAAAATTTGCGACAGTAGAAAATTATTTTTTGAATAATTTACTATTGAAAAGGCAATCCCTGGGATATTTAAAATTTGCGACAGTAGAAAATTATTTTTTGAATAACTTACTATAGAAAAGGCAATCCCTGGCGTAATTAACATTTGCGACAGTAAAAAATTATTTTTTGAACAATTTACTATAGAAAAGGCAATCCCTGGCGTATTTAAAATTTGTGACAGTAGAAAATTATTTTTTGAATAATTTACTATTGAAAAGGCAATCCCTGGGATATTTAAAATTTGCGACAGTAGAAAATTATTTTTTGAATAACTTACTATAGAAAAGGCAATCCCTGGCGCACTTAAAATTTGCGACAGTAGAAAATTATTTTTTGAATAATTTACTATAGAAAAGGCAATCCCTGGCGTAATTAAAATTTGCGACAGTAAACAATTATTTTTTGAATAATTTACTATAGAAAAGGCAATCCCTGGGATATTTAAAATTTGCGACAGTAAAAAATTATTTTTTGAATAATTTACTATAGAAAAGGCAATCCCTGGCGTAATTAAAATTTGCGACAGAAAAAAATTATTTTTTGAATAATTTACTATAGAAAAGGCAATCCCTGGCGTAATTAAAATTTGCGACAGTTGAAAATTATTTTTTGAATAATTTACTATAGAAAAGGCAATCCCTGGCTTAATTAAAATTTGCGACAGTATAAAATTATTTTTTGAATAATTTACTATAGAAAAGGCAATCCCTGGCGTAATTAAAATTTGCGACAGTTGAAAATTATTTTTTGAATAATTTACTATAGAAAAGGCAATCCCTGGCTTAATTAAAATTTGCGACAGTATAAAATTATTTTTTGAATAATTTACTATAGAAAAGGCAATCCCTGGCGTAATTAAAATTTGCGACAGTTGAAAATTATTTTGTGAGAAATTTACTATAGAAAAGGCAATCCCTGGCGTAATTAAAATTTGCGACAGTAGAAAATTATTTTTTGAAAAGTTTACTATAGAAAAGGCAATCCCTGGCGCAATTAAAATTTGCGACAGTAAAAAATTATTTTTTGCAAAGTTTACTATAGAAAAGGCAATCCCTGGCGCAATTAAAATTTGCGACAGTAAAAAATTATTTTTTGCAAAATTTACTGTAGAAAAGGCAATCCCTGGCGGATTTGAAATTTGCGACAGTAAACAATAATTTTTTTGCAAAATTTACTATAGAAAAGGCAATCCCTGGCGCAATTAAAATTTGCGACAGTAGAAAATTATTTTTTGAATAATTTACTATAGAAAAGGCAATCCCTTTCGCAATTAAAATTTGCGACAGTAGAAAATTATTTTTTGAATAATTTACTATAGAAAATGCAATCCCTGGCGTAATTAAAATTTGCGACAGTAGAAAATTATTTTTTGAATAATTTACTATAGAAAAGGCAATCCCTGGCGCAATTAAAATTTGCGACAGTAAAAAATTATTTTTTGAATAATTTACTATAGAAAAGGCAATCCCTGGCGCACTTAAAATTTGCGACAGTAAAAAATTATTTTTTGAATAATTTACTATAGAAAAGGCAATCCCTGGCGCAATTAAAATTTGCGACAGTTGAAAATTATTTTTTGAATAATTTACTATAGAAAAGGCAATCCCTGGCGCAATTAAAATTTGCGACAGTAGAAAATTATTTTTTGAATAATTTACTATAGAAAAGGCAATCCCTGGCGCAATTAAAATTTGCGACAGTATAAAATTATTTTTTGAATAATTTACTATAGAAAAGGCAATCCCTGGCGTAATTAAAATTTGCGACAGTATAAAATTATTTTTTGAATAATTTACTATAGAAAAGGCAATCCCTGGCGCAATTAAAATTTGCGACAGTTGAAAATTATTTTTTGAATAATTTACTATAGAAAAGGCAATCCCTGGCGTAATTAAAATTTGCGACAGTATAAAATTATTTTTTGAATAATTTACTATAGAAAAGGCAATCCCTGGCGTAATTAAAATTTGCGACAGTAGAAAATTATTTTTTGAAAAATTTACTATAGAAAAGGCAATCCCTGGCGTAATTAAAATTTGCGACAGTATAAAATTATTTTTTGAATAATTTACTATAGAAAAGGCAATCCCTGGCGTAATTAAAATTTGCGACAGTAAAAAATTATTTTTTGAATAATTTACTATAGAAAAGGCAATCCCTGGAATATTTAAAATTTGCGACAGTAAAAAAATATTTTTTGAATAATTTACTATAGAAAAGGCAATCCCTGGCGTAATTAAAATTTGCGATAGTAAAAAATTATTTTTTGAATAATTTACTATAGAAAAGGCAATCCCTGGCGTAGTTAAAATTTGCGACAGTAAAAAATTATTTTTTGCAAAATTTACTATAGAAAAGGCAATCCCTGGCGCACTTAAAATTTGCGACAGTAGAAAAATATTTTTTGAATAATTTACTATAGAAAAGGAAATCCCTGGCGCAATTAAAATTTGCGACAGTAGAAAATTATTTTTTGAATAATTTACTATAGAAAAGGCAATCCCTGGCGTAATTAAAATTTGCGACAGTAGAAAATTATTTTTTGAATAATTTACTATTGAAAAGGCAATCCCTGGGATATTTAAAATTTGCGACAGTAGAAAATTATTTTTTGAATAACTTACTATAGAAAAGGCAATCCCTGGCGCACTTAAAATTTGCGACAGTAGAAAATTATTTTTTGAATAATTTACTATAGAAAAGGCAATCCCTGGCGTAATTAAAATTTGCGACAGTAAAAAATTATTTTTTGAATAATTTACTATAGAAAAGGCAATCCCTGGGATATTTAAAATTTGCGACAGTAAAAAATTATTTTTTGAATAATTTACTATAGAAAAGGCAATCCCTGGCGTAATTAAAATTTGCGACAGTAAAACATTATTTTTTGAATAATTTACTATAGAAAAGGCAATCCCTGGCGTAATTAAAATTTGCGACAGTTGAAAATTATTTTTTGAATAATTTACTATAGAAAAGGCAATCCCTGGCTTAATTAAAATTTGCGACAGTATAAAATTATTTTTTGAATAATTTACTATAGAAAAGGCAATCCCTGGCGTAATTAAAATTTGCGACAGTAAAAAAATTATTTTTTGAATAATTTACTATAGAAAAGGCAATCCCTGGGATATTTAAAATTTGCAACAGTAAAAAATTATTTTTTGAATAATTTACTATAGAAAAGGCAATCCCTGGCGTAATTAAAATTTGCGACAGTAAAACATTATTTTTTGAATAATTTACTATAGAAAAGGCAATCCCTGGCGTAATTAACATTTGCGACAGTAAAAAATTATTTTTTGAACAATTTACTATAGAAAAGGCAATCCCTGGCGTATTTAAAATTTGTGACAGTAGAAAATTATTTTTTGAATAATTTACTATTGAAAAGGCAATCCCTGGGATATTTAAAACTTGCGACAGTAGAAAATTATTTTTTGAATAACTTACTATAGAAAAGGCAATCCCTGGCGCACTTAAAATTTGCGACAGTAGAAAATTATTTTTTGAATAATTTACTATAGAAAAGGCAATCCCTGGCGTAATTAAAATTTGCGACAGTAAAAAATTATTTTTTGAATAATTTACTATAGAAAAGGCAATCCCTGGGATATTTAAAATTTGCGACAGTAAAAAATTATTTTTTGAATAATTTACTATAGAAAAGGCAATCCCTGGCGTAATTAAAATTTGCGACAGTAAAAAATTATTTTTTGAATAATTTACTATAGAAAAGGCAATCCCTGGCGCACTTAAAATTTGCGACAGTAAAAAATTATTTTTTGAATAATTTACTATAGAAAAGGCAATCCCTGGCGCAATTAAAATTTGCGACAGTATAAAATTATTTTTTGAAAAATTTACTATAGAAAAGGCAATCCCTGGCGTAATTGAAATTTGCGACAGTATAAAATTATTTTTGGAATAATTTACTATAGAAAAGGCAATCCCTGGCGCACTTAAAATTTGCGACAGTATAAAATTATTTTTTGAATAATTTACTATAGAAAAGGCAATCCCTGGCGTAATTAAAATTTGCGACAGTATAAAATTATTTTTTGAATAGTTTACTATTGAAAAGGCAATCCCTGGGATATTTAAAATTTGCGACAGTAGAAAATTATTTTTTGAATAACTTACTATAGAAAAGGCAATCCCTGGCGCACTTAAAATTTGCGACAGTAGAAAACTATTTTTTGAATAATTTACTATAGAAAAGGCAATCCCTGGCGTAATTAAAATTTGCGACAGTTGAAAATTATTTTGTGAGAAATTTACTATAGAAAAGGCAATCCGTGGCGGATTTGAAATTTGCGACAGTAAAAAATTATTTTTTGAATAATTTACTATATAAAAGGCAATCCCTGGCGTAATTAAAATTTGCGACAGTAAAAAATTATTTTTTGAATAATTTACTATAGAAAAGGCAATCCCTGGAATATTTAAAATTTGCGACAGTAAAAAAATATTTTTTGAATAATTTACTATAGAAAAGGCAATCCCTGGCGTAATTAAAATTTGCGATAGTAAAAAATTATTTTTTGAATAATTTACTATAGAAAAGGCAATCCCTGGCGTAGTTAAAATTTGCGACAGTAAAAAATTATTTTTTGCAAAATTTACTATAGAAAAGGCAATCCCTGGCGCACTTAAAATTTGCGACAGTAGAAAAATATTTTTTGAATAATTTACTATAGAAAAGGAAATCCCTGGCGCAATTAAAATTTGCGACAGTTGAAAATTATTTTTTGAATAATTTACTATAGAAAAGGCAATCCCTGGCGTATTTAAAATTTGCGACAGTATAAAATTATTTTTTGAATAATTTACTATAGAAAAGGCAATCCCTGGCGCAATTAAAACTTGCGACAGTAGAAAATTATTTTTTGAATAATTTACTGTAGAAAAGGCAATCCCTGGCGCAATTAAAATTTGCGACAGTATAAAATTATTTTTTGAATAATTTACTATAGAAAAGGCAATCCCTGGCGCAATTAAAATTTGCGACAGTAAAAAATTATTTTATGAATAATTTACTATACAAAAGGCAATTCCTGGCGTAATTAAAATTTGCGACAGTTGAAAATTATTTTGTGAGAAATTTACTATAGAAAAGGCAAACCCTGGCGTAATTAAAATTTGCGACAGTTGAAAATTATTTTTTGAATAATTTACTATAGAAAAGGCAATCCTTGGCGTATTTAAAATTTGCGACAGTAAGAAATTAATTTGTGAGAAATTTACTATATAAAAGGCAATACCTGGCGTAATTAAAATTTGCGACAGTTGAAAATTATTTTTTGAATAATTTACTATAGAAAAGGCAATCCCTGGCGTATTTAAAATTTGCGACAGTAGAAAATTATTTTTTGAATAATTTAGTGTAGAAAAGGCAATCCCTGGCGCAATTAAAATTTGCGACAGTATAAAATTATTTTTTGAATTATTTACTATAGAAAAGGCAATCCCTGGCGCACTTAAAATTTGCGACAGTAGAAAATTATTTTTTGAATAATTTACTATAGAAAAGGCAATCCTTGGCGCAATTAAAATTTGCGACAGTTGAAAATTATTTTTTTAATAATTTACTATAGAAAAGGCAATCCCTGGCGTATTTAAAATTTGTGACAGTATAAAATTATTTTTTGAATAATTTACTATAGAAAAGGCAATCCCTGGCGCAATTAAAACTTGCGATAGTAAAAAATTATTTTTTGAATAATTTACTGTAGAAAAAGCAATCCCTGGCGCAATTAAAATTTGCGACAGTATAAAATTATTTTTTGAATAATTTACTATAGAAAAGGCAATCCCTGGCGCAATTAAAATTTGCGACAGTAAAAAATTATTTTTTGAATAATTTACTATAGAAAAGGCAATCCCTGGCGCACTTAAAATTTGCGACAGTAAAAAATTATTTTTTGAATAATTTACTATAGAAAAGGCAATCCCAGGCGTAATTAAAATTTGCGACAGTAGAAAATTATTTTTTGAATAATTTACTATAGAAAAGGCAATACCTGGCGTAATTAAAATTTGCGACAGTAGAAAATTATTTTTTGAATTATTTACTATAGAAAAGGCAATCCCTGGCGCACTTAAAATTTGCGACAGTAAAAAATTATTTTTTGAATAATTTACTATAGAAAAGGCAATCCCTGGCGTAATTAAAATTTGCGACAGTAGAAAATTATTTTTTGAATAATTTACTATAGAAAAGGCAATCCCTGGCGCAATTAAAATTTGCGACAGTAAGAAATTATTTTTTGAATAATTTACTATAGAAAAGGCAATCCCTGGCGTAATTAAAACTTGCGATAGTAAAAAATTATTTTTTGAATAATTTACTGTAGAAAAGGCAATCCCTGGCGCAATTAAAATTTGCGACAATAAAAAATTATTTTTTGAATAATTTACTATAGAAAAGGCAATCCCTGGCGTAATTAAAATTTGCGACAGTAGAAAATTATTTTTTTGAATTATTTACTATAGGAAAGGCAATCCCTGGCGTAATTAAAATTTGCGACAGTAAAAAATTATTTTTTGAATGATTTACTATAGAAAAGGCAATCCCTGGCGTAATTAAAATTTGCGACAGTATAAAATTATTTTTTGAATAATTTACTATAGAAAAGGCAATCCCTGGCGCACTTAAAATTTGCGACAGTAAAAAATTATTTTTTGAATAATTTACTATAGAAAAGGCAATCCCTGGCGCACTTAAAATTTGCGACAGTATAAAATTATTTTTTGAGAAATTTACTATAGAAAAGGCAATCCCTGGCGTAATTAATATTTGCGACAGTAGAAAATTATTTTTTGAATAATTTAGAAAAGGCAATCCCTGGCGCAATTAAAATTTGCGACAGTATAAAATTATTTTTTGAATAATTTACTAGAGAAAATTATTTTTTGAACAATTTAGAAAAGGCAATCCCTGGCGCAATTAAAATTTGCGACAGTATAAAATTATTTTTTGAATAATTTACTAGAGAAAAGGCAATACCTGGCGCAATTAAAACTTGCGATAGTTTAAAATAATTTTTTGAAAAATTTACTATAGAAAAGGCAATCCCTGGCGTAATTAAAATTTGCGACAGTTGAAAATAATTTTTTGAATAATTTACTATAGAAAAGGCAATCCCTGGCGTAATTAAAATTTGCGACATTTGAAAATTATTTTTAGAATAATTTACTATAGAAAAGGCAATCCCTGGCGCAATTAAAATTTGCGACAGTAAAAAATTATTTTTTGAATAATTTACTATAGAAAAGGCAATCCTTGGCGTAATTAAAATTTGCGACAGTTGAAAATTATTTTGTGAGAAATTTACTATAGAAAAGGCAATCCCTGGCGTAATTAAAATTTGCGACAGTTGAAAATTATTTTTTGAATAATTTACTATAGAAAAGGCTATCCCTGGCGTATTTAAAATTTGCGACAGTAAGAAATTAATTTGTGAGAAATTTACTATATAAAAGGCAATCCCTGGCGTAATTAAAATTTGCGACAGTTCAAAATTATTTTTTGAATAATTTACTATAGAAAAGGCAATCCCTGGCGTATTTAAAATTTGCGACAGTAGAAAATTATTTTTTGAATAATTTACTATAGAAAAGGCAATCCCTGGCGTAATTAAAATTTACGACAGTAGAAAATTATTTTTTGAATAATTTACTGTAGAAAAGGCAATCCCTGGCGCAATTAAAACTTGCGATAGTAAAAAATTATTTTTTTAATAATTTACTATAGAAAAGGCAATACCTGGCGCACTTAAAATTTGTGGCAGTAGAAAATTATTTTTTGAATAATTTACTATAGAAAAGGCAATCCCTGGCGCACTTAAAATATGCGACAGTAGAAAATTATTTTTTGAATAATTTACTATAGAAAAGGCAATCCCTGGCGTAATTAAAATTTGCGACAGTAGAAAATTATTTTTTGAATAATTTACTATAGAAAAGGCAATCCCTGGCGCAATTAAAATTTGCGACAGTTGAAAATTATTTTTTGCATAATTTACTATAGAAAAGGCAATCCCTGGCGTAATTAAAATTTGCGACAGTAGAAAATTATTTTTTGAATAATTTACTGTAGAAAAGGCAATCCCTGGCGCAATTAAAACTTGCGATAGTAAAAAATTATTTTTTGAATAATTTACTATAGAAAAGGCAATCCCTGGCGCACTTAAAATTTGCGACAGTAGAAAATTATTTTTTGAATAATTTACTATAGAAAAGGCAATCCCTGGCGCACTTAAAATTTGCGACAGTATAAAATTATTTTTTGAATAATTTACTATAGAAAAGGCAATCCCTGGCGCACTTAAATTTTGCGACAGTAGAAAATTATTTTTTGAATAATTTACTATAGAAAAGGCAATCTCTGGCGCAATTAAAATTTGCGACAGTTGAAAATTATTTTTTGAATAATTTACTATAGAAAAGGCAATCCCTGGCGTATTTAAAATTTGTGACAGTATAAAATTATTTTTTGAATAATTTACTATAGAAAAGGCAATCCCTGGCGCAATTAAAACTTGCGATAGTAAAAAATTATTTTTTGAATAATTTACTGTAGAAAAGGCAATCCCTGGCGCAATTAAAATTTGCGACAGTATAAAATTATTTTTTGAATAATTTACTATAGAAAAGGCAATCCCTGGCGCAATTAAAATTTGCGACAGTAAAAAATTATTTTTTGAATAATTTACTATAGAAAAGGCAATCCCTGGCGCGCTTAAAATTTGCGACAGTAAAAAATTATTTTTTGAATAATTTACTATAGAAATGGCAATCCCTGGCGTAATTAAAATTTGCGACAACGAAAATTATTTTTTGAATAATTTACTATAGAAAAGGCAATCCCTGGCGCAATTAAAATTTGCGACAGTAAAAAATTATTTTTTGAATAATTTACTATAGAAAAGGCAATCCCTGGCGTAATTAAAACTTGCGATAGTAAAAAATTATTTTTTGAATAATTTACTGTAGAAAAGGCAATCCCTGGCGCAATTAAAATTTGCGACAGTAAAAAATTATTTTTTGAATAATTTACTATAGAAAAGGCAATCCCTGGCGTAATTAAAATTTGCGACAGTTGAAAATTATTTTGTGAGAAATTTACTATAGAAAAGGCAATCCCTGGCGCAATTAAAATTTGCGACAGTAGAAAATTATTTTTTGAATAATTTACTATAGAAAAGGCAATCCCTGGCGTAATTAAAATTTGCGACAGTAGAAAATAATTTTTTGAATAATTTACTATATAACAGGCAATCCCTGGCGCAATTAAAATTTGCGAGAGTTGAAAATTATTTTTTGAATAATTTACTATAGAAAAGGCAATCCCTGGCGTAATTAAAATTTGCGACAGTAAAAAATTATTTTTTGAATAATTTACTATAGAAAAGGCAATCCCTGGCGCAATTAAAATTTGCGACAGTATAAAATTATTTTTTGAATAATTTACTATAGAAAAGGCCATACCTGGCGTATTTAAAATTTGCGACAGTATAAAATTATTTTTTGAATAATTTACTATAGAAAAGGCAATCCCTGGCGTAATTAAAATTTGCGACAGTAGAAAATTATTTTTTGCAAAATTTAATATAGAAAAGGTAATCCCTGGCGGATTTGAAATTTGCGACAGTAAAAAATTATTTTTTGAATAATTTACTATAGAAAAGGCAATCCCTGGCGTAATTAAAATTTGCGACAGTAGAAAATTATTTTTTGAATAATTTACTATAGAAAAGGCAATCCCTGGCGTAATTAAAATTTGCGACAGTAAAAAATTATTTTTTGAATAATTTACTATAGAAAAGGCAATCCCTGGCGTAATTAAAATTTGCGACAGTATAAAATTATTTTTTGAATAATTTACTATAGAAAAGGCAATCCCTGGCGCACTTAAAATTTGCGAAAGTAAAAAATTATTTTTTGAATAATTTACTATAGAAAAGGCAATCCCTGGCGTAATTAAAATTTGCGACAGTAGAAAATTATTTTTTGAATAATTTACTATAGAAAAGGCAATCCCTGGCGTAATTAAAATTTGCGACAGTAGAAAATTATTTTTTGAATAATTTACTATAGAAAAGGCAATCCCTGGCGCACTTAAAATTTGCGACAGTAAAAAATTATTTTTTGAATAATTTACTATAGAAAAGGCAATCCCTGGCGTTATTAAAATTTGCGACAGTAGAAAATTATTTTTTGAATAATTTACTATAGAAAAGGCAATCCCTGGCGCAATTAAAATTTGCGACAGTAAAAAATTATTTTTTGAATAATTTACTATAGAAAAGGCAATCCCTGGCGTAATTAAAACTTGCGATAGTAAAAAATTATTTTTTGAATAATTTACTGTAGAAAAGGCAATACCTGGCGCAATTAAAATTTGCGGCATTAAAAAATTATTTTTTGAATAATTTACTATAGAAAAGGCAATCCCTGGCGTAATTAAAATTTGCGACAGTTGAAAATTATTTTGTGAGAAATTTACTATAGAAAAGGCAATTCCTGGCGCAATTAAAATTTGCGACAGTAGAAAATTATTTTTTGAATAATTTACTATAGAAAAGGCAATCCCTGGCGTAATTAAAATTTTCGACAGTAGAAAATTATTTTTTGAATAATTTACTATATAAAAGGCAATCCCTGGCGCAATTAAAATTTGCGCCAGTTGAAAATTATTTTTTGAATAATTTACTATAGAAAAGGCAATCCCTGGCGCACTTAAAATTTGCGACAGTAAAAAATTATTTTTTGAATAATTTATAATAGAAAAGGCAATCCCTGGCGCACTTAAAATTTGCGACAGTATAAAATTATTTTTTGAATAATTTACTATAGAAAAGGCAATCCCTGGCGTAATTAAAATTTGCGACAGTAGAAAATTATTTTTTGAATAATTTACTATAGAAAAGGCAATCCCTGGCGTAATTAAAATTTGCGACAGTAGAAAATTATTTTTTGCAAAATTTACTATAGAAAAGGCAATCCCTGGCGGATTTGAAATTTGCGAAAGTAAAAAATTATTTTTTGAATAATTTACTATAGAAAAGGCAATTCCTGGCGTAATTAAAATTTGCGACAGTAGAAAATTATTTTTTGAATTATTTACTATAGAAAAGGCAATCCCTGGCGTAATTAAAATTTGCGACAGTAAAAAATTATTTTTTGAATAATTTACTATAGAAAAGGCAATCCCTGGCGTAATTAAAATTTGCGACAGTATAAAATTATTTTTTGATAATTTACTATAGAAAAGGCAATCCCTGGCGCACTTAAAATTTGCGACAGTAAAAAATTATTTTTTGAATAATTTATAATAGAAAAGGCAATCCCTGGCGCACTTAAAATTTGCGACAGTATAAAATTATTTTTTGAATAATTTACTATAGAAAAGGCAATCCCTGGCGTAATTAAAATTTGCGACAGTAGAAAATTATTTTTTGAATAATTTACTATAGAAAAGGCAATCCCTGGCGTATTTAAAATTTGCGACAGTATAAAATTAATTTTTGAAAAATTTACTATATAAAAGGCAATCCCTGGCGTAATTAAAATTTGCGACAGTAGAAAATTATTTTTTGAATAATTTACTGTAGAAAAGGCAATCCCTGGCGCAATTAAAATTTGCGACAGTATAAAATTATTTTTTGAATAATTTACTATAGAAAAGGCAATACCTGGCGCAATTAAAACCTGCGATAGTATAAAATTATTTTTTGAAAAATTTACTATAGAAAAGGCAATCCCTGTCGTAATTAAAATTTGCGACAGTTGAAAATTATTTTTTGAATAATTTACTATAGAAAAGGCAATCCCTGGCGTAATTAAAAGTTGCGACAGTTGAAAATTATTTTTTGAATAATTTACTATAGAAAAGGCAATCCCTGGCGCAATTAAAATTTGCGACAGTAAAAAATTATTTTTTGAATAATTTACTATAGAAAAGGCAATCCCTGGCGCAATTAAAATTTGCGACAGTTGAAAATTATTTTGTGAGAAATTTACTATAGAAAAGGCAATTCCTGGCGTAATTAAAATTTGCGACAGTTGAAAATTATTTTTTGAATAATTTACTATAGAAAAGGCAATCCCTGGCGTATTTAAAATTTGCGACAGTAAGAAATTAATTTATGAGAAATTTACTATATAAAAGGCAATCCCTGGCGTAATTAAAATTTGCGACAGTTGAAAATTATTTTTTGAATAATTTACTATAGAAAAGGCAATCCCTGGCGTATTTAAAATTTGCGACAGTAGAAAATTATTTTTTGAATAATTTACTATAGAAAAGGCAATCCCTGGCGTAGTTAAAATTTGCGACAGTAGAAAATTATTTTTTGAATAATTTACTGTAGAAAAGGCAATCCCTGGCGCAATTAAAACTTGCGATAGTAAAAAATTATTTTTTGAATAATTTACTATAGAAAAGGCAATCCCTGGCGCACTTAAAATTTGCGACAGTAGAAAATTATTTTTTGAATAATTTACTATAGAAAAGGCAATCCCTGGCGGATTTGAAATTTGCCACAGTAAAAAATTATTTTTTGAATAATTTATATAGAAAAGGCAATCCCTGGCGTAATTAAAATTTGCGACAGTAGAAAATTATTTTTTGAATAATTTACTGTAGAAAAGGCAATCCCTGGCGCAATTAAAATTTGCGACAGTATAAAATTATTTTTTGAATAATTTACTATAGAAAAGGCAATCCCTGGCGCAATTAAAACTTGCGATAGTATAAAATTATTTTTTGAAAAATTTACTATAGAAAAAGCAATCCCTGGCGTAATTAAAATTTGCGACAGTTGAAAATTATTTTTTGAATAATTTACTATAGAAAAGGCAATCCCTGGCGTAATTAAAATTTGCGACAGTTGAAAATTATTTTTTGAATAATTTACTATAGAAAAGGCAATCCCTGGGATATTTAAAATTTGCGACAGTAAAAAATTATTTTTTGAATAATTTACTATAGAAAAGGCAATCCCTGGCGTAATTAAAATTTGCGACAGTAAAAAATTATTTTTTGAATAATTTACTATAGAAAAGGCAATCCCTGGCGCAGTTAAAATTTGCGACAGTTGAAAATTATTTTTTGAATAATTTACTATAGAAAAGGCAATCCCTGGCGCAATTAAAATTTGCGATAATAGAAAATTATTTTTTGAATAATTTACTATAGAAAAGGCAATCCCTGGCGTAATTAAAATTTGCGACAGTTGAAAATTATTTTTTGAATAATTTACTATAGAAAAGGCAATCCCTGGCGTAATTAAAATTTGCGACAGTAGAAAATTATTTTTTGAATAATTTACTATAGAAAAGGCAATTCCTGGCGCAATTAAAATTTGCGACAGTAGAAAATTATTTTTTGAATAATTTACTATAGAAAAGGCAATCCCTGGCGTAATTAAAATTTGCGACAGTAGAAAATTATTTTTTGAATAATTTACTATAGAAAAGGCAATCCCTGGCGTAATTAAAACTTGCGACAGTAAAAAATTATTTTTTGAATAATTTACTATAGAAAAGGCAATCCCTGGCGTAATTAAAATTTGCGACAGTAGAAAATTATTTTTTGAATAATTTACTATAGAAAAGGCAATCTCTGGCGCAATTAAAATTTGCGACAGTAGAAAATTATTTTTTGAATAATTTACTATAGAAAAGGCAATCCCTGGCGTAATTAAAATTTGTGACAGTAGAAAATTATTTTTTGCAAAATTTACTATAGAAAAGGCAATCCCTGGCGCACTTAAAATTTGCGACAGTAAAAAATTATTTTTTGAATAATTTACTATACAAAAGGCAATCCCTGGCGCAATTAAAACTTGCGATAGTAAAAAATTATTTTTTGAATAATTTACTGTAGAAAAGGCAATCCCTGGCGCAATTAAAATTTGCGACAGTATAAAATTATTTTTTGAATAATTTACTATAGAAAAGGCAATCCCTGGCGTAATTAAAATTTGCGACAGTAAAAAATTATTTTTTGAATAATTTACTATAGAAAAGGCAATCCCTGGCGTAATTAAAATTTGCGACAGTAGAATATTATTTTTTGAATAATTTACTATAGAAAAGGCAATCCCTGGCGTAATTAAAATTTGCGACAGTAGAAAATTATTTTTTGCAAAATTTACTATAGAAAAGCTAATCCCTGGCGGATTTGAAATTTGCGACAGTAAAAAATTATTTTTTGAATAATTTACTATAGAAAAGGCAATCCCTGGCGTAATTAAAATTTGCGACAGTAGAAAATTATTTTTTGAATAATTTACTATAGAAAAGGCAATCCCTGGCGTAATTAAAATTTGCGACAGTAAGAAATTATTTTTTGAATAATTTACTATAGAAAAGGCAATCCCTGGCGTAATTAAAATTTGCGACAGTATAAAACTATTTTTTGAATAATTTACTATAGAAAAGGCAATCCCTGGCGCACTTAAAATTTGCGACAGTAAAAAATTATTTTTTGAATAATTTACTATAGAAAAGGCAATCCCTGGTGCACTTAAAATTTGCGACAGTATAAAATTATTTTTTGAATAATTTACTATAGAAAAGGCAATCCCTGGCGTAATTAAAATTTGCGACAGTAGAAAATTATTTTTTGAATAATTTACTATAGAAAAGGCAATCTCTGGCGTATTTAAAATTTGCGACAGTATAAAATTAATTTTTGAAAAATTTACTATATAAAAGGCAATCCCTGGCGTAATTAAAATTTGCGACAGTAGAAAATTATTTTTTGAATAATTTACTGTAGAAAAGCCAATGCCTGGCGCAATTAAAATTTGCGACAGTATAAAATTATTGTTTGAATAATTTACTATAGAAAAAGCAATCCCTGGCGCAATTAAAACTTGCGATAGTATAAAATTATTTTTTGAAAAATTTACTATAGAAAAGGCAATCCCTGGCGTAATTAAAATTTGCGACAGTTGAAAATTATTTTTTGAATAATTTACTGTAGAAAAGCAATCCCTGGCGTAATTAAAATTTGCGACAGTTGAAAATTATTTTTTGAATAATTTACTATAGAAAAGGCAATCCCTGGGATATTTAAAATTTGCGACAGTAAAAAATTATTTTTTGAATAATTTACTATAGAAAAGGCAATCCCTGGCGCACTTAAAATTTTCGACAGTAAAAAATTATTTTTTGAATAATTTACTATAGAAAAGGCAATCCCTGGCGTAATTAAAATTTGCGACAGTAGAAAATTATTTTTTGAATAATTTACTATAGAAAAGGCAATCCCTGGCGCAATTAAAATTTGCGACAGTAAAAAATTATTTTTTGAATAATTTACTATAGAAAAGGCAATCCCTGGCGTAATTAAAACTTGCGATAGTAAAAAATTATTTTTTGAATAATTTACTGTAGAAAAGGCAATACCTGGCGCAATTAAAATTTGCGGCATTAAAAAATTATTTTTTGAATAATTTACTATAGAAAAGGCAATCCCTGGCGTAATTAAAATTTGCGACAGTTGAAAATTATTTTGTGAGAAATTTACTATAGAAAAGGCAATTCCTGGCGCAATTAAAATTTGCGACAGTAGAAAATTATTTTTTGAATAATTTACTATAGAAAAGGCAATCCCTGGCGTAATTAAAATTTTCGACAGTAGAAAATTATTTTTTGAATAATTTACTATATAAAAGGCAATCCCTGGCGCAATTAAAATTTGCGCCAGTTGAAAATTATTTTTTGAATAATTTACTATAGAAAAGGCAATCCCTGGCGCACTTAAAATTTGCGACAGTAAAAAATTATTTTTTGAATAATTTATAATAGAAAAGGCAATCCCTGGCGCACTTAAAATTTGCGACAGTATAAAATTATTTTTTGAATAATTTACTATAGAAAAGGCAATCCCTGGCGTAATTAAAATTTGCGACAGTAGAAAATTATTTTTTGAATAATTTACTATAGAAAAGGCAATCCCTGGCGTAATTAAAATTTGCGACAGTAGAAAATTATTTTTTGCAAAATTTACTATAGAAAAGGCAATCCCTGGCGGATTTGAAATTTGCGAAAGTAAAAAATTATTTTTTGAATAATTTACTATAGAAAAGGCAATTCCTGGCGTAATTAAAATTTGCGACAGTAGAAAATTATTTTTTGAATTATTTACTATAGAAAAGGCAATCCCTGGCGTAATTAAAATTTGCGACAGTAAAAAATTATTTTTTGAATAATTTACTATAGAAAAGGCAATCCCTGGCGTAATTAAAATTTGCGACAGTATAAAATTATTTTTTGATAATTTACTATAGAAAAGGCAATCCCTGGCGCACTTAAAATTTGCGACAGTAAAAAATTATTTTTTGAATAATTTATAATAGAAAAGGCAATCCCTGGCGCACTTAAAATTTGCGACAGTATAAAATTATTTTTTGAATAATTTACTATAGAAAAGGCAATCCCTGGCGTAATTAAAATTTGCGACAGTAGAAAATTATTTTTTGAATAATTTACTATAGAAAAGGCAATCCCTGGCGTATTTAAAATTTGCGACAGTATAAAATTAATTTTTGAAAAATTTACTATATAAAAGGCAATCCCTGGCGTAATTAAAATTTGCGACAGTAGAAAATTATTTTTTGAATAATTTACTGTAGAAAAGGCAATCCCTGGCGCAATTAAAATTTGCGACAGTATAAAATTATTTTTTGAATAATTTACTATAGAAAAGGCAATACCTGGCGCAATTAAAACCTGCGATAGTATAAAATTATTTTTTGAAAAATTTACTATAGAAAAGGCAATCCCTGTCGTAATTAAAATTTGCGACAGTTGAAAATTATTTTTTGAATAATTTACTATAGAAAAGGCAATCCCTGGCGTAATTAAAAGTTGCGACAGTTGAAAATTATTTTTTGAATAATTTACTATAGAAAAGGCAATCCCTGGCGCAATTAAAATTTGCGACAGTAAAAAATTATTTTTTGAATAATTTACTATAGAAAAGGCAATCCCTGGCGCAATTAAAATTTGCGACAGTTGAAAATTATTTTGTGAGAAATTTACTATAGAAAAGGCAATTCCTGGCGTAATTAAAATTTGCGACAGTTGAAAATTATTTTTTGAATAATTTACTATAGAAAAGGCAATCCCTGGCGTATTTAAAATTTGCGACAGTAAGAAATTAATTTATGAGAAATTTACTATATAAAAGGCAATCCCTGGCGTAATTAAAATTTGCGACAGTTGAAAATTATTTTTTGAATAATTTACTATATAAAAGGCAATCCCTGGCGTATTTAAAATTTGCGACAGTAGAAAATTATTTTTTGAATAATTTACTATAGAAAAGGCAATCCCTGGCGTAGTTAAAATTTGCGACAGTAGAAAATTATTTTTTGAATAATTTACTGTAGAAAAGGCAATCCCTGGCGCAATTAAAACTTGCGATAGTAAAAAATTATTTTTTGAATAATTTACTATAGAAAAGGCAATCCCTGGCGCACTTAAAATTTGCGACAGTAGAAAATTATTTTTTGAATAATTTACTATAGAAAAGGCAATCCCTGGCGGATTTGAAATTTGCGACAGTAAAAAATTATTTTTTGAATAATTTATATAGAAAAGGCAATCCCTGGCGTAATTAAAATTTGCGACAGTAGAAAATTATTTTTTGAATAATTTACTGTAGAAAAGGCAATCCCTGGCGCAATTAAAATTTGCGACAGTATAAAATTATTTTTTGAATAATTTACTATAGAAAAGGCAATCCCTGGCGCAATTAAAACTTGCGATAGTATAAAATTATTTTTTGAAAAATTTACTATAGAAAAAGCAATCCCTGGCGTAATTAAAATTTGCGACAGTTGAAAATTATTTTTTGAATAATTTACTATAGAAAAGGCAATCCCTGGCGTAATTAAAATTTGCGACAGTTGAAAATTATTTTTTGAATAATTTACTATAGAAAAGGCAATCCCTGGGATATTTAAAATTTGCGACAGTAAAAAATTATTTTTTGAATAATTTACTATAGAAAAGGCAATCCCTGGCGTAATTAAAATTTGCGACAGTAAAAAATTATTTTTTGAATAATTTACTATAGAAAAGGCAATCCCTGGCGCAGTTAAAATTTGCGACAGTTGAAAATTATTTTTTGAATAATTTACTATAGAAAAGGCAATCCCTGGCGCAATTAAAATTTGCGATAATAGAAAATTATTTTTTGAATAATTTACTATAGAAAAGGCAATCCCTGGCGTAATTAAAATTTGCGACAGTTGAAAATTATTTTTTGAATAATTTACTATAGAAAAGGCAATCCCTGGCGTAATTAAAATTTGCGACAGTAGAAAATTATTTTTTGAATAATTTACTATAGAAAAGGCAATTCCTGGCGCAATTAAAATTTGCGACAGTAGAAAATTATTTTTTGAATAATTTACTATAGAAAAGGCAATCCCTGGCGTAATTAAAATTTGCGACAGTAGAAAATTATTTTTTGAATAATTTACTATAGAAAAGGCAATCCCTGGCGTAATTAAAACTTGCGACAGTAAAAAATTATTTTTTGAATAATTTACTATAGAAAAGGCAATCCCTGGCGTAATTAAAATTTGCGACAGTAGAAAATTATTTTTTGAATAATTTACTATAGAAAAGGCAATCTCTGGCGCAATTAAAATTTGCGACAGTAGAAAATTATTTTTTGAATAATTTACTATAGAAAAGGCAATCCCTGGCGTAATTAAAATTTGTGACAGTAGAAAATTATTTTTTGCAAAATTTACTATAGAAAAGGCAATCCCTGGCGCACTTAAAATTTGCGACAGTAAAAAATTATTTTTTGAATAATTTACTATACAAAAGGCAATCCCTGGCGCAATTAAAACTTGCGATAGTAAAAAATTATTTTTTGAATAATTTACTGTAGAAAAGGCAATCCCTGGCGCAATTAAAATTTGCGACAGTATAAAATTATTTTTTGAATAATTTACTATAGAAAAGGCAATCCCTGGCGTAATTAAAATTTGCGACAGTAAAAAATTATTTTTTGAATAATTTACTATAGAAAAGGCAATCCCTGGCGTAATTAAAATTTGCGACAGTAGAATATTATTTTTTGAATAATTTACTATAGAAAAGGCAATCCCTGGCGTAATTAAAATTTGCGACAGTAGAAAATTATTTTTTGCAAAATTTACTATAGAAAAGCTAATCCCTGGCGGATTTGAAATTTGCGACAGTAAAAAATTATTTTTTGAATAATTTACTATAGAAAAGGCAATCCCTGGCGTAATTAAAATTTGCGACAGTAGAAAATTATTTTTTGAATAATTTACTATAGAAAAGGCAATCCCTGGCGTAATTAAAATTTGCGACAGTAAGAAATTATTTTTTGAATAATTTACTATATAAAAGGCAATCCCTGGCGTAATTAAAATTTGCGACAGTATAAAACTATTTTTTGAATAATTTACTATAGAAAAGGCAATCCCTGGCGCACTTAAAATTTGCGACAGTAAAAAATTATTTTTTGAATAATTTACTATAGAAAAGGCAATCCCTGGTGCACTTAAAATTTGCGACAGTATAAAATTATTTTTTGAATAATTTACTATAGAAAAGGCAATCCCTGGCGTAATTAAAATTTGCGACAGTAGAAAATTATTTTTTGAATAATTTACTATAGAAAAGGCAATCTCTGGCGTATTTAAAATTTGCGACAGTATAAAATTAATTTTTGAAAAATTTACTATATAAAAGGCAATCCCTGGCGTAATTAAAATTTGCGACAGTAGAAAATTATTTTTTGAATAATTTACTGTAGAAAAGCCAATGCCTGGCGCAATTAAAATTTGCGACAGTATAAAATTATTGTTTGAATAATTTACTATAGAAAAAGCAATCCCTGGCGCAATTAAAACTTGCGATAGTATAAAATTATTTTTTGAAAAATTTACTATAGAAAAGGCAATCCCTGGCGTAATTAAAATTTGCGACAGTTGAAAATTATTTTTTGAATAATTTACTGTAGAAAAGCAATCCCTGGCATAATTAAAATTTGCGACAGTTGAAAATTATTTTTTGAATAATTTACTATAGAAAAGGCAATCCCTGGGATATTTAAAATTTGCGACAGTAAAAAATTATTTTTTGAATAATTTACTATAGAAAAGGCAATCCCTGGCTTAATTAAAATTTTCGACAGTAAAAAATTATTTTTTGAATAATTTACTATAGAAAAGGCAATCCCTGGCGTAATTAAAATTTGCAACAGTAGAAAATTATTTTTTGAATAATTTACTATAGAAAAGGCAATCCCTGGCGCAATTAAAATTTGCGACAGTTGAAAATTATTTTTTGAATAATTTACTATAGAAAAGGCAATCCCTGGCGCAATTAAAATTGCGACAGTAGAAAATTATTTTTTGAATAATTTACTATAGAAAAGGCAATCTCTGGCGTAATTAAAATTTGCGACAGTTGAAAATTATTTTTTGAATAATTTACTATAGAAAAGGCAATCCCTGGCGTAATTAAAATTTGCGACAGTAGAAAACTATTTTTTGGATAATTTACTATACAAAAGGCAATCCCAGGCGCAATTAAAATTTGCGACAGTAGAAAATTATTTTTTGAATAATTTACTATCGAAAAGGCAATCCCTGGCGTAATTAAAATTTGCGACAGTAAAAAATTATTTTTTGAATAATTTACTATACAAAAGGCAATCCCTGGCGCAATTAAAACTTGCGATAGTAAAAAATTATTTTTTGAATAATTTACTGTAGAAAAGGCAATCCCTGGCGCAATTAAAATTTGCGACAGTATAAAATTATTTTTTGAATAATTTACTATAGAAAAGGCAATCCCTGGCGTAATTAAAATTTGCGACAGTAAAAAATTATTTTTTGAATAATTTACTATAGAAAAGGCAATCCCTGGCGTAATTAAAATTTGCGACAGTAGAAAATTATTTTTTGAATAATTTACTGTAGAAAAGGCAATGCCTGGCGCAATTAAAATTTGCGACAATTGAAAATTATTTTTTGAATAATTTACTATAGAAAAGGCAATCCCTGGCGTAATTAAAATTTGCGACAGTAAAAAATTATTTTTTGAATAATTTACTATAGAAAAGGCAATCCCTGGCGTATTTAAAATTTGCGACAGTATAAAATTATTTTTTGAATAATTTACTATAGAAAAGGCAATCCCTGGCGGATTTGAAATTTGCGACAGTAAAAAATTATTTTTTGAATAATTTATATAGAAAAGGCAATCCCTGGCGTAATTAAAATTTGCGACAGTAGAAAATTATTTTTTGAATAATTTACTGTAGAAAAGGCAATACCTGGCGCAATTAAAATTTGCGACAGTATAAAATTATTTTTTGAAAAATTTACTACAGAAAAGGCAATCCCTGGCGTAATTAAAATTTGCGACAGTTGAAAATTATTTTTTGAATAATTTACTATAGAAAAGGCAATCCCTGGCGTAATTAAAATTTGCGACAGTTGAAAATTATTTTTTGAATAATTTACTATAGAAAAGGCAATCCCTGGGATATTTAAATTTTGCGACAGTAAAAAATTATTTTTTGAATAATTTACTATAGAAAAGGCAATCCCTGGCGCAATTAAAATTTGCGACAGTAAAAAATTATTTTTTGAATAATTTACTATAGAAAAGGCAATACCTGGCGCAATTAAAATTTGCGACAGTATAAAATTATTTTTTGAATAATTTACTATAGAAAAGGCAATCCCTGGCGTAATTAAAATTTGCGACAATTGAAAATTATTTTTTGAATAATTTACTATAGAAAAGGCAATCCCTGGCGTAATTAAAATTTGCGACAGTTGAAAATTATTTATTGAATAATTTACTATAGAAAAGGCAATCCCTGGCGTAATTAAAATTTGCGACAGTTGAAAATTATTTTTTGAATAATTTACTATAGAAAAGGCAATCCCTGGGATATTTAAATTTTGCGACAGTAAAAAATTATTTTTTGAATAATTTACTATAGAAAACGCAATCCCTGGCGTAATTAAAATTTGCGACAGTAGAAAATTATTTTTTGAATAATTTACTGTAGAAAAGGCAATACCTGGCGCAATTAAAATTTGCGACAGTATAAAATTATTTTTTGAAAAATTTACTACAGAAAAGGCAATACCTGGCGTAATTAAAATTTGCGACAGTTGAAAATTATTTTTTGAATAATTTACTATAGAAAAGGCAATCCCTGGCGTAATTAAAATTTGCGACAGTTGAAAATTATTTTTTGAATAATTTACTATAGAAAAGGCAATCCCTGGCGTAATTAAAATTTGCGACAGTTGAAAATTATTTTTTGAATAATTTACTATAGAAAAGGCAATCCCTGGGATATTTAAATTTTGCGACAGTAAAAAATTATTTTTTGAATAATTTACTATAGAAAAGGCAATCCCTGGCGCAATTAAAATTTGCGACAGTTGAAAATTATTTTTTGAATAATTTACTATAGAAAAGGCAATCCCTGGCGCAATTAAAATTTGCGACAATAGAAAATTATTTTTTGAATAATTTACTATAGAAAAGGCAATCCCTGGCGTAATTAAAATTTGCGACAGTTGAAAATTATTTTTTGAATAATTTACTATAGAAAAGGCAATCCCTGGCGCAATTAAAATTTGCGACAGTATAAAATTATTTTTTGAAAAATTTACTACAGAAAAGGCAATCCCTGGCGTAATTAAAATTTGCGACAGTTGAAAATTATTTTTTGAATAATTTACTATAGAAAAGGCAATCCCTGGCGTAATTAAAATTTGCGACAGTTGAAAATTATTTTTTGAATAATTTACTATAGAAAAGGCAATCCCTGGGATATTTAAATTTTGCGACAGTAAAAAATTATTTTTTGAATAATTTACTATAGAAAAGGCAATCCCTGGCGCAATTAAAATTTGCGACAGTAAAAAATTATTTTTTGAATAATTTACTATAGAAAAGGCAATCCCTGGCGCAGTTAAAATTTGCGACAGTTGAAAATTATTTTTTGAATAATTTACTATAGAAAAGGCAATCCCTGGCGCAATTAAAATTTGCGACAATAGAAAATTATTTTTTGAATAATTTACTATAGAAAAGGCAATCCCTGGCGTAATTAAAATTTGCGACAGTTGAAAATTATTTTTTGAATAATTTACTATAGAAAAGGCAATCCCTGGCGTAATTAAAATTTGCGACAGTTGAAAATTATTTTTTGAATAATTTACTATAGAAAAGGCAATCCCTGGGATATTTAAATTTTGCGACAGTAAAAAATTATTTTTTGAATAATTTACTATAGAAAAGGCAATCCCTGGCGCAATTAAAATTTGTGACAGTAAAAAATTATTTTTTGAATAATTTACTAAAGAAAAGGCAATACCTGGCGCAATTAAAATTTGCGACAGTATAAAATTATTTTTTGAATAATTTACTATAGAAAAGGCAATCCCTGGCGTAATTAAAATTTGCGACAGTTGAAAATTATTTTTTGAATAATTTACTATAGAAAAGGCAATCCCTGGCGTAATTAAAATTTGCGACAGTTGAAAATTATTTTTTGAATATTTTACTATAGAAAAGGCAATACCTGGCGTAATTAAAATTTGCGACAGTTGAAAATTATTTTTTGAATAATTTACTATAGAAAAGGCAATCCCTGGGATATTTAAATTTTGCGACAGTAAAAAATTATTTTTTGAATAATTTACTATAGAAAAGGCAATCCCTGGCGTAATTAAAATTTGCGACAGTAGAAAATTATTTTTTGAATAATTTACTGTAGAAAAGGCAATACCTGGCGCAATTAAAATTTGCGACAGTATAAAATTATTTTTTGAAAAATTTACTACAGAAAAGGCAATCCCTGGCGTAATTAAAATTTGCGACAGTTGAAAATTATTTTTTGAATAATTTACTATAGAAAAGGCAATCCCTGGCGTAATTAAAATTTGCGACAGTTGAAAATTATTTTTTGAATAATTTACTATAGAAAAGGCAATCCCTGGCGTAATTAAAATTTGCGACAGTTGAAAATTATTTTTTGAATAATTTACTATAGAAAAGGCAATCCCTGGGATATTTAAATTTTGCGACAGTAAAAAATTATTTTTTGAATAATTTACTATAGAAAAGGCAATCCCTGGCGCAATTAAAATTTGCGACAGTTGAAACTTATTTTTTGAATAATTTACTATAGAAAAGGCAATCCCTGGCGCAATTAAAATTTGCGACAATAGAAAATTATTTTTTGAATAATTTACTATAGAAAAGGCAATCCCTGGCGTAATTAAAATTTGCGACAGTTGAAAATTATTTTTTGAATAATTTACTATAGAAAAGGCAATCCCTGGCGCAATTAAAATTTGCGACAGTATAAAATTATTTTTTGAAAAATTTACTACAGAAAAGGCAATCCCTGGCGTAATTAAAATTTGCGACAGTTGAAAATTATTTTTTGAATAATTTACTATAGAAAAGGCAATCCCTGGCGTAATTAAAATTTGCGACAGTTGAAAATTATTTTTTGAATAATTTACTATAGAAAAGGCAATCCCTGGGATATTTAAATTTTGCGACAGTAAAAAATTATTTTTTGAATAATTTACTATAGAAAAGGCAATCCCTGGCGCAATTAAAATTTGCGACAGTAAAAAATTATTTTTTGAACAATTTACTATAGAAAAGGCAATCCCTGGCGCAGTTAAAATTTGCGACAGTTGAAAATTATTTTTTGAATAATTTACTATAGAAAAGGCAATCCCTGGCGCAATTAAAATTTGCGACAATAGAAAATTATTTTTTGAATAATTTACTATAGAAAAGGCAATCCCTGGCGTAATTAAAATTTGCGACAGTAGAAAATTATTTTTTGCAAAATTTACTATAGAAAAGGTAATCCCTGGCGGATTTGAAATTTGCGACAGTAAAAAATTATTTTTTGAATAATTTACTATAGAAAAGGCAAACCCTGGCGTAATTAAAATTTGCGACAGTAGAATATTATTTTTTGAATAATTTACTATAGAAAAGGCAATCCCTGGCGTAATTAAAATTTGCGACAGTAAAAAATTATTTTTTGAATAATTTACTATAGAAAAGGCAATCCCTGGCGTAATTAAAATTTGCGACAGTTGAAAATTATTTTTTGAATAATTTACTATAGAAAAGGCAATCCCTGGGATATTTAAATTTTGCGACAGTAAAAAATTATTTTTTGAATAATTTACTATAGAAAAGGCAATCCCTGGCGCAATTAAAATTTGCGACAGTTGAAAATTATTTTTTGAATAATTTACTATAGAAAAGGCAATCCCTGGCGCAATTAAAATTTGCGACAATAGAAAATTATTTTTTGAATAATTTACTATAGAAAAGGCAATCCCTGGCGTAATTAAAATTTGCGACAGTTGAAAATTATTTTTTGAATAATTTACTATAGAAAAGGCAATCCCTGGCGCAATTAAAATTTGCGACAGTATAAAATTATTTTTTGAAAAATTTACTATAGAAAAGGCAATCCCTGGCGTAATTAAAATTTGCGACAGTAGAAAATTATTTTTTGAATAATTTACTATAGAAAAGGCAATCCCTGGCGTAATTAAAACTTGCGACAGTAAAAAATTATTTTTTGAATAATTTACTATAGAAAAGGCAATCCCTGGCGTAATTAAAATTTGCGACAGTAGAAAATTATTTTTTGAATAATTTACTATAGAAAAGGCAATCTCTGGCGCAATTAAAATTTGCGACAGTAGAAAATTATTTTTTGAATAATTTACTATAGAAAAGGCAATCCCTGGCGTAATTAAAATTTGCGACAGTAAAAAATTATTTTTTGAATAATTTCCTATAGAAAAGGAAATCCCTGGCGTAATTAAAATTTGCGACAGTAGAAAATTATTTTTTGAATAATTTACTATAGAAAAGGCAATCCCTGGCGTAATTAAAATTTGCGACAGTTGAAAATTATTTTTTGAATAATTTACTATAGAAAAGGCAATCCCTGGCGTAATTAAAATTTGCGACAGTAGAAAATTATTTTTTGAATAATTTACTATAGAAAAGGCAATCCCTGGCGTAATTAAAACTTGCGACAGTAAAAAATTATTTTTTGAATAATTTACTATAGAAAAGGCAATCCCTGGCGTAATTAAAATTTGCGACAGTTGAAAATTATTTTTTGAATAATTTACTATAGAAAAGGCAATCCCTGGGATATTTAAAATTTGCGACAGTAAAAAATTATTTTTTGAATAATTTACTATAGAAAAGGCAATCCCTGGCGTAATTAAAATTTGCGACAGTAAAAAATTATTTTTTGAATAATTTACTATAGAAAAGGCAATCCCTGGCGCAGTTAAAATTTGCGACAGTTGAAAATTATTTTTTGAATAATTTACTATAGAAAAGGCAATCCCTGGCGCAATTAAAATTTGCGATAATAGAAAAATATTTTTTGAATAATTTACTATAGAAAAGGCAATCCCTGGCGTAATTAAAATTTGCGACAGTTGAAAATTATTTTTTGAATAATTTACTATAGAAAAGGCAATCCCTGGCGTAATTAAAATTTGCGACAGTAGAAAATTATTTTTTGAATAATTTACTATAGAAAAGGCAATTCCTGGCGCAATTAAAATTTGCGACAGTAGAAAATTATTTTTTGAATAATTTACTATAGAAAAGGCAATCCCTGGCGTAATTAAAATTTGCGACAGTAGAAAATTATTTTTTGAATAATTTACTATAGAAAAGGCAATCCCTGGCGTAATTAAAACTTGCGACAGTAAAAAATTATTTTTTGAATAATTTACTATAGAAAAGGCAATCCCTGGCGTAATTAAAATTTGCGACAGTAGAAAATTATTTTTTGAATAATTTACTATAGAAAAGGCAATCTCTGGCGCAATTAAAATTTGCGACAGTAGAAAATTATTTTTTGAATAATTTACTATAGAAAAGGCAATCCCTGGCGTAATTAAAATTTGTGACAGTAGAAAATTATTTTTTGCAAAATTTACTATAGAAAAGGCAATCCCTGGCGCACTTAAAATTTGCGACAGTAAAAAATTATTTTTTGAATAATTTACTATACAAAAGGCAATCCCTGGCGCAATTAAAACTTGCGATAGTAAAAAATTATTTTTTGAATAATTTACTGTAGAAAAGGCAATCCCTGGCGCAATTAAAATTTGCGACAGTATAAAATTATTTTTTGAATAATTTACTATAGAAAAGGCAATCCCTGGCGTAATTAAAATTTGCGACAGTAAAAAATTATTTTTTGAATAATTTACTATAGAAAAGGCAATCCCTGGCGTAATTAAAATTTGCGACAGTAGAATATTATTTTTTGAATAATTTACTATAGAAAAGGCAATCCCTGGCGTAATTAAAATTTGCGACAGTAGAAAATTATTTTTTGCAAAATTTACTATAGAAAAGCTAATCCCTGGCGGATTTGAAATTTGCGACAGTAAAAAATTATTTTTTGAATAATTTACTATAGAAAAGGCAATCCCTGGCGTAATTAAAATTTGCGACAGTAGAAAATTATTTTTTGAATAATTTACTATAGAAAAGGCAATCCCTGGCGTAATTAAAATTTGCGACAGTAAGAAATTATTTTTTGAATAATTTACTATAGAAAAGGCAATCCCTGGCGTAATTAAAATTTGCGACAGTATAAAACTATTTTTTGAATAATTTACTATAGAAAAGGCAATCCCTGGCGCACTTAAAATTTGCGACAGTAAAAAATTATTTTTTGAATAATTTACTATAGAAAAGGCAATCCCTGGTGCACTTAAAATTTGCGACAGTATAAAATTATTTTTTGAATAATTTACTATAGAAAAGGCAATCCCTGGCGTAATTAAAATTTGCGACAGTAGAAAATTATTTTTTGAATAATTTACTATAGAAAAGGCAATCTCTGGCGTATTTAAAATTTGCGACAGTATAAAATTAATTTTTGAAAAATTT
The DNA here is from genome assembly GCA_963930735.1 of Dioctria linearis. NCBI lineage: Eukaryota > Metazoa > Arthropoda > Insecta > Diptera > Asilidae > Dioctria > Dioctria linearis. The sequence continues at coordinate 140,100 of CAWVNZ010001387.1, forward strand.
ACTATATAAAAGGCAATCCCTGGCGTAATTAAAATTTGCGACAGTAGAAAATTATTTTTTGAATAATTTACTGTAGAAAAGCCAATGCCTGGCGCAATTAAAATTTGCGACAGTATAAAATTATTGTTTGAATAATTTACTATAGAAAAAGCAATCCCTGGCGCAATTAAAACTTGCGATAGTATAAAATTATTTTTTGAAAAATTTACTATAGAAAAGGCAATCCCTGGCGTAATTAAAATTTGCGACAGTTGAAAATTATTTTTTGAATAATTTACTGTAGAAAAGCAATCCCTGGCGTAATTAAAATTTGCGACAGTTGAAAATTATTTTTTGAATAATTTACTATAGAAAAGGCAATCCCTGGGATATTTAAAATTTGCGACAGTAAAAAATTATTTTTTGAATAATTTACTATAGAAAAGGCAATCCCTGGCTTAATTAAAATTTTCGACAGTAAAAAATTATTTTTTGAATAATTTACTATAGAAAAGGCAATCCCTGGCGTAATTAAAATTTGCAACAGTAGAAAATTATTTTTTGAATAATTTACTATAGAAAAGGCAATCCCTGGCGCAATTAAAATTTGCGACAGTTGAAAATTATTTTTTGAATAATTTACTATAGAAAAGGCAATCCCTGGCGCAATTAAAATTGCGACAGTAGAAAATTATTTTTTGAATAATTTACTATAGAAAAGGCAATCTCTGGCGTAATTAAAATTTGCGACAGTTGAAAATTATTTTTTGAATAATTTACTATAGAAAAGGCAATCCCTGGCGTAATTAAAATTTGCGACAGTAGAAAACTATTTTTTGGATAATTTACTATACAAAAGGCAATCCCAGGCGCAATTAAAATTTGCGACAGTAGAAAATTATTTTTTGAATAATTTACTATCGAAAAGGCAATCCCTGGCGTAATTAAAATTTGCGACAGTAAAAAATTATTTTTTGAATAATTTACTATAAAAAAGGCAATCCCTGGCGCAATTAAAACTTGCGATAGTAAAAAATTATTTTTTGAATAATTTACTGTAGAAAAGGCAATCCCTGGCGCAATTAAAATTTGCGACAGTATAAAATTATTTTTTGAATAATTTACTATAGAAAAGGCAATCCCTGGCGTAATTAAAATTTGCGACAGTAAAAAATTATTTTTTGAATAATTTACTATAGAAAAGGCAATCCCTGGCGTAATTAAAATTTGCGACAGTAGAAAATTATTTTTTGAATAATTTACTGTAGAAAAGGCAATGCCTGGCGCAATTAAAATTTGCGACAATTGAAAATTATTTTTTGAATAATTTACTATAGAAAAGGCAATCCCTGGCGTAATTAAAATTTGCGACAGTAAAAAATTATTTTTTGCATAATTTACTATAGAAAAGGCAATCCCTGGCGTATTTAAAATTTGCGACAGTATAAAATTATTTTTTGAATAATTTACTATAGAAAAGGCAATCCCTGGCGGATTTGAAATTTGCGACAGTAAAAAATTATTTTTTGAATAATTTATATAGAAAAGGCAATCCCTGGCGTAATTAAAATTTGCGACAGTAGAAAATTATTTTTTGAATAATTTACTGTAGAAAAGGCAATACCTGGCGCAATTAAAATTTGCGACAGTATAAAATTATTTTTTGAAAAATTTACTACAGAAAAGGCAATCCCTGGCGTAATTAAAATTTGCGACAGTTGAAAATTATTTTTTGAATAATTTACTATAGAAAAGGCAATCCCTGGCGTAATTAAAATTTGCGACAGTTGAAAATTATTTTTTGAATAATTTTACTATAGAAAAGGCAATCCCTGGGATATTTAAATTTTGCGACAGTAAAAAATTATTTTTTGAATAATTTACTATAGAAAAGGCAATCCCTGGCGCAATTAAAATTTGCGACAGTAAAAAATTATTTTTTGAATAATTTACTATAGAAAAGGCAATACCTGGCGCAATTAAAATTTGCGACAGTATAAAATTATTTTTTGAATAATTTACTATAGAAAAGGCAATCCCTGGCGTAATTAAAATTTGCGACAATTGAAAATTATTTTTTGAATAATTTACTATAGAAAAGGCAATCCCTGGCGTAATTAAAATTTGCGACAGTTGAAAATTATTATTGAATAATTTACTATAGAAAAGGCAATCCCTGGCGTAATTAAAATTTGCGACAGTTGAAAATTATTTTTTGAATAATTTACTATAGAAAAGGCAATCCCTGGGATATTTAAATTTTGCGACAGTAAAAAATTATTTTTTGAATAATTTACTATAGAAAACGCAATCCCTGGCGTAATTAAAATTTGCGACAGTAGAAAATTATTTTTTGAATAATTTACTGTAGAAAAGGCAATACCTGGCGCAATTAAAATTTGCGACAGTATAAAATTATTTTTTGAAAAATTTACTACAGAAAAGGCAATACCTGGCGTAATTAAAATTTGCGACAGTTGAAAATTATTTTTTGAATAATTTACTATAGAAAAGGCAATCCCTGGCGTAATTAAAATTTGCGACAGTTGAAAATTATTTTTTGAATAATTTACTATAGAAAAGGCAATCCCTGGCGTAATTAAAATTTGCGACAGTTGAAAATTATTTTTTGAATAATTTACTATAGAAAAGGCAATCCCTGGGATATTTAAATTTTGCGACAGTAAAAAATTATTTTTTGAATAATTTACTATAGAAAAGGCAATCCCTGGCGCAATTAAAATTTGCGACAGTTGAAAATTATTTTTTGAATAATTTACTATAGAAAAGGCAATCCCTGGCGCAATTAAAATTTGCGACAATAGAAAATTATTTTTTGAATAATTTACTATAGAAAAGGCAATCCCTGGCGTAATTAAAATTTGCGACAGTTGAAAATTATTTTTTGAATAATTTACTATAGAAAAGGCAATCCCTGGCGCAATTAAAATTTGCGACAGTATAAAATTATTTTTTGAAAAATTTACTACAGAAAAGGCAATCCCTGGCGTAATTAAAATTTGCGACAGTTGAAAATTATTTTTTGAATAATTTACTATAGAAAAGGCAATCCCTGGCGTAATTAAAATTTGCGACAGTTGAAAATTATTTTTTGAATAATTTACTATAGAAAAGGCAATCCCTGGGATATTTAAATTTTGCGACAGTAAAAAATTATTTTTTGAATAATTTACTATAGAAAAGGCAATCCCTGGCGCAATTAAAATTTGCGACAGTAAAAAATTATTTTTTGAATAATTTACTATAGAAAAGGCAATCCCTGGCGCAGTTAAAATTTGCGACAGTTGAAAATTATTTTTTGAATAATTTACTATAGAAAAGGCAATCCCTGGCGCAATTAAAATTTGCGACAATAGAAAATTATTTTTTGAATAATTTACTATAGAAAAGGCAATCCCTGGCGTAATTAAAATTTGCGACAGTTGAAAATTATTTTTTGAATAATTTACTATAGAAAAGGCAATCCCTGGCGTAATTAAAATTTGCGACAGTTGAAAATTATTTTTTGAATAATTTACTATAGAAAAGGCAATCCCTGGGATATTTAAATTTTGCGACAGTAAAAAATTATTTTTTGAATAATTTACTATAGAAAAGGCAATCCCTGGCGCAATTAAAATTTGTGACAGTAAAAAATTATTTTTTGAATAATTTACTAAAGAAAAGGCAATACCTGGCGCAATTAAAATTTGCGACAGTATAAAATTATTTTTTGAATAATTTACTATAGAAAAGGCAATCCCTGGCGTAATTAAAATTTGCGACAGTTGAAAATTATTTTTTGAATAATTTACTATAGAAAAGGCAATCCCTGGCGTAATTAAAATTTGCGACAGTTGAAAATTATTTTTTGAATATTTTACTATAGAAAAGGCAATACCTGGCGTAATTAAAATTTGCGACAGTTGAAAATTATTTTTTGAATAATTTACTATAGAAAAGGCAATCCCTGGGATATTTAAATTTTGCGACAGTAAAAAATTATTTTTTGAATAATTTACTATAGAAAAGGCAATCCCTGGCGTAATTAAAATTTGCGACAGTAGAAAATTATTTTTTGAATAATTTACTGTAGAAAAGGCAATACCTGGCGCAATTAAAATTTGCGACAGTATAAAATTATTTTTTGAAAAATTTACTACAGAAAAGGCAATCCCTGGCGTAATTAAAATTTGCGACAGTTGAAAATTATTTTTTGAATAATTTACTATAGAAAAGGCAATCCCTGGCGTAATTAAAATTTGCGACAGTTGAAAATTATTTTTTGAATAATTTACTATAGAAAAGGCAATCCCTGGCGTAATTAAAATTTGCGACAGTTGAAAATTATTTTTTGAATAATTTACTATAGAAAAGGCAATCCCTGGGATATTTAAATTTTGCGACAGTAAAAAATTATTTTTTGAATAATTTACTATAGAAAAGGCAATCCCTGGCGCAATTAAAATTTGCGACAGTTGAAACTTATTTTTTGAATAATTTACTATAGAAAAGGCAATCCCTGGCGCAATTAAAATTTGCGACAATAGAAAATTATTTTTTGAATAATTTACTATAGAAAAGGCAATCCCTGGCGTAATTAAAATTTGCGACAGTTGAAAATTATTTTTTGAATAATTTACTATAGAAAAGGCAATCCCTGGCGCAATTAAAATTTGCGACAGTATAAAATTATTTTTTGAAAAATTTACTACAGAAAAGGCAATCCCTGGCGTAATTAAAATTTGCGACAGTTGAAAATTATTTTTTGAATAATTTACTATAGAAAAGGCAATCCCTGGCGTAATTAAAATTTGCGACAGTTGAAAATTATTTTTTGAATAATTTACTATAGAAAAGGCAATCCCTGGGATATTTAAATTTTGCGACAGTAAAAAATTATTTTTTGAATAATTTACTATAGAAAAGGCAATCCCTGGCGCAATTAAAATTTGCGACAGTAAAAAATTATTTTTTGAACAATTTACTATAGAAAAGGCAATCCCTGGCGCAGTTAAAATTTGCGACAGTTGAAAATTATTTTTTGAATAATTTACTATAGAAAAGGCAATCCCTGGCGCAATTAAAATTTGCGACAATAGAAAATTATTTTTTGAATAATTTACTATAGAAAAGGCAATCCCTGGCGTAATTAAAATTTGCGACAGTAGAAAATTATTTTTTGCAAAATTTACTATAGAAAAGGTAATCCCTGGCGGATTTGAAATTTGCGACAGTAAAAAATTATTTTTTGAATAATTTACTATAGAAAAGGCAAACCCTGGCGTAATTAAAATTTGCGACAGTAGAATATTATTTTTTGAATAATTTACTATAGAAAAGGCAATCCCTGGCGTAATTAAAATTTGCGACAGTAAAAAATTATTTTTTGAATAATTTACTATAGAAAAGGCAATCCCTGGCGTAATTAAAATTTGCGACAGTTGAAAATTATTTTTTGAATAATTTACTATAGAAAAGGCAATCCCTGGGATATTTAAATTTTGCGACAGTAAAAAATTATTTTTTGAATAATTTACTATAGAAAAGGCAATCCCTGGCGCAATTAAAATTTGCGACAGTTGAAAATTATTTTTTGAATAATTTACTATAGAAAAGGCAATCCCTGGCGCAATTAAAATTTGCGACAATAGAAAATTATTTTTTGAATAATTTACTATAGAAAAGGCAATCCCTGGCGTAATTAAAATTTGCGACAGTTGAAAATTATTTTTTGAATAATTTACTATAGAAAAGGCAATCCCTGGCGCAATTAAAATTTGCGACAGTATAAAATTATTTTTTGAAAAATTTACTATAGAAAAGGCAATCCCTGGCGTAATTAAAATTTGCGACAGTAGAAAATTATTTTTTGAATAATTTACTATAGAAAAGGCAATCCCTGGCGTAATTAAAACTTGCGACAGTAAAAAATTATTTTTTGAATAATTTACTATAGAAAAGGCAATCCCTGGCGTAATTAAAATTTGCGACAGTAGAAAATTATTTTTTGAATAATTTACTATAGAAAAGGCAATCTCTGGCGCAATTAAAATTTGCGACAGTAGAAAATTATTTTTTGAATAATTTACTATAGAAAAGGCAATCCCTGGCGTAATTAAAATTTGCGACAGTAAAAAATTATTTTTTGAATAATTTCCTATAGAAAAGGAAATCCCTGGCGTAATTAAAATTTGCGACAGTAGAAAATTATTTTTTGAATAATTTACTATAGAAAAGGCAATCCCTGGCGTAATTAAAATTTGCGACAGTAGAAAATTATTTTTTGCAAAATTTACTATAGAAAAGGTAATCCCTGGCGGATTTGAAATTTGCGACAGTAAAAAATTATTTTTTGAATAATTTACTATAGAAAAGGCAATCCCTGGCGTAATTAAAATTTGCGACAGTAGAATATTATTTTTTGAATAATTTACTATAGAAAAGGCAATCCCTGGCGTAATTAAAATTTGCGACAGTAAAAAATTATTTTTTGAATAATTTACTATAGAAAAGGCAATCCCTGGCGTAATTAAAATTTGCGAAAGTATAAAACTATTTTTTGAATAATTTACTATAGAAAAGGCAATCCCTGGCGCACTTAAAATTTGCGACAGTAAAAAATTATTTTTTGAATAATTTACTATAGAAAAGGCAATCCCTGGCGCACTTAAAATTTGCGACAGTATAAAATTATTTTTTGAATAATTTACTATAGAAAAGGCAATCCCTGGCGTAATTAAAATTTGCGACAGTTGAAAATTATTTTTTGAATAATTTACTATAGAAAAGGCAATCCCTGGCGCAATTAAAATTTGCGACAGTAGAAAATTATTTTTTGAATAATTTACTATAGAAAAGGCAATCCCTGGCGTAATTAAAATTTGCGACAGTTGAAAATTATTTTTTGAATAATTTACTATAGAAAAGGCAATCCCTGGCGTAATTAAAATTTGCGACAGTAGAAAATTATTTTTTGGATAATTTACTATAGAAAAGGCAATCCCAGGCGCAATTAAAATTTGCGACAGTAGAAAATTATTTTTTGAATAATTTACTATAGAAAAGGCAATCCCTGGCGTAATTAAAATTTGCGACAGTAGAAAATTATTTTTTGAATAATTTACTATAGAAAAGGCATTCCCTGGCGTAATTAAAACTTGCGACAGTAAAAAATTATTTTTTGAATAATTTACTATAGAAAAGGCAATCCCTGGCGTAATTAAAATTTGCGACAGTAGAAAATTATTTTTTGCAAAATTTACTATAGAAAAGGCAATCCCTGGCGCACTTAAAATTTGCGACAGTAAAAAATTATTTTTTGAATAATTTACTATACAAAAGGCAATCCCTGGCGCAATTAAAACTTGCGAGAGTAAAAAATTATTTTTTGAATAATTTACTGTAGAAAAGGCAATCCCTGGCGCAATTAAAATTTGCGACAGTATAAAATTATTTTTTGAATAATTTACTATAGAAAAGCAATCCCTGGCGTAATTAAAATTTGCGACAGTAAAAAATTATTTTTTGAATAATTTACTATAGAAAAGGCAATCCCTGGCGTAATTAAAATTTGCGACAGTAGAAAATTGTTTTTTGAATAATTTACTATAGAAAAGGCAATCACTGGCGTAATTAAAATTTGCAACAGTAGAAAATTATTTTTTGCAAAATTTACTATAGAAAAGGTAATCCCTGGCGGATTTGAAATTTGCGACAGTAAAAAATTATTTTTTGAATAATTTACTATAGAAAAGGCAATCCCTGGCGTAATTAAAATTTGCGACAGTAGAAAATTATTTTTTGAATAATTTACTATAGAAAAGGCAATCCCTGGCGTAATTAAAATTTGCGACAGTAAAAAATTATTTTTTGAATAATTTACTATAGAAAAGGCAATCCTTGGCGTAATTAAAATTTGCGACAATATTAAATTATTTTTTGAATAATTTACTATAGAAAAGGCAATCCCTGGCGCACTTAAAATTTGCGACAGTATAAAATTATTTTTTGAATAATTTACTATAGAAAAGGCAATCCCTGGCGTAATTAAAATTTGCGACAGTAGAAAATTATTTTTTGAATAATTTACTATAGAAAAGGCAATCCCTGGCGTATTTAAAATTTGCGACAGTATAAAATTAATTTTTGAAAAATTTACTATATAAAAGGCAATCCCTGGCGTAATTAAAATTTGCGACAGTAGAAAATTATTTTTTGAATAATTTACTGTAGAAAAGGCAATGCCTGGCGCAATTAAAATTTGCGACAGTATAAAATTATTATTTGAATAATTTACTATAGAAAAAGCAATCCCTGGCGCAATTAAAACTTGCGATAGTATAAAATTATTTTTGAAAAATTTACTATAGAAAAGGCAATCCCTGGCGTAATTAAAATTTGCGACAGTTGAAAATTATTTTTTGAATAATTTACTGTAGAAAAGGCAATCCCTGGCGTAATTAAAATTTGCGACAGTTGAAAATTATTTTTTGAATAATTTACTATAGAAAAGGCAATCCCTGGGATAATTAAAATTTGCGACAGTAAAAAATTATTTTTTGAATAATTTACTATAGAAAAGGCAATCCCTGGCTTAATTAAAATTTGCGACAGTAAAAAATTATTTTTTGAATAATTTACTATAGAAAAGGCAATCCCTGGCGCAATTAAAATTTGCGACAGTTGAAAATTATTTTTTGAATAATTTACTATAGAAAAGGCAATCCCTGGCGCAATTAAAATTTGCGACAGTAGAAAATTATTTTTTGAATAATTTACTATAGAAAAGGCAATCCCTGGCGTAATTAAAATTTGCGACAGTTGAATATTATTTTTTGAATAATTTACTATAGAAAAGGCAATCCCTGGCGTAATTAAAATTTGCGACAGTAGAAAATTATTTTTTGAATAATTTACTATAGAAAAGGCAATCCCTGGCGCAATTAAAATTTGCGACAGTAGAAAATTATTTTTTGAATAATTTACTATAGAAAAGGCAATCCCTGGCGTAATTAAAATTTGCGACAGTAGAAAATTATTTTTTGAATAATTTACTATAGAAAAGGCAATCCCTGGCGTAATTAAAGCTTGCGACAGTAAAAAATCATTTTTTGAATAATTTACTATAGAAAAGGCAATCCCTGGCGTAATTAAAATTTGCGACGGTAGAAAATTATTTTTTGAATAATTTACTATAGAAAAGGCAATCCCTGGCGCAATTAAAATTTGCGACAGTAGAAAATTATTTTTTGAATAATTTACTATAGAAAAGGCAATCCCTGGCGTAATTAAAATTTGCGATAGTAAAAAATTATTTTTTGAATAATTTACTGTAGAAAAGGCAATCCCTGGCGCAATTAAAATTTGCGACAGTATAAAATTATTTTTTGAATAATTTACTACAGAAAAGGCAATCCCTAGCGTAATTAAAATTTGCGAGAGTAAAAAATTATTTTTTGAATAATTTACTATAGAAAAGGCAATCCCTGGCGTAATTAAAATTTGCGACAGTAGAAAATTATTTTTTGAATAATTTACTATAGAAAAGGCAATCCCTGGCGCAATTAAAATTTGCGACAGTAGAAATTTATTTTTTGAATAATTTACTATAGAAAAGGCAATCCCTGGCGTAATTAAAATTTGCGACAGTATAAAATTATTTTTTGAATAATTTACTATAGAAAAGGCAATCCCTGGCGCACTTAAAATTTGCGACAGTATAAAATTATTTTTTGAAAAATTTACTATAGAAAAGGCAATCCCTGGCGTAATTAAAATTTGCGACAGTAGAAAATTATTTTTTGAATAATTTACTATAGAAAAGGCAATCCCTGGCGTATTTAAAATTTGCGACAGTTGAAAATTATTTTTTGAATAATTTACTATAGAAAAGGCAATCCCTGGCGTAATTAAAATTTGCGACAGTATAAAATTATTTTTTGAATAATTTACTATAGAAAAGGCAATCCCTGGCGCACTTAAAATTTGCGACAGTAAAAAATTATTTTTTTAATAATTTACTATAGAAATGGCAATCCCTGGCGCACTTAAAATTTGCGACAGTAAAAAATTATTTTTTGAATAATTTACTATAGAAAAGGCAATCCCTGGCGTAATTAAAATTTGCGACACTAGAAAATTATTTTTTGAATAATTTACTATAGAAAAGGCAATCCCTGGCGCAATTAAAATTTGCGACAGTATAAATTATTTTTTGAATAATTTACTGTAGAAAAGGCAATCCCTGGCGCAATTAAAATTTGCGACAGTAAAAAATTATTTTTTGAATAATTTACTATAGAAAAGGCAATCCCTGGCGCACTTAAAATTTGCGACAGTATAAAATTATTTTTGAAAAATTTACTATAGAAAAGGCAATCCCTGGCGGATTTGAAATTTGCGACAGTAAAAAATTATTTTTTTGAATAATTTACTATAGAAAAGGCAATCCCTGGCGCAATTACAATTTGCGACAGTAAAAAATTATTTTTTGAAAAATTTACTGTAGAAAGGCAATCCCTGGCGCAATTAAATTTGCGACAGTAGAAAATTAATTTTTGAAAAATTTACTATGTAAAAGGCAATCCCTGGCGTAATTAAAATTTGCGACAGTAAAAAATTATTTTTTGAATAATTTACTGTAGAAAAGGCAATCCCTGGCGCAATTAAAACCTGCGATAGTAAAAAATTATTTTTTGAATAATTTACTGTAGAAAAGGCAATCCCTGTCGTAATTAAAACTTGCGATAGTAAAAAATTATTTTTTGAATAATTTACTATAGAAAAGGCAATCCCTGGCGTAATTAAAATTTGCGAAATTTGAAAATTATTTTTTGAATAATTTACTATAGAAAAGGCAATCCCTGGCGTAATTAAAATTTGCGACAGTAGAAAATTATTTTTTGAATAATTTACTATAGAAAAGGCAATCCCTGGCGTAATTAAAATTTGCGACAGTTGAAAATTATTTTTTGAATAATTTACTATAGAAAAGGCAATCCCTGGCGTAATTAAAATTTGCGACAGTAAAAAATTATTTTTTGAATAATTTACTATAGAAAAGAAAATCCCTGGGGTAATTAAAATTTGCGACAGTAAAAAATTATTTTTTGAATAATTTACTATAGAAAAGGCAATCCCTGGCGTAATTAAAACTTGCGACAGTAGAAAATTATTTTTTGAATAATTTACTATAGAAAAGGCAATCCCTGGCGTAATTAAAATTTGCGGCAGTAGAAAATTATATTTTGAATAATTTACTATACAAAAGGCAATTCCTGGCGTAATTAAAATTTGCGACAGTAGAAAATTATTTTTGAATAATTTACTATAGAAAAGGCAATCCCTGGCGTAATTAAAATTTGCGACAGTAGAAAATTATTTTTGAATAATTTACTATAGAAAAGGCAATCCCTGGCGCGCTTAAAATTTGCGACAGTAAAAAATTATTTTTTGAATAATTTACTATAGAAAAGGCAATTCCTGGCGTAATTAAAATTTGCGACAGTAGAAAATTATTTTTTGAATAATTTACTATAGAAATGGCAATCCCTGGCGCAATTAAAATTTGCGACAGTAAAAAATTATTTTTTGAATAATTTACTATAGAAAAGTCAATCCCTGGCGCACTTAAAATTTGCGACAATAGAAAATTATTTTTTGAATAATTTACTATAGAAAAGGCAATCCCTGGCGTAATTAAAATTTGCGACAGTATAAAATTATTTTTTGAATAATTTACTATAGAAAAGGCAATCGCTGGCGTAATTAAAATTTGCGACAGTTGAAAATTATTTTTTGAATAATTTACTATAGAAAAGGCAATCCCTGGCGTAATTAAAATTTGCGACAGTAGAAAATTAGTTTTTGCAAAATTTACTATAGAAAAGGCAATCCCTGGCGCACTTAAAATTTGCGACAGTATAAAATTATTTTTTGAATAATTTACTATAGAAAAGGCAATCCCTGGCGTAATTAAAATTTGCGACAGTATAAAATTATTTTTTGAATAATTTACTATAGAAAAGGCAATCCCTGGCGTAATTAAAATTTGCGACAGTTGAAAATTATTTTTTGAATAATTTACTATAGAAAAGGCAATCCCTGGCGTAATTAAAATTTGCGACAGTAGAAAATTATTTTCTGCAAAATTTACTATAGAAAAGCCAATCCCTGGCGCACTTAAAATTTGCGACAGTATAAAATTATTTTTTGAATAATTTACTATAGAAAAGGCAATCCCTGGCGTAATTAAAATTTGCGACAGTAGAAAATTATTTTTTGAATAATTTACTACAGAAAAGGCAATCCCTGGCGTATTTAAAATTTGCGACAGTATAAAATTAATTTTTGAAAAATTTACTATATAAAAGGCAATCCCTGGCGTAATTAAAATTTGCGACAGTAGAAAATTATTTTTTGAATAATTTACTGTAGAAAAGGCAATGCCTGGCGCAATTAAAATTTGCGACAGTACAAATTTATTGTTTGAATAATTTACTATAGAAAAAGCAATCCCTGGCGCAATTAAAACTTGCGATAGTATAAAATTATTTTTTGAAAAATTTACTATAGAAAAGGCAATCCCTGGCGTAATTAAAATTTGCGACAGTTGAAAATTATTTTTTGAATAATTTACTGTAGAAAAGGCAATCCCTGGCGTAATTAAAATTTGCGACAGTTGAAAATTATTTTTTGAATAATTTACTATAGAAAAGGCAATCCCTGGGATATTTAAAATTTACGACAGTATTAAATTATTTTTTGAATAATTTACTATAGAAAAGGCAATCCCTGGCGCACTTAAAATTTGGGACAGTAAAAAATTATTTTTTGAATAATTTACTATAGAAAAGGCAATCCCTGGCGCACTTAAAATTTGCGACAGTATAAAATTAATTTTTGAAAAATTTACTATATAAAAGGCAATCCCTGGCGTAATTAAAATTTGCGACAGTAGAAAATTATTTTTTGAATAATTTACTGTAGAAAAGGCAATCCCTGGCGTAATTAAAATTTGCGACAGTATAAAATTATTTTTTGAATAATTTACTATAGAAAAGGCAATCCCTGGCGTAATTAAAATTTGCGACAGTTGAAAATTATTTTTTGAATAATTTACTATAGAAAGGCAATCCCTGGCGTAATTAAAATTTGCGACAGTAGAAAATTATTTTTTGAATAATTTACTATAGAAATGGCAATCCCTGGCGCAATTAAAATTTGCGACAGTAAAAAATTATTTTTTGAATAATTTACTATAGAAAAGTCAAACCCTGGCGCACTTAAAATTTGCGACAATAGAAAATTATTTTTTGAATAATTTACTATAGAAAAGGCAATCCCTGGCGTAATTAAAATTTGCGACAGTATAAAATTATTTTTTGAATAATTTACTATAGAAAAGGCAATCGCTGGCGTAATTAAAATTTGCGACAGTTGAAAATTATTTTTTGAATAATTTACTATAGAAAAGGCAATCCCTGGCGTAATTAAAATTTGCGACAGTAGAAAATTAGTTTTTGCAAAATTTACTATAGAAAAGCCAATCCCTGGCGCACTTAAAATTTGCGACAGTATAAAATTATTTTTTGAATAATTTACTATAGAAAAGGCAATCCCTGGCGTAATTAAAATTTGCGACAGTAGAAAATTATTTTTTGAATAATTTACTATAGAAAAGGCAATCCCTGGCGTATTTAAAATTTGCGACAGTATAAAATTAATTTTGAAAAATTTACTATATAAAGGCAATCCCTGGCGTAATTAAAATTTGCGACAGTAGAAAATTATTTTTTGAATAATTTACTGTAGAAAAGGCAATGCCTGGCGCAATTAAAATTTGCGACAGTACAAAATTATTGTTTGAATAATTTACTATAGAAAAAGCAATCCCTGGCGCAATTAAAACTTGCGATAGTATAAAATTATTTTTTGAAAAATTTACTATAGAAAAGGCAATCCCTGGCGTAATTAAAATTTGCGACAGTTGAAAATTATTTTTTGAATAATTTACTGTAGAAAAGGCAATCCCTGGCGTAATTAAAATTTGCGACAGTTGAAAATTATTTTTTGAATAATTTACTATAGAAAAGGCAATCCCTGGGATATTTAAAATTTACGACAGTATTAAATTATTTTTTGAATAATTTACTATAGAAAAGGCAATCCCTGGCGCACTTAAAATTTGCGACAGTAAAAAATTATTTTTTGAATAATTTACTATAGAAAAGGCAATCCGTGGCGCACTTAAAATTTGCGACAGTATAAAATTAATTTTTGAAAAATTTACTATATAAAAGGCAATCCCTGGCGTAATTAAAATTTGCGACAGTAGAAAATTATTTTTTGAATAATTTACTGTAGAAAAGGCAATCCCTGGCGTAATTAAAATTTGCGACAGTATAAAATTATTTTTTGAATAATTTACTATAGAAAAGGCAATCCCTGGCGTAATTAAAATTTGCGACAGTTGAAAATTATTTTTTGAATAATTTACTATAGAAAGGCAATCCTGGCGTAATTAAAATTTGCGACAGTAGAAAATTATTTTTTGAATAATTTACTATAGAAATGGCAATCCCTGGCGCAATTAAAATTTGCGACAGTAAAAAATTATTTTTTGAATAATTTACTATAGAAAAGTCAAACCCTGGCGCACTTAAAATTTGCGACAATAGAAAATTATTTTTTGAATAATTTACTATAGAAAAGGCAATCCCTGGCGTAATTAAAATTTGCGACAGTATAAAATTATTTTTTGAATAATTTACTATAGAAAAGGCAATCGCTGGCGTAATTAAAATTTGCGACAGTTGAAAATTATTTTTTGAATAATTTACTATAGAAAAGGCAATCCCTGGCGTAATTAAAATTTGCGACAGTAGAAAATTAGTTTTTGCAAAATTTACTATAGAAAAGGCAATCCCTGGCGCACTTAAAATTTGCGACAGTATAAAATTATTTTTTGAATAATTTACTATAGAAAAGGCAATCCCTGGCGTGATTAAAATTTGCGACAGTATAAAATTATTTTTTGAATAATTTACTATAGAAAAGGCAATCCCTGGCGTAATTAAAATTTGCGACAGTTGAAAATTATTTTTTGAATAATTTACTATAGAAAAGGCAATCCCTGGCGTAATTAAAATTTGCGACAGTAGAAAATTATTTTCTGCAAAATTTACTATAGAAAAGGCAATCCCTGGCGCACTTAAAATTTGCGACAGTATAAAATTATTTTTTGAATAATTTACTATAGAAAAGGCAATCCCTGGCGTAATTAAAATTTGCGACAGTAGAAAATTATTTGTTGAATAATTTACTATAGAAAAGGCAATCCCTGGCGCAATTAAAATTTGCGACAGTATAAAATTATTTTTTGAATAATTTACTATAGAATAGGCAATCCCTGGCGTAATTAAAATTTGCGACAGTATAAAATAATTTTTTGAATAATTTACTATAGAAAAGGCAATCCCTGGCGTAATTAAAATTTGCGACAGTATAAAATTATTTTTTGAATAATTTACTATAGAAAAGGCAATCCCTGGCGTAATTAAAATTTGCGACAGTATAAAATTATTTTTTGAATAATTTACTATAGAAAAGGCAATCCCTGGCGTAATTAAAATTTGCGACAGTATAAAATTATTTTTTGAATAATTTACTATAGAAAAGGCAATCCCTGGCGTAATTAAAATTTGCGACAGTATAAAATTATTTTTTGAATAATTTACTATAGAAAAGGCAATCCTTGGCGTAATTAAAATTTGCGACAGTATTAAATTATTTTTTGAATAATTTACTATAGAAAAGGCAATCCCTGGCGCACTTAAAATTTGCGGCAGTAAAAAATTATTTTTTGAATAATTTACTATAGAAAAGGCAATCCCTGGCGCACTTAAAATTTGCGACAGTATAAAATTATTTTTTGAATAATTTACTATAGAAAAGGCAATCCCTGGCGTAATTAAAATTTGCGACAGTAGAAAATTATTTTTTGAATAATTTACTATAGAAAAGGCAATCCCTGGCGTATTTAAAATTTGCGACAGTATAAAATTAATTTTTGAAAAATTTACTATATAAAAGGCAATCCCTGGCGTAATTAAAATTTGCGACAGTAGAAAATTATTTTTTGAATAATTTACTGTAGAAAAGGCAATGCCTGGCGCAATTAAAATTTGCGACAGTACAAAATTATTGTTTGAATAATTTACTATAGAAAAAGCAATCCCTGGCGCAATTAAAACTTGCGATAGTATAAAATTATTTTTTGAAAAATTTACTATAGAAAAGGCAATCCCTGGCGTAATTAAAATTTGCGACAGTTGAAAATTATTTTTTGAATAATTTACTGTAGAAAAGGCAATCCCTGGCGTAATTAAAATTTGCGACAGTTGAAAATTATTTTTTGAATAATTTACTATAGAAAAGGCAATCCCTGGGATATTTAAAATTTACGACAGTATTAAATTATTTTTTGAATAATTTACTATAGAAAAGGCAATCCCTGGCGCACTTAAAATTTGCGACAGTAAAAAATTATTTTTTGAATAATTTACTATAGAAAAGGCAATCCCTGGCGCACTTAAAATTTGCGACAGTATAAAATTAATTTTTGAAAAATTTACTATATAAAAGGCAATCCCTGGCGTAATTAAAATTTGCGACAGTAGAAAATTATTTTTTGAATAATTTACTGTAGAAAAGGCAATCCCTGGCGTAATTAAAATTTGCGACAGTATAAAATTATTTTTTGAATAATTTACTATAGAAAAGGCAATCCCTGGCGTAATTAAAATTTGCGACAGTTGAAAATTATTTTTTGAATAATTTACTATAGAAAAGGCAATCCCTGGCGTAATTAAAATTTGCGACAGTAGAAAATTATTTTCTGCAAAATTTACTATAGAAAAGGCAATCCCTGGCGCACTTAAAATTTGCGACAGTATAAAATTATTTTTTGAATAATTTACTATAGAAAAGGCAATCCCTGGCGTAATTAAAATTTGCGACAGTAGAAAATTATTTGTTGAATAATTTACTATAGAAAAGGCAATCCCTGGCGCAATTAAAATTTGCGACAGTATAAAATTATTTTTTGAATAATTTACTATAGAATAGGCAATCCCTGGCGTAATTAAAATTTGCGACAGTATAAAATAATTTTTTGAATAATTTACTATAGAAAAGGCAATCCCTGGCGTAATTAAAATTTGCGACAGTATAAAATTATTTTTTGAATAATTTACTATAGAAAAGGCAATCCCTGGCGTAATTAAAATTTGCGACAGTATAAAATTATTTTTTGAATAATTTACTATAGAAAAGGCAATCCCTGGCGTAATTAAAATTTGCGACAGTATAAAATTATTTTTTGAATAATTTACTATAGAAAAGGCAATCCCTGGCGTAATTAAAATTTGCGACAGTATAAAATTATTTTTTGAATAATTTACTATAGAAAAGGCAATCCTTGGCGTATTTAAAATTTGCGACAGTATTAAATTATTTTTTGAATAATTTACTATAGAAAAGGCAATCCCTGGCGCACTTAAAATTTGCGACAGTAAAAAATTATTTTTTGAATAATTTACTATAGAAAAGGCAATCCCTGGCGCACTTAAAATTTGCGACAGTATAAAATTATTTTTTGAATAATTTACTATAGAAAAGGCAATCCCTGGCGTAATTAAAATTTGCGTCAGTAGAAAATTATTTTTTGAATAATTTACTATAGAAAAGGCAATCCCTGGCGTATTTAAAATTTGCGACAGTATAAAATTAATTTTTGAAAAATTTACTGTATAAAAGGCAATCCCTGGCGTAATTAAAATTTGCGACAGTAGAAAATTATTTTTTGAATAATTTACTGTAGAAAAGGCAATGCCTGGCGCAATTAAAATTTGCGACAGTACAAAATTATTGTTTGAATAATTTACTATAGAAAAAGCAATCCCTGGCGCAATTAAAACTTGCGATAGTATAAAATTATTTTTTGAAAAATTTACTATAGAAAAGGCAATCCCTGGCGTAATTAAAATTTGCGACAGTTGAAAATTATTTTTTGAATAATTTACTGTAGAAAAGGCAATCCCTGGCGTAATTAAAATTTGCGACAGTTGAAAATTATTTTTTGAATAATTTACTATAGAAAAGGCAATCCCTGGGATATTTAAAATTTACGACAGTAAAAAATTATTTTTTGAATAATTTACTATAGAAAAGGCAATCCCTGGCTTAATTAAAATTTGCGACAGTAAAAAATTATTTTTTGAATAATTTACTATAGAAAAGGCAATCCCTGGCGCAATTAAAATTTGCGACAGTTGAAAATTATTTTTTGAATAATTTACTATAGAAAAGGCAATCCCTGGCGCAATTAAAATTTGCGACAGTAGAAAATTATTTTTTGAATAATTTACTATAGAAAAGGCAATCCCTGGCGTAATTAAAATTTGCGACAGTTGAAAATTATTTTTTGAATAATTTACTATAGAAAAGGCAATCCCTGGCGTAATTAAAATTTGCGACAGTAGAAAATTATTTTTTGAATAATTTACTATAGAAAAGGCAATCCCTGGCGCAATTAAAATTTGCGACAGTAGAAAATTATTTTTTGAATAATTTACTATAGAAAAGGCAATCCCTGGCGTAAATAAAATTTGCGACAGTAGAAAATTATTTTTTGAATAATTTACTATAGAAAAGGCAATCCCTGGCGTAATTAAAGCTTGCGACAGTAAAAAATTATTTTTTGAATAATTTACTATAGAAAAGGCAATCCCTGGCGTAATTAAAATTTGCGACAGTAGAAAATTATTTTTTGAATAATTTACTATAGAAAAGGCAATCCCTGGCGCAATTAAAATTTGCGACAGTAGAAAATTATTTTTTGAATAATTTACTATAGAAAAGGCAATCCCTGGCGTAATTAAAATTTGCGATAGTAAAAAATTATTTTTTGAATAATTTACTGTAGAAAAGGCAATCCCTGGCGCAATTAAAATTTGCGACAGTATAAAATTATTTTTTGAATAATTTACTATAGAAAAGGCAATCCCTAGCGTAATTAAAATTTGCGACAGTAAAAAATTATTTTTTGAATAATTTACTATAGAAAAGGCAATCCCTGGCGTAATTAAAATTTGCGACAGTAGAAAATTATTTTTTGAATAATTTACTATAGAAAAGGCAATCCCTGGCGCAATTAAAATTTGCGACAGTAGAAATTTATTTTTTGAATAATTTACTATAGAAAAGGCAATCCCTGGCGTAATTAAAATTTGCGACAGTATAAAATTATTTTTTGAATAATTTACTATAGAAAAGGCAATCCCTGGCGCACTTAAAATTTGCGACAGTATAAAATTATTTTTTGAAAAATTTACTATAGAAAAGGCAATCCCTGGCGTAATTAAAATTTGCGACAGTAGAAAATTATTTTTTGAATAATTTACTATAGAAAAGGCAATCCCTGGAGTATTTAAAATTTGCGACAGTTGAAAATTATTTTTTGAATAATTTACTATAGAAAAGGCAATCCCTGGCGTAATTAAAATTTGCGACAGTATAAAATTATTTTTTGAATAATTTACTATAGAAAAGGCAATCCCTGGCGCACTTAAAATTTGCGACAGTAAAAAATTATTTTTTTAATAATTTACTATAGAAATGGCAATCCCTGGCGCACTTAAAATTTGCGACAGTAAAAAGTTATTTTTTGAATAATTTACTATAGAAAAGGCAATCCCTGGCGTAATTAAAATTTGCGACACTAGAAAATTATTTTTTGAATAATTTACTATAGAAAAGGCAATCCCTGGCGCAATTAAAATTTGCGACAGTATAAAATTATTTTTTGAATAATTTACTGTAGAAAAGGCAATCCCTGGCGCAATTAAAATTTGCGACAGTAAAAAATTATTTTTTGAATAATTTACTATAGAAAAGGCAATCCCTGGCGCACTTAAAATTTGCGACAGTATAAAATTATTTTTTGAAAAATTTACTATAGAAAAGGCAATCCCTGGCGGATTTGAAATTTGCGACAGTAAAAAATTATTTTTTTGAATAATTTACTATAGAAAAGGCAATCCCTGGCGCAATTACAATTTGCGACAGTAAAAAATTATTTTTTGAAAAATTTACTGTAGAAAGGCAATCCCTGTCGCAATTAAAATTTGCGACAGTAGAAAATTAATTTTTGAAAAATTTACTATGTAAAAGGCAATCCCTGGCGTAATTAAAATTTGCGACAGTAAAAAATTATTTTTTGAATAATTTACTGTAGAAAAGGCAATCCCTGGCGCAATTAAAACTTGCGATAGTAAAAAATTATTTTTTGAATAATTTACTGTAGAAAAGGCAATCCCTGGCGTAATTAAAACTTGCGATAGTAAAAAATTATTTTTTGAATAATTTACTATAGAAAAGGCAATCCCTGGCGTAATTAAAATTTGCGAAATTTGAAAATTATTTTTTGAATAATTTACTATAGAAAAGGCAATCCCTGGCGTAATTAAAATTTGCGACAGTAGAAAATTATTTTTTGAATAATTTACTATAGAAAAGGCAATCCCTGGCGTAATTAAAATTTGCGACAGTTGAAAATTATTTTTTGAATAATTTACTATAGAAAAGGCAATCGCTGGCGTAATTAAAATTTGCGACAGTAAAAAATTATTTTTTGAATAATTTACTATAGAAAAGGCAATCCCTGGGGTAATTAAAATTTGCGACAGTAAAAAATTATTTTTTGAATAATTTACTATAGAAAAGGCAATCCCTGGCGTAATTAAAACTTGCGACAGTAGAAAATTATTTTTTGAATAATTTACTATAGAAAAGGCAATCCCTGGCGTAATTAAAATTTGTGGCAGTAGAAAATTATTTTTTGAATAATTTACTATACAAAAGGCAATCCCTGGCGTAATTAAAATTTGCGACAGTAGAAAATTATTTTTTGAATAATTTACTATAGAAAAGGCAATCCCTGGCGTAATTAAAATTTGCGACAGTAGAAAATTATTTTTTGAATAATTTACTATAGAAAAGGCAATCCCTGGCGCACTTAAAATTTGCGACAGTAAAAAATTATTTTTTGAATAATTTACTATAGAAAAGGCAATCCCTGGCGTAATTAAAATTTGCGACAGTAGAAAATTATTTTTTGAATAATTTACTATAGAAATGGCAATCCCTGGCGCAATTAAAATTTGCGACAGTAAAAAATTATTTTTTGAATAATTTACTATAGAGAAGGCAATCCCTGGCGCACTTAAAATTTGCGACAATAGAAAATTATTTTTTGAATAATTTACTATAGAAAAGGCAATCCCTGGCGTAATTAAAATTTGCGACAGTATGAAATTATTTTTTGAATAATTTACTATAGAAAAGGCAATCGCTGGCGTAATTAAAATTTGCGACAGTTGAAAATTATTTTTTGAATAATTTACTATAGAAAAGGCAATCCCTGGCGTAATTAAAATTTGCGACAGTAGAAAATTAGTTTTTGCAAAATTTACTATAGAAAAGGCAATCCCTGGCGCACTTAAAATTTGCGACAGTATAAAATTATTTTTTGAATAATTTACTATAGAAAAGGCAATCCCTGGCGTAATTAAAATTTGCGACAGTATAAAATTATTTTTTGAATAATTTACTATAGAAAAGGCAATCCCTGGCGTAATTAAAATTTGCGACAGTTGAAAATTATTTTTTGAATAATTTACTATAGAAAAGGCAATCCCTGGCGTAATTAAAATTTGCGACAGTAGAAAATTATTTTCTGCAAAATTTACTATAGAAAAGGCAATCCCTGGTGCACTTAAAATTTGCGACAGTATAAAATTATTTTTTGAATAATTTACTATAGAAAAGGCAATCCCTGGCGTAATTAAAATTTGCGAGAGTAGAAAATTATTATTTGAATAATTTACTATAGAAAAGGCAATCCCTGGCGCAATTAAAATTTGCGACAGTATAAAATTATTTTTTGAATAATTTACTATAGAAAAGGCAATCCCTGGCGTAATTAAAATTTGCGACAGTATAAAATTATTTTTTGAATAATTTACTATAGTAAAGGCAATCCCTGGCGTAATTAAAATTTGCGACAGTATAAAATTATTTTTTGAATAATTTACTATAGAAAAGGCAATCCCTGGCGTAATTAAAATTTGCGACAGTATAATATTATTTTTTGAATAATTTACTATAGAAAAGGCAATCCCTGGCGTAATTAAAATTTGCGACAGTATAAAATTATTTTTTGAATAATTTACTATAGAAAAGGCAATCCCTGGCGTAATTAAAATTTGCGACAGTATAAAATTATTTTTTGAATAATTTACTATAGAAAAGGCAATCCCTGGCGTAATTAAAATTTGCGACAGTATAAAATTATTTTTTGAATAATTTACTATAGAAAAGGCAATCCCTGGCGCACTTAAAATTTGCAACAATAGAAAATTATTTTTTGAATAATTTACTATAGAAAAGGCAATCCCTGGCGTAATTAAAATTTGCGACAGTATAAAATTATTTGTTGAATAATTTACTGTAGAAAAGGCAATCCCTGGCGCAATTAAAATTTGCGACAGTAAAAAATTATTTTTTGAATAATTTACTATAGAAAAGGCAATCCCTGGCGCACTTAAAATTTGCGACAGTATAAAATTATTTTTTGAGAAATTTACTATAGAAAAGGCAATCCCTGGCGGATTTGAAATTTGCGACAGTAAAAAATTATTTTTTTGAATAATTTACTATAGAAAAGGCAATCCCTGGCGTAATTAAAATTTGCGACAGTTGAAAATTATTTTTTGAATAATTTACTATAGAAAAGGCAATCCCTGGCGTAATTAAAATTTGCGACAGTAGAAAATTATTTTTTGAAAAATTTACTATAGAAAAGGCAATCCCTGGCGTAATTAAAATTTGCGACAGTTGAAAATTATTTTTTGAATAATTTACTATAGAAAAGGCAATCCCTGGCGTAATTAAAATTTGCGACAGTAAAAAATTATTTTTTGAATAATTTACTATAGAAAAGGCAATCCCTGGGGTAATTAAAATTTGCGACAGTAAAAAATTATTTTTTGAATAATTTACTATAGAAAAGGCAATCCCTGGCGTAATTAAAATTTGCGACAGTAGAAAATTATTTTTTGAATAATTTACTATAGAAAAGGCAATCCCTGGCGTAATTAAAATTTGCGACAGTAGAAAATTATTTTTTGAATAATTTACTATACAAAAGGCAATCCCTGGCGTAATTAAAATTTGCGACAGTAGAAAATTATTTTTTGAATAATTTACTATAGAAAAGGCAATCCCTGGCGCACTTAAAATTTGCGACAGTAAAAAATTATTTTTTGAATTATTTACTGTAGAAAAGGCAATCCCTGGCGCAATTAAAACTTGCGATAGTAAAAAATTATTTTTTGAATAATTTACTGTAGAAAAGGCAATCCCTGGCGTAATTAAAGCTTGCGACAGTAAAAAATTATTTTTTGAATAATTTACTATAGAAAAGGCAATCCCTGGCGTAATTAAAATTTGCGACAGTAGAAAATTATTTTTTGAATAATTTACTATAGAAAAGGCAATCCCTGGCGCAATTAAAATTTGCGACAGTAGAAAATTATTTTTTGAATAATTTACTATAGAAAAGGCAATCCCTGGCGTAATTAAAATTTGCGATAGTAAAAAATTATTTTTTGAATAATTTACTGTAGAAAAGGCAATCCCTGGCGCAATTAAAATTTGCGACAGTATAAAATTATTTTTTGAATAATTTACTATAGAAAAGGCAATCCCTAGCGTAATTAAAATTTGCGACAGTAAAAAATTATTTTTTGAATAATTTACTATAGAAAAGGCAATCCCTGGCGTAATTAAAATTTGCGACAGTAGAAAATTATTTTTTGAATAATTTACTATAGAAAAGGCAATCCCTGGCGCAATTAAAATTTGCGACAGTAGAAATTTATTTTTTGAATAATTTACTATAGAAAAGGCAATCCCTGGCGTAATTAAAATTTGCGACAGTATAAAATTATTTTTTGAATAATTTACTATAGAAAAGGCAATCCCTGGCGCACTTAAAATTTGCGACAGTATAAAATTATTTTTTGAAAAATTTACTATAGAAAAGGCAATCCCTGGCGTAATTAAAATTTGCGACAGTAGAAAATTATTTTTTGAATAATTTACTATAGAAAAGGCAATCCCTGGAGTATTTAAAATTTGCGACAGTTGAAAATTATTTTTTGAATAATTTACTATAGAAAAGGCAATCCCTGGCGTAATTAAAATTTGCGACAGTATAAAATTATTTTTTGAATAATTTACTATAGAAAAGGCAATCCCTGGCGCACTTAAAATTTGCGACAGTAAAAAATTATTTTTTTAATAATTTACTATAGAAATGGCAATCCCTGGCGCACTTAAAATTTGCGACAGTAAAAAATTATTTTTTGAATAATTTACTATAGAAAAGGCTATCCCTGGCGTAATTAAAATTTGCGACACTAGAAAATTATTTTTTGAATAATTTACTATAGAAAAGGCAATCCCTGGCGCAATTAAAATTTGCGACAGTATAAAATTATTTTTTGAATAATTTACTGTAGAAAAGGCAATCCCTGGCGCAATTAAAATTTGCGACAGTAAAAAATTATTTTTTGAATAATTTACTATAGAAAAGGCAATCCCTGGCGCACTTAAAATTTGCGACAGTATAAAATTATTTTTTGAAAAATTTACTATAGAAAAGGCAATCCCTGGCGGATTTGAAATTTGCGACAGTAAAAAATTATTTTTTTGAATAATTTACTATAGAAAAGGCAATCCCTGGCGCAATTACAATTTGCGACAGTAAAAAATTATTTTTTGAAAAATTTACTGTAGAAAGGCAATCCCTGTCGCAATTAAAATTTGCGACAGTAGAAAATTAATTTTTGAAAAATTTACTATGTAAAAGGCAATCCCTGGCGTAATTAAAATTTGCGACAGTAAAAAATTATTTTTTGAATAATTTACTGTAGAAAAGGCAATCCCTGGCGCAATTAAAACTTGCGATAGTAAAAAATTATTTTTTGAATAATTTACTGTAGAAAAGGCAATCCCTGGCGTAATTAAAACTTGCGATAGTAAAAAATTATTTTTTGAATAATTTACTATAGAAAAGGCAATCCCTGGCGTAATTAAAATTTGCGAAATTTGAAAATTATTTTTTGAATAATTTACTATAGAAAAGGCAATCCCTGGCGTAATTAAAATTTGCGACAGTAGAAAATTATTTTTTGAATAATTTACTATAGAAAAGGCAATCCCTGGCGTAATTAAAATTTGCGACAGTTGAAAATTATTTTTTGAATAATTTACTATAGAAAAGGCAATCGCTGGCGTAATTAAAATTTGCGACAGTAAAAAATTATTTTTTGAATAATTTACTATAGAAAAGGCAATCCCTGGGGTAATTAAAATTTGCGACAGTAAAAAATTATTTTTTGAATAATTTACTATAGAAAAGGCAATCCCTGGCGTAATTAAAACTTGCGACAGTAGAAAATTATTTTTTGAATAATTTACTATAGAAAAGGCAATCCCTGGCGTAATTAAAATTTGCGGCAGTAGAAAATTATTTTTTGAATAATTTACTATACAAAAGGCAATCCCTGGCGTAATTAATATTTGCGACAGTAGAAAATTATTTTTTGAATAATTTACTATAGAAAAGGCAATCCCTGGCGTAATTAAAATTTGCGACAGTAGAAAATTATTTTTTGAATAATTTACTATAGAAAAGGCAATCCCTGGCGCACTTAAAATTTGCGACAGTAAAAAATTATTTTTTGAATAATTTACTATAGAAAAGGCAATCCCTGGCGTAATTAAAATTTGCGACAGTAGAAAATTATTTTTTGAATAATTTACTATAGAAATGGCAATCCCTGGCGCAATTAAAATTTGCGACAGTAAAAAATTATTTTTTGAATAATTTACTATAGAAAAGGCAATCCCTGGCGCACTTAAAATTTGCGACAATAGAAAATTATTTTTTGAATAATTTACTATAGAAAAGGCAATCCCTGGCGTAATTAAAATTTGCGACAGTATAAAATTATTTTTTGAATAATTTACTATAGAAAAGGCAATCGCTGGCGTAATTAAAATTTGCGACAGTTGAAAATTATTTTTTGAATAATTTACTATAGAAAAGGCAATCCCTGGCGTAATTAAAATTTGCGACAGTAGAAAATTAGTTTTTGCAAAATTTACTATAGAAAAGGCAATCCCTGGCGCACTTAAAATTTGCGACAGTATAAAATTATTTTTTGAATAATTTACTATAGAAAAGGCAATCCCTGGCGTAATTAAAATTTGCGACAGTATAAAATTATTTTTTGAATAATTTACTATAGAAAAGGCAATCCCTGGCGTAATTAAAATTTGCGACAGTTGAAAATTATTTTTTGAATAATTTACTATAGAAAAGGCAATCCCTGGCGTAATTAAAATTTGCGACAGTAGAAAATTATTTTCTGCAAAATTTACTATAGAAAAGGCAATCCCTGGTGCACTTAAAATTTGCGACAGTATAAAATTATTTTTTGAATAATTTACTATAGAAAAGGCAATCCCTGGCGTAATTAAAATTTGCGACAGTAGAAAATTATTTTTTGAATAATTTACTATAGAAAAGGCAATCCCTGGCGCAATTAAAATTTGCGACAGTATAAAATTATTTTTTGAATAATTTACTATAGAAAAGGCAATCCCTGGCGTAATTAAAATTTGCGACAGTATAAAATTATTTTTTGAATAATTTACTATAGTAAAGGCAATCCCTGGCGTAATTAAAATTTGCGACAGTATAAAATTATTTTTTGAATAATTTACTATAGAAAAGGCAATCCCTGGCGTAATTAAAATTTGTGACAGTATAATATTATTTTTTGAATAATTTACTATAGAAAAGGCAATCCCTGGCGTAATTAAAATTTGCGACAGTATAAAATTATTTTTTGAATAATTTACTATAGAAAAGGCAATCCCTGGCGTAATTAAAATTTGCGACAGTATAAAATTATTTTTTGAATAATTTACTATAGAAAAGGCAATCCCTGGCGTAATTAAAATTTGCGACAGTATAAAATTATTTTTTGAATAATTTACTATAGAAAAGGCAATCCCTGGCGCACTTAAAATTTGCGACAATAGAAAATTATTTTTTGAATAATTTACTATAGAAAAGGCAATCCCTGGCGTAATTAAAATTTGCGACAGTATAAAATTATTTGTTGAATAATTTACTGTAGAAAAGGCAATCCCTGGCGCAATTAAAATTTGCGACAGTAAAAAATTATTTTTTGAATAATTTACTATAGAAAAGGCAATCCCTGGCGCACTTAAAATTTGCGACAGTATAAAATTATTTTTTGAGAAATTTACTATAGAAAAGGCAATCCCTGGCGGATTTGAAATTTGCGACAGTAAAAAACTATTTTTTTGAATAATTTACTATAGAAAAGGCAATCCCTGGCGTAATTAAAATTTGCGACAGTTGAAAATTATTTTTTGAATAATTTACTATAGAAAAGGCAATCCCTGGCGTAATTAAAATTTGCGACAGTAGAAAATTATTTTTTGAATAATTTACTATAGAAAAGGCAATCCCTGGTGTAATTAAAATTTGCGACAGTTGAAAATTATTTTTTGAATAATTTACTATAGAAAAGGCAATCCCTGGCGTAATTAAAATTTGCGACAGTAAAAAATTATTTTTTGAATAATTTACTATAGAAAAGGCAATCCCTGGGGTAATTAAAATTTGCGACAGTAAAAAATTATTTTTTGAATAATTTACTATAGAAAAGGCAATCCCTGGCGTAATTAAAATTTGCGACAGTAGAAAATTATTTTTTGAATAATTTACTATAGAAAAGGCAATCCCTGGCGTAATTAAAATTTGCGACAGTAGAAAATTATTTTTTGAATAATTTACTATAGAAAAGGCAATCCCTGGCGTAATTAAAATTTGCGACAGTAGAAAATTATTTTTTGAATAATTTACTATAGAAAAGGGAATCCCTGGCGCACTTAAAATTTGCGACAGTAAAAAATTATTTTTTGAATAATTTACTGTAGAAAAGTCAATCCCTGGCGCAATTAAAACTTGCGATAGTAAAAAATTATTTTTTGAATAATTTACTGTAGAAAAGGCAATCCCTGGCGTAATTAAAACTTGCGATAGTAAAAAATTATTTTTTGAATAATTTACTATAGAAAAGGCAATCCCTGGCGTAATTAAAATTTGCGACAGTTGAAAATTATTTTTTGAATAATTTACTATAGAAAAGGCAATCCCTGGCGTGATTAAAATTTGCGACAGTAGAAAATTATTTTTTGAATAATTTACTATAGAAAAGGCAATCCCTGGCGTAATTAAAATTTGCGACAGTTGAAAATTATTTTTTGAATAATTTACTATAGAAAAGGCAATCCCTGGCGTAATTAAAATTTGCCACAGTACAAAATTATTTTTTGAATAATTTACTATAGAAAAGGCAATCCCTGGGGTAATTAAAATTTGCGACAGTAAAAAATTATTTTTTGAATAATTTACTATAGAAAAGGCAATGCCTGGCGTAATTAAAATTTGCGACAGTAGAAAATTATTTTTTGAATAATTTACTATAGAAAAGGCAATCCCTGGCGTAATTAAAATTTGCGACAGTAGAAAATTATTTTTTGAATAATTTACTATACAAAAGGCAATCCCTGGAGTAATTAAAATTTGCGACAGTAGAAAATTATTTTTTGAATAATTTACTATAGAAAAGGCAATCCCTGGCGTAATTAAAATTTGCGACAGTAGAAAATTATTTTTTGAATAATTTACTATAGAAAAAGCAATTCCTGGCGCACATAAAATTTGCGACAGTAAAAAATTATTTTTTGAATAATTTACTATAGAAAAGGCAATCCCTGGCTTAATTAAAATTTGCGACAGTAGAAAATTATTTTTTGAATAATTTACTATAGAAAAGGCAATCCCTGGCGTAATTAAAATTTGCGACAGTTGAAAATTATTTTTTGAATAATTTACTATAGAAAAGGCAATACCTGGCGTAATTAAAATTTGCCACATTAAAAAATTATTTTTTGAATAATTTACTATAGAAAAGGCAATACCTGGGGTAATTAAAATTTGCGACAGTAAAAAATTATTTTTTGAATAATTTACTATAGAAAAGGCAATCCCTGGCGTAATTAAAATTTGCGACAGTAGAAAATTATTTTTGAATAATTTACTATAGAAAAGGCAATCCCTGGCGCACTTAAAATTTGCGACAGTAAAAAATTATTTTTTGAATAATTTACTGTAGAAAAGGCAATCCCTGGCGCAATTAAAACTTGCGATAGTAAAAAATTATTTTTTGAATAATTTACTGTAGAAAAGGCAATCCCTGGCGTAATTAAAACTTGCGATAGTAAAAAATTATTTTTTGAATAATTTACTATAGAAAAGGCAATCCCTGGCGTAATTAAAATTTGCGACAGTTGAAAATTATTTTTTGAATAATTTACTATAGAAAAGGCAATCCCTGGCGTGATTAAAATTTGCGACAGTAGAAAATTATTTTTTGAATAATTTACTATAGAAAAGGCAATCCCTGGCGTAATTAAAATTTGCGACAATAGAAAATTATTTTTTGAATAATTTACTATAGAAAAGGCAATTCCTGGCGCACTTAAAATTTGCGACAGTAAAAAATTATTTTTTGAATAATTTACTATAGAAAAGGCAATCCCTGGCTTAATTAAAATTTGCGACAGTAGAAAATTATTTTTTGAATAATTTACTATAGAAAAGGCAATCCCTGGCGCAATTAAAATTTGCGACAGTAAAAAATTATTTTTTGAATAATTTACTATAGAAAAGGCAATCCCTGGCGTAATTAAAATTTGCGACAGTTGAAAATTATTTTGTGAGAAATTTACTATAGAAAAGGCAATCCCTGGCGCAACTAAAATTTGCGACAGTAGAAAATTATTTTTTGAATAATTTACTATAGAAAAGGCAATCCCTGGCGTAATTAAAATTTGCGACAGTAGAAAATTATTTTTTGAATAATTTACTGTAGAAAAGGCAATCTCTGGCGCAATTAAAACTTGCGATAGTAAAAAATTATTTTTTGAATAATTTACTATAGAAAAGGCAATCCCTGGCGCACTTAAAATTTGCGACAGTAGAAAATTATTTTTTGAATAATTTACTATAGAAAAGGCAATCCCTGGCGCACTTAAAATTTGCGACAGTAAAAAATTATTTTTTGAATAATTTACTATAGAAAAGGCAATCCCTGGCGCACTTAAAATTTGCGACAGTAAAAAAATATTTTTGGAATAATTTACTATAGAAAAGGCAATCCCTGGCGTAATTAAAATTTGCGACAGTATAAAATTATTTTTTGAATAATTTACTATAGAAAAGGCAATCCCTGGCGCAATTAAAATTTGCGACAGTAGAAAATTATTTTTTGAATAATTTACTATAGAAAAGGCAATCCCTGGCGTAATTAAAATTTGCGACAGTAGAAAATTATTTTTTGAATAATTTACTATAGCAAAGGCTATCCCTGGGATATTTAAAATTTGCGACAGTAGAAAATTATATTTTGAATAATTTACTATAGAAAAGGCAATCCCTGGGATATTTAAAATTTGCGACAGTAGAAAATTATTTTTTGAATAATTTACTGTAGAAAAGGCAATCCCTGGCGTAATTAAAATTTGCGACAGTAGAAAATTATTTTTTGAATAATATACTATAGAAAAGGCAATCCCTGGCGCAATTAAAATTTGCGACAGTACAAAATTATTTTTTGAATAATTTACTATAGAAAAGGCAATCCTGGCGTAATTAGAATTTGCGACAGTATAAAATTATTTTTTGAATAATTTACTATAGAAAAGGCAATCCCTGGCGCACTTAAAATTTGCGACAGTAAAAAATTATTTTTTGAATAATTTACTATAGAAAAGGCAATCCCTGGC
Source organism: Dioctria linearis (assembly GCA_963930735.1). Classification (NCBI taxonomy): domain Eukaryota; kingdom Metazoa; phylum Arthropoda; class Insecta; order Diptera; family Asilidae; genus Dioctria; species Dioctria linearis. The sequence goes on from CAWVNZ010001387.1 coordinate 171,159, forward strand.
GTAATTAAAACTTGCGATAGTAAAAAATTATTTTTTGAAAAATTTACTATAGAAAAGGCAATCCCTGGCGCAATTAAAATTTGCGACAGTAGAAAATTATTTTTTGAATAATTTACTATAGAAAAGGCAATCCCTGGCGCTATTAAAATTTGCGACAGTAGAAAATTATTTTTTGAATAATTTACTATAGAAAAGGCAATCCCTGGCGTATTTAAAATTTGCGACAGTATAAAATTAATTTTTGAAAAATTTACTATATAAAAGGCAATCCCTGGCGTAATTAAAATTTGCGGCAGTAGAAAATTATTTTTCGAATAATTTACTATAGAAGAGGCAATCCCTGGCGTATTTAAAATTTGCGACAGTAAAAAATTATTTTTTGAATAATTTACTATAGAAAAGGCAATCCCTGGCGCACTTAAAACTTGCGACAGTAAAAAATTATTTTTTGAATAATTTACTATAGAAAAGGCAATCCCTGGCGTAATTAAAACTTGCGATAGTAAAAAATTATTTTTTGAAAAATTTACTATAGAAAAGGCAATCCCTGGCGCAATTAAAATTTGCGACAGTAGAAAATTATTTTTTGAATAATTTACTATAGAAAAGGCAATCCCTGGCGCTATTAAAATTTGCGACAGTAGAAAATTATTTTTTGAATAATTTACTATAGAAAAGGCAATCCCTGGCGTATTTAAAATTTGCGACAGTATAAAATTAATTTTTGAAAAATTTACTATATAAAAGGCAATCCCTGGCGTAATTAAAATTTGCGGCAGTAGAAAATTATTTTTCGAATAATTTACTATAGAAGAGGCAATCCCTGGCGTATTTAAAATTTGCGACAGTATAAAATTAATTTTTGAAAAATTTACTATATAAAAGGCAATCCCTGGCGTAATTAAAATTTGCGACAGTAGAAAATTATTTTTTGAATAATTTACTGTAGAAAAGGCAATCCCTGGCGCAATTAAAACTTGCGATAGTAAAAAATAATTTTTTGAATAATTTACTATAGAAAAGGCATTCCCTGGCGTAATTAAAATTTGCGACAGTAAAAAATTATTTTTTGCAAAATTTACTATAGAAAAGGCAAGCCCTGGCGCACTTAAAATTTGCGACAGTAAAAAATTATTTTTTTGAATAATTTACTATAGAAAAGGCAATCCCTGGCGTAATTAAAATTTGCGACAGTAGAAAATTATTTTTTGAATAATTTACTATAGAAAAGGCAATCCCTGGCGCACTTAAAATATGCGACAGTAGAAAATTATTTTTTGAATAATTTACTATATAAAAGGCAATCCCTGGCGCAATTAAAATTTGCGACAGTTGAAAATTATTTTTTGAATAATTTACTATAGAAAAGGCAATCCCTGGCGCAATTAAAATTTGCGACAGTAGAAAATTATTTTTTGAATAATTTACTATAGAAAAGGCAATTCCTGGGATATTTAAAATTTGCGACAGTAGAAAATTATTTTTTGAATAATTTACTACATAAAAGGCAATCCCTGGCGTAATTAAAATTTGCGACAGTAGAAAATTATTTTTTGAATAATTTACTATAGAAAAGGCAATCCCTGGCGCAATTAAAATTTGCGACAGTAAAAAATTATTTTTTGAATAATTTACTATAGAAAAGGCAATCCCTGGCGCAGTTAAAATTTGCGACAGTAGAAAATTATTTTTTGAATAATTTACTATAGAAAAGGCAATCCCTGGCGTATTTAAAATTTGCGACAGTAAGAAATTAATTTGTGAGAAATTTACTATAGAAAAGGCAATCCCTGGCGGATTTGATATTTGCGAGAGTAAAAAATTATTTTTTGAATAATTTACTATAGAAAAGGCAATCCCTGGCGCAATTACAATTTGCGACAGTAAAAAATTATTTTTTGAAAAATTTACTGTAGAAAGGCAATCCCTGGCGCAATTAAAATTTGCAACAGTAGAAAATTAATTTTTGAAAAATTTACTATATAAAAGGCAATCCCTGGCGTAATTAAAATTTGCGACAGTAGAAAATTATTTTTTGAATAATTTACTGTAGAAAAGGCAATCCCTGGCGCAATTAAAACTTGCGATAGTAAAAAATTATTTTTTGAATAATTTACTGTAGAAAAGGCAATCCCTGGCGTAATTAAAACTTGCGAGAGTAAAAAATTATTTTTTGAAAAATTTACTGTAGAAAGGCAATCCCTGGCGCAATTAAAATTTGCGACAGTAGAAAATTATTTTTTGCAAAATTTACTATAGAAAAGGCAATCCCTGGCGCACTTAAAATTTGCGACAGTAGAAAATTATTTTCTGCAAAATTTACTATAGAAAAGGCAATCCCTGGCGCACTTAAAATTTGCGACAGTAAAAAATTATTTTTTGAATAATTTACTATAGAATAGGCAATCCCTGGCGCACTTAGAATTTGCGACAGTAGAAAATTATTTTTTGAATAATTTACTATAGAAAAGGCAATCCCTGGCGCAATTAAAATTTGCGACAGTATAAAATTATTTTTTGAATAATTTACTATAGAAAAGGCAATCCCTGGCGCACTTAAAATTTGCGACAGTAGAAAATTATTTTTTGAATAATTTACTATAGAAAAGGCAATCCCTGGCGCACTTAAAATTTGCGACAGTAAAAAATTATTTTTTGAGTAATTTACTATAGAAAAGGCAATCCCTGGCGCAATTAAAATTTGCGACAGTATAAAATTATTTTTTGAATAATTTACTATAGAAAAGGCAATCCCTGGCGCACTTAAAATTTGCGACAGTAGAAAATTATTTTTTGAATAATTTACTATAGAAAAGGCAATCCCTGGCGCACTTAAAATTTGCGACAGTAGAAAATTATTTTTTGAGTAATTTACTATAGAAAAGGCAATCCCTGGCGCAATTAAAATTTGCGACAGTAGAAAATTATTTTTTGAATAATTTACTATAGAAAAGGCAATCCCTGGCGTATTTAAAATTTGCGACAGTATAAAATTAATTTTTGAATAATTTACTATATAAAAGGCAATCCCTGGCGTAATTAAAATTTGCGACAGTAGAAAATTATTTTTTGAATAATTTACTATAGAAAAGGCAATCCCTGGCGTATTTAAAATTTGCGACAGTAAAAAATTATTTTTTGAATAATTTACTATAGAAAAGGCAATCCCTGGCGTATTTAAAATTTGCGACAGTATAAAATTAATTTTTGAAAAATTTACTATATAAAAGGCAATCCCTGGCGCAATTAAAATTTGCGACAGTAGAAAATTATTTTTTGAATAATTTACTGTAGAAAAGGCAATCCCTGGCGCAATTAAAACTTGCGATAGTAAAAAATTATTTTTTGAATAATTTACTATAGAAAAGGCATTCCCTGGCGTAATTAAAATTTGCGACAGTAAAAAATTATTTTTTGCAAAATTTACTATAGAAAGGCAAGCCCTGGCGCACTTAAAATTTGCGACAGTAAAAAATTATTTTTTTGAATAATTTACTATAGAAAAGGCAATCCCTGGCGTAATTAAAATTTGCGACAGTAGAAAATTATTTTTTGAATAGTTTACTATAGAAAAGGCAATCCCTGGCGCACTTAAAATTTGCGACAGTAGAAAATTATTTTTTGAATAATTTACTATATAAAAGGCAATCCCTGGCGCAATTAAAATTTGCGACAGTTGAAAATTATTTTTTGAATAATTTACTATAGAAAAGGCAATCCCTGGCGCAATTAAAATTTGCGACAGTAAAAAATTATTTTTTGAATAATTTACTATAGAAAAGGCAATCCCTGGGATATTTAAAATTTGCGACAGTAGAAAATTATTTTTTGAATAATTTACTATAGAAAAGGCAATTCCTGGGATATTTAAAATTTGCGACAGTAGAAAATTATTTTTTGAATAATTTACTACATAAAAGGCAATCCCTGGCGTAATTAAAATTTGCGACAGTAGAAAATTATTTTTTGAATAATTTACTATAGAAAAGGCAATCCCTGGCGCAATTAAAATTTGCGACAGTAAAAAATTATTTTTTGAATAATTTACTATAGAAAAGGCAATCCCTGGCGCAGTTAAAATTTGCGACAGTAGAAAATTATTTTTTGAATAATTTACTATAGAAAAGGCAATCCCTGGCGTATTTAAAATTTGCGACAGTAAGAAATTAATTTGTGAGAAATTTACTATAGAAAAGGCAATCCCTGGCGGATTTGAAATTTGCGACAGTAAAAAATTATTTTTTGAATAATTTACTATAGAAAAGGCAATCCCTGGCGCAATTACAATTTGCGACAGTAAAAAATTATTTTTTGAAAAATTTACTGTAGAAAGGCAATCCCTGGCGCAATTAAAATTTGCAACAGTAGAAAATTAATTTTTGAAAAATTTACTATATAAAAGGCAATCCCTGGCGTAATTAAAATTTGCGACAGTAGAAAATTATTTTTTGAATAATTTACTGTAGAAAAGGCAATCCCTGGCGCAATTAAAACTTGCGATAGTAAAAAATTATTTTTTGAATAATTTACTGTAGAAAAGGCAATCCCTGGCGTAATTAAAACTTGCGATAGTAAAAAATTATTTTTTGAATAATTTACTATAGAAAAGGCAATCCCTGGCGTAATTCAAATTTGCGACAGTTGAAAATTATTTTTTGAATAATTTACTATAGAAAAGGCAATCCCTGGCGTAATTAAAATTTGCGACAGTAGAAAATTATTTTTTGAATAATTTACTGTAGAAAAGGCAATCCCTGGCGCAATTAAAACTTGCGATAGTAAAAAATTATTTTTTGAATAATTTACTATAGAAAATGCAATCCCTGGCGCACTTAGAATTTGCGACAGTAGAAAATTATTTTTTGAATAATTTACTATAGAAAAGGCAATCCCTGGCGCACTTAAAATTTGCGGCAGTAAAAAATTATTTTTTGAATAATTTACTATAGAAAAGGCAATCCCTGGCGTAATTAAAATTTGCGACAGTATACAATTATTTTTTGAATAATTTACTATAGAAAGGGCAATCCCTGGCGCACTTAAAATTTGCGACAGTAGAAAATTATTTTTTGAATAATTTACTATAGAAAAGGCAATCCCTGGCGCAATTAAAATTTGCGACAGTAGAAAATTATTTTTTGAATAATTTACTATAGAAAAGGCAATACCTGGCGTAATTAAAATTTGCGACAGTAGAAAATAATTTTTTGAATAATTTACTATAGAAAAGGCAATCCCTGGCGCAATTAAAATTTGCGACAGTAGAGAATTATTTTTTGAATAATTTACTATAGAAAAGGCAATCCCTGGCGTAATTAAAATTTGCGACAGTAGAAAATTATTTTTTGAATAATTTACTATAGAAAAGGCAATCTCTGGGATATTTAAAATTTGCGACAGTAGAAAATTATTTTTTGAATAATTTACTATAGAAAAGGCAATCCCTGGGATATTTAAAATTTGCGCCAGTAGAAAATTATTTTTTGAATAATTTACTGTAGAAAAGGCAATCCCTGGGATATTTAAAATTTGCGCCAGTAGAAAATTATTTTTTGAATAATTTACTATAGAAAAGGCAATCCCTGGCGCAATTAAAATTTGCGACAGTATAAAATTATTTTTTGAATAATTTACTATAGAAAAGGCAATCCCTGGCGTAATTAGAATTTGCGACAGTATAAAATTATTTTTTGAATAATTTACTATAGAAAAGGCAATCCCTGGCGCACTTAAAATTTGCGACAGTAAAAAATTATTTTTTGAATAATTTACTATAGAAAAGGCAATCCCTGGCGTAATTAAAACTTGCGATAGTAAAAAATTATTTTTTGAAAAATTTACTATAGAAAAGGCAATCCCTGGCGCAATTAAAATTTGCGACAGTAGAACATTATTTTTTGAATAATTTACTATAGAAAAGGCAATCCCTGGCGCAATTAAAATTTGCGACAGTAGAAAATTATTTTTTGAATAATTTACTATAGAAAAGGCAATCCCTGGCGTATTTAAAATTTGCGACAGTATAAAATTAATTTTTGAAAAATTTACTATATAAAAGGCAATCCCTGGCGTAATTAAAATTTGCGACAGTAGAAAATTATTTTTTGAATAATTTACTATAAAAAAGGCAATCCCTGGCGTATTTAAAATTTGCGACAGTAAAAAATTATTTTATGAATAATTTACTATAGAAAAGGCAATCACTGGCGCACTTAAAATTTGCGACAGTATAAAATAATTTTTTGAATAATTTACTATAGAAAAGGCAATCCCTGGCGTAATTAAAATTTGCGACAGTAGAAAATTATTTTTTGAATAATTTACTATAGAAAAGGCAATCCCTGGCGTATTTAAAATTTGCGACAGTTGAAAATTATTTTTTGAATAATTTACTATAGAAAAGGCAATCCCTGGCGTAATTACAATTTGCGACAGTAGAAAATTATTTTTTGCAAAATTTACTATAGAAAGGCAATCCCTGGCGCACTTAAAATTTGCGACTGTAAAAAATTTTTTTTGAATAATTTACTATAGAAAAGGCAATCCCTGGCGCAATTAAAATTTGCGACAGTAGAAAATTATTTTTTGAATAATTTACTATAGAAAAGGCAATCCCTGGCGCAATTAAAATTTGCGACAGTATAAAATTATTTTTTGAATAATTTACTATAGAAAAGGCAATCCCTGGCGCAATTAAAATTTGCGACAGTAGAAAATTATTTTTTGAATAATTTACTATAGAAAAGGCAATCCTTGGCGCAATTAAAATTTGCGACAGTATAAAATTATTTTTTGAATAATTTACTATAGAAAAGGCAATCCCTGGCGTAATTAAAACTTGCGATAGTAGAAAATTATTTTTTGAATAATTTACTATAGAAAAGGCAATCCCTGGCGTAATTAAAATTTGCGACAGTAGAAAATTATTTTTTGAATATTTTACTATAGAAAAGGCAATCCCTGGCGCACTTAAAATTTGCGACAGTAAAAAATTATTTTTTGAATAATTTACTATAGAAAAGTCAATCCCTGGCGTAATTAAAATTTGTGACAATAGAAATTTATTTTTTGAATAATTTACTATAGAAAAGGCAATCCCTGGCGTAATTAAAATTTGCGACAGTATAAAATTATTTTTTGAATAATTTACTATAGAAAAGGCAATCCCTGGCGTAATTAAAATTTGCGACAGTATAAAATTATTTTTTGAATAATTTACTATAGAAAAGGCAATCCATGGCGCACTTAAAATTTGCGACAGTAGAAAATTATTTTTTGAGTAATTTACTATAGAAAAGGCAATCCATGGCGCACTTAAAATTTGCGACAGTAAAAAATTATTTTTTTGAATAATTTACTATAGAAAAGGCAATCCCTGGCGTAATTAAAATTTGCGACAGTAGAAAATTATTTTTTGAATAATTTACTATAGAAAAGGCAATCCCTGGCGCACTTAAAATTTGCGACAGTAGAAAATTATTTTTTGAATAATTTACTATATAAAAGGCAATCCCTGGCGCAATTAAAATTTGCGACAGTTGAAAATTATTTTTTGAATAATTTACTATAGAAAAGGCAATCCCTGGCGCAATTAAAATTTGCGACAGTAGAAAATTATTTTTTGAATAATTTACTATAGAAAAGGCAATTCCTGGGATATTTAAAATTTGCGACAGTAGAAAATTATTTTTTGAATAATTTACTACATAAAAGGCAATCCCTGGCGTAATTAAAATTTGCGACAGTAGAAAATTATTTTTTGAATAATTTACTATAGAAAAGGCAATCCCTGGCGGATTTGATATTTGCGAGAGTAAAAAATTATTTTTTGAATAATTTACTATAGAAAAGGCAATCCCTGGCGCAATTACAATTTGCGACAGTAAAAAATTATTTTTTGAAAAATTTACTGTAGAAAGGCAATCCCTGGCGCAATTAAAATTTGCAACAGTAGAAAATTAATTTTTGAAAAATTTACTATATAAAAGGCAAGCCCTGGCGTAATTAAAATTTGCGACAGTAGAAAATTATTTTTTGAATAATTTACTGTAGAAAAGGCAATCCCTGGCGCAATTAAAACTTGCGATAGTAAAAAATTATTTTTTGAATAATTTACTGTAGAAAAGGCAATCCCTGGCGTAATTAAAACTTGCGAGAGTAAAAAATTATTTTTTGAAAAATTTACTGTAGAAAGGCAATCCCTGGCGCAATTAAAATTTGCGACAGTAGAAAATTATTTTTTGCAAAATTTACTATAGAAAAGGCAATCCCTGGCGTAATTAAAATTTGCGACAGTATAAAATTATTTTTTGAATAATTTACTATAGAAAAGGCAATCCCTGGCGTAATTAAAATTTGCGACAGTATAAAATTATTTTTTGAATAATTTACTATAGAAAAGGCAATCCATGGCGCACTTAAAATTTGCGACAGTAGAAAATTATTTTTTGAGTAATTTACTATAGAAAAGGCAATCCCTGGCGCAATTAAAATTTGCGACAATAGAAAATTATTTTTTGAATAATTTACTATAGAAAAGGCAATCCCTGGCGTATTTAAAATTTGCGACAGTATAAAATTAATTTTTGAAAAATTTACTATATAAAAGGCAATCCCTGGCGTGATTAAAATTTGCGACAGTAGAAAATTATTTTTTGAATAATTTACTATAGAAAAGGCAATCCCTGGCGTATTTAAAATTTGCGACAGTAAAAGATTATTTTTTGAATAATTTACTATAGAAAAGGCAATCCCTGGCGTATTTAAAATTTGCGACAGTATAAAATTAATTTTTGAAAAATTTACTATATAAAAGGCAATCCCTGGCGTAATTAAAATTTGCGACAGTAGAAAATTATTTTTTGAATAATTTACTGTAGAAAAGGCAATCCCTGGCGCAATTAAAACTTGCGATAGTAAAAAATAATTTTTTGAATAATTTACTATAGAAAAGGCATTCCCTGGCGTAATTAAAATTTGCGACAGTAAAAAATTATTTTTTGCAAAATTTACTATAGAAAAGGCAAGCCCTGGCGCACTTAAAATTTGCGACAGTAAAAAATTATTTTTTTGAATAATTTACTATAGAAAAGGCAATCCCTGGCGTAATTAAAATTTGCGACAGTAGAAAATTATTTTTTGAATAATTTACTATAGAAAAGGCAATCCCTGGCGCACTTAAAATTTGCGACAGTAGAAAATTATTTTTTGAATAATTTACTATATAAAAGGCAATCCCTGGCGCAATTAAAATTTGCGACAGTTGAAAATTATTTTTTGAATAATTTACTATAGAAAAGGCAATCCCTGGCGCAATTAAAATTTGCGACAGTATAAAATTATTTTTTGAATAATTTACTATAGAAAAGGCAATCCCTGGCGCACTTAAAATTTGCGACAGTAGAAAATTATTTTTTGAATAATTTACTATAGAAAAGGCAATCCCTGGCGCACTTAAAATTTGCGACAGTAAAAAATTATTTTTTGAATAATTTACTATAGAAAAGGCAATCCCTGGCGTAATTAAAATTTGTGACAATAGAAAATTATTTTTTGAATAATTTACTATAGAAAAGGCAATCCCTGGCGTAATTAAAATTTGCGACAGTATAAAATTATTTTTTGAATAATTTACTATAGAAAAGGCAATCCCTGGCGTAATTAAAATTTGCGACAGTATAAAATTATTTTTTGAATAATTTACTATAGAAAAGGCAATCCCTGGCGCACTTAAAATTTGCGACAGTAGAAAATTATTTTTTGAGTAATTTACTATAGAAAAGGCAATCCCTGGCGCAATTAAAATTTGCGACAGTAGAAAATTATTTTTTGAATAATTTACTATAGAAAAGGCAATCCCTGGCGTATTTAAAATTTGCGACAGTATAAAATTAATTTTTGAAAAATTTACTATATAAAAGGCAATCCCTGGCGTAATTAAAATTTGCGACAGTAGAAAATTATTTTTTGAATAATTTACTATAGAAAAGGCAATCCCTGGCGTATTTAAAATTTGCGACAGTAAAAAATTATTTTTTGAATAATTTACTATAGAAAAGGCAATCCCTGGCGTATTTAAAATTTGCGACAGTATAAAATTAATTTTTGAAAAATTTACTATATAAAAGGCAATCCCTGGCGCAATTAAAACTTGCGATAGTAAAAAATTATTTTTTGAATAATTTACTATAGAAAAGGCATTCCCTGGCGTAATTAAAATTTGCGACAGTAAAAAATTATTTTTTGCAAAATTTACTATAGAAAGGCAAGCCCTGGCGCACTTAAAATTTGCGACAGTAAAAAATTATTTTTTTGAATAATTTACTATAGAAAAGGCAATCCCTGGCGTAATTAAAATTTGCGACAGTAGAAAATTATTTTTTGAATAATTTACTATAGAAAAGGCAATCCCTGGCGCACTTAAAATTTGCGACAGTAGAAAATTATTTTTTGAATAATTTACTATATAAAAGGCAATCCCTGGCGCAATTAAAATTTGCGACAGTTGAAAATTATTTTTTGAATAATTTACTATAGAAAAGGCAATCCCTGGCGCAATTAAAATTTGCGACAGTAAAAAATTATTTTTTGAATAATTTACTATAGAAAAGGCAATCCCTGGGATATTTAAAATTTGCGACAGTAGAAAATTATTTTTTGAATAATTTACTATAGAAAAGGCAATTCCTGGGATATTTAAAATTTGCGACAGTAGAAAATTATTTTTTGAATAATTTACTACATAAAAGGCAATCCCTGGCGTAATTAAAATTTGCGACAGTAGAAAATTATTTTTTGAATAATTTACTATAGAAAAGGCAATCCCTGGCGCAATTAAAATTTGCGACAGTAAAAAATTATTTTTTGAATAATTTACTATAGAAAAGGCAATCCCTGGCGCAGTTAAAATTTGCGACAGTAGAAAATTATTTTTTGAATAATTTACTATAGAAAAGGCAATCCCTGGCGTATTTAAAATTTGCGACAGTAAGAAATTAATTTGTGAGAAATTTACTATAGAAAAGGCAATCCCTGGCGGATTTGAAATTTGCGACAGTAAAAAATTATTTTTTGAATAATTTACTATAGAAAAGGCAATCCCTGGCGCAATTACAATTTGCGACAGTAAAAAATTATTTTTTGAAAAATTTACTGTAGAAAGGCAATCCCTGGCGCAATTAAAATTTGCAACAGTAGAAAATTAATTTTTGAAAAATTTACTATATAAAAGGCAATCCCTGGCGTAATTAAAATTTGCGACAGTAGAAAATTATTTTTTGAATAATTTACTGTAGAAAAGGCAATCCCTGGCGCAATTAAAACTTGCGATAGTAAAAAATTATTTTTTGAATAATTTACTGTAGAAAAGGCAATCCCTGGCGTAATTAAAACTTGCGATAGTAAAAAATTATTTTTTGAATAATTTACTATAGAAAAGGCAATCCCTGGCGTAATTCAAATTTGCGACAGTTGAAAATTATTTTTTGAATAATTTACTATAGAAAAGGCAATCCCTGGCGTAATTAAAATTTGCGACAGTAGAAAATTATTTTTTGAATAATTTACTATAGAAAATGCAATCCCTGGCGCACTTAGAATTTGCGACAGTAGAAAATTATTTTTTGAATAATTTACTATAGAAAAGGCAATCCCTGGCGCAATTACAATTTGCGACAGTAAAAAATTATTTTTTGAAAAATTTACTGTAGAAAGGCAATCCCTGGCGCAATTAAAATTTGCAACAGTAGAAAATTAATTTTTGAAAAATTTACTATATAAAAGGCAATCCCTGGCGTAGTTAAAATTTGCGACAGTAGAAAATTATTTTTTGAATAATTTACTATAGAAAAGGCAATCCCTGGCGCACTTAAAATTTGCGACAGTAGAAAATTATTTTTTGAATAATTTACTATATAAAAGGCAATCCCTGGCGCAATTAAAATTTGCGACAGTTGAAAATTATTTTTTGAATTATTTACTATAGAAAAGGCAATCCCTGGCGCAATTAAAATTTGCGACAGTAAAAAATTATTTTTTGAATAATTTACTATAGAAAAGGCAATCCCTGGGATATTTAAAATTTGCGACAGTAGAAAATTATTTTTTGAATAATTTACTATAGAAAAGGCAATTCCTGGGATATATAAAATTTGCGACAGTAGAAAATTATTTTTTGAATAATTTACTACATAAAAGGCAATCCCTGGCGTAATTAAAATTTGCGACAGTAGAAAATTATTTTTTGAATAATTTACTATAGAAAAGGCAATCCCTGGCGCAATTAAAATTTGCGACAGTAAAAAATTATTTTTTGAATAATTTACTATAGAAAAGGCAATCCCTGGCGCAGTTAAAATTTGCGACAGTAGAAAATTATTTTTTGAATAATTTACTATAGAAAAGGCAATCCCTGGCGTATTTAAAATTTGCGACAGTAAGAAATTAATTTGTGAGAAATTTACTATAGAAAAGGCAATCCCTGGCGGATTTGAAATTTGCGACAGTAAAAAATTATTTTTTGAATAATTTACTATAGAAAAGGCAATCCCTGGCGCAATTACAATTTGCGACAGTAAAAAATTATTTTTTGAAAAATTTACTGTAGAAAGGCAATCCCTGGCGCAATTAAAATTTGCAACAGTAGAAAATTAATTTTTGAAAAATTTACTATATAAAAGGCAATCCCTGGCGTAATTAAAATTTGCGACAGTAGAAAATTATTTTTTGAATAATTTACTGTAGAAAAGGCAATCCCTGGCGCAATTAAAACTTCCGATAGTAAAAAATTATTTTTTGAATAATTTACTGTAGAAAAGGCAATCCCTGGCGTAATTAAAACTTGCGATAGTAAAAAATTATTTTTTGAATAATTTACTATAGAAAAGGCAATCCCTGGCGTAATTCAAATTTGCGACAGTTGAAAATTATTTTTTGAATAATTTACTATAGAAAAGGCAATCCCTGGCGTAATTAAAATTTGCGACAGTAGAAAATTATTTTTTGAATAATTTACTGTAGAAAAGGCAATCCCTGGCGCAATTAAAACTTGCGATAGTAAAAAATTATTTTTTGAATAATTTACTATAGAAAATGCAATCACTGGCGCACTTAGAATTTGCGACAGTAGAAAATTATTTTTTGAATAATTTACTATAGAAAAGGCAATCCCTGGCGCACTTAAAATTTGCGACAGTAAAAAATTATTTTTTGAATAATTTACTATAGAAAAGGCAATCCCTGGCGCACTTAAAATTTGCGACAGTAAAAAATTATTTTTTGAATAATTTACTATAGAAAAGGCAATCCCTGGCGTAATTAAAATTTGCGACAGTATACAATTATTTTTTGAATAATTTACAATAGAAAGGGCAATCCCTGGCGCACTTAAAATTTGCGACAGTAGAAAATTATTTTTTGAATAATTTACTATAGAAAAGGCAATCCCTGGCGTAATTAAAATTTGCGACAGTATAAAATTATTTTTTGAATAATTTACTATAGAAAAGACAATCCCTGGCGCACTTAAAATTTGCGACAGTATAAAATTATTTTTTGAATAATTTACTATAGAAAAGGCAATCCCTGGCGCAATTAAAATTTGCGACAGTAGAGAATTATTTTTTGAATAATTTACTATAGAAAAGGCAATCCCTGGCGTAATTAAAATTTGCGACAGTAGAAAATTATTTTTTGAATAATTTACTATAGAAAAGGCAATCTCTGGGATATTTAAAATTTGCGACAGTAGAAAATTATTTTTTGAATAATTTACTATAGAAAAGGCAATCCCTGGGATATTTAAAATTTGCGCCAGTAGAAAATTATTTTTTGAATAATTTACTGTAGAAAAGGCAATCCCTGGCGTAATTAAAACTTGCGATAGTAAAAAATTATTTTTTGAAAAATTTACTATAGAAAAGGCAATCCCTGGCGCAATTAAAATTTGCGACAGTAGAAAATTATTTTTTGAATAATTTACTATAGAAAAGGCAATCCCTGGCGCAATTAAAATTTGCGACAGTAGAAAATTATTTTTTGAATAATTTACTATAGAAAAGGCAATCTCTGGCGTATTTAAAATTTGCGACAGTATAAAATTAATTTTTGAAAAATTTACTATATAAAAGGCAATCCCTGGCGTAATTAAAATTTGCGACAGTAGAAAATTATTTTTTGAATAATTTACTATAAAAAAGGCAATCCCTGGCGTATTTAAAATTTGCGACAGTAAAAAATTATTTTATGAATAATTTACTATAGAAAAGGCAATCACTGGCGCACTTAAAATTTGCGACAGTATAAAATAATTTTTTGAATAATTTGCTATAGAAAAGGCAATCCCTGGCGTAATTAAAATTTGCGACAGTAGAAAATTATTTTTTGAATAATTTACTATAGAAAAGGCAATCCCTGGCGTATTTAAAATTTGCGACAGTTGAAAATTATTTTTTGAATAATTTACTATAGAAAAGGCAATCCCTGGCGTAATTACAATTTGCGACAGTAGAAAATTATTTTTTGCAAAATTTACTATAGAAAGGCAATCCCTGGCGCACTTAAAATTTGCGACTGTAAAAAATTTTTTTTTGAATAATTTACTATAGAAAAGGCAATCCCTGGCGCAATTAAAATTTGCGACAGTAGAAAATTATTTTTTGAATAATTTACTATAGAAAAGGCAATCCCTGGCGCAATTAAAATTTGCGACAGTATAAAATTATTTTTTGAATAATTTACTATAGAAAAGGCAATCCCTGGCGTAATTCAAATTTGCGACAGTTGAAAATTATTTTTTGAATAATTTACTATAGAAAAGGCAATCCCTGGCGTAATTAAAATTTGCGACAGTAGAAAATTATTTTTTGAATAATTTACTGTAGAAAAGGCAATCCCTGGCGCAATTAAAACTTGCGAAAGTAAAAAATTATTTTTTGAATAATTTACTATAGAAAAGGCAATCCCTGGCGCACTTAAAATTTGCGACAGTAGAAAATTATTTTTTGAATAATTTACTATAGAAAAGGCAATCCCTGGCGTAATTAAAATTTGCGACAGTATAAAATTATTTTTTGAATAATTTACTATAGAAAAGGCAATCCCTGGCGCACTTAAAATTTGCGACAGTAGAAAATTATTTTTTGAGTAATTTACTATAGAAAAGGCAATCCCTGGCGCAATTAAAATTTGCGACAGTAGAAAATTATTTTTTGAATAATTTACTATAGAAAAGGCAATCCCTGGCGTATTTAAAATTTGCGACAGTATAAAATTAATTTTTGAAAAATTTACTATATAAAAGGCAATCCCTGGCGTAATTAAAATTTGCGACAGTAGAAAATTATTTTTTGAATAATTTACTATAGAAAAGGCAATCCCTGGCGTATTTAAAATTTGCGACAGTAAAAAATTATTTTTTTGAATAATTTACTATAGAAAAGGCAATCCCTGGCGTATTTAAAATTTGCGACAGTATAAAATTAATTTTTGAAAAATTTACTATATAAAAGGCAATCCCTGGCGCAATTAAAACTTGCGATAGTAAAAAATTATTTTTTGAATAATTTACTATAGAAAAGGCATTCCCTGGCGTAATTAAAATTTGCGACAGTAAAAAATTATTTTTTGAATAATTTACTATAGAAAAGGCAATCCCTGGCGCACTTAAAATTTGCGACAGTAGAGAATTATTTTTTGAGTAATTTACTATAGAAAAGGCAATCCCTGGCGCAATTAAAATTTGCGACAGTAGAAAATTATTTTTTGAATAATTTACTATAGAAAAGGCAATCCCTGGCGTATTTAAAATTTGCGACAGTATAAAATTAATTTTTGAATAATTTACTATAAAAAAGGCAATCCCTGGCGTATTTAAAATTTGCGACAGTATAAAATTATTTTTTGAATAATTTACTATAGAAAAGGCAATCCCTGGCGCAATTAAAATTTGCGACAGTAGAGAATTATTTTTTGAATAATTTACTATAGAAAAGGCAATCCCTGGCGTAATTAAAATTTGCGACAGTAGAAAATTATTTTTTGAATAATTTACTATAGAAAAGGCAATCTCTGGGATATTTAAAATTTGCGACAGTAGAAAATTATTTTTTGAATAATTTACTATAGAAAAGGCAATCCCTGGGATATTTAAAATTTGCGCCAGTAGAAAATTATTTTTTGAATAATTTACTGTAGAAAAGGCAATCCCTGGCGTAATTAAAACTTGCGATAGTAAAAAATTATTTTTTGAAAAATTTACTATAGAAAAGGCAATCCCTGGCGCAATTAAAATTTGCGACAGTAGAAAATTATTTTTTGAATAATTTACTATAGAAAAGGCAATCCCTGGCGCAATTAAAATTTGCGACAGTAGAAAATTATTTTTTGAATAATTTACTATAGAAAAGGCAATCTCTGGCGTATTTAAAATTTGCGACAGTATAAAATTAATTTTTGAAAAATTTACTATATAAAAGGCAATCCCTGGCGTAATTAAAATTTGCGACAGTAGAAAATTATTTTTTGAATAATTTACTATAAAAAAGGCAATCCCTGGCGTATTTAAAATTTGCGACAGTAAAAAATTATTTTATGAATAATTTACTATAGAAAAGGCAATCACTGGCGCACTTAAAATTTGCGACAGTATAAAATAATTTTTTGAATAATTTGCTATAGAAAAGGCAATCCCTGGCGTAATTAAAATTTGCGACAGTAGAAAATTATTTTTTGAATAATTTACTATAGAAAAGGCAATCCCTGGCGTATTTAAAATTTGCGACAGTTGAAAATTATTTTTTGAATAATTTACTATAGAAAAGGCAATCCCTGGCGTAATTACAATTTGCGACAGTAGAAAATTATTTTTTGCAAAATTTACTATAGAAAGGCAATCCCTGGCGCACTTAAAATTTGCGACTGTAAAAAATTTTTTTTTGAATAATTTACTATAGAAAAGGCAATCCCTGGCGCAATTAAAATTTGCGACAGTAGAAAATTATTTTTTGAATAATTTACTATAGAAAAGGCAATCCCTGGCGCAATTAAAATTTGCGACAGTATAAAATTATTTTTTGAATAATTTACTATAGAAAAGGCAATCCCTGGCGTAATTCAAATTTGCGACAGTTGAAAATTATTTTTTGAATAATTTACTATAGAAAAGGCAATCCCTGGCGTAATTAAAATTTGCGACAGTAGAAAATTATTTTTTGAATAATTTACTGTAGAAAAGGCAATCCCTGGCGCAATTAAAACTTGCGAAAGTAAAAAATTATTTTTTGAATAATTTACTATAGAAAAGGCAATCCCTGGCGCACTTAAAATTTGCGACAGTAGAAAATTATTTTTTGAATAATTTACTATAGAAAAGGCAATCCCTGGCGTAATTAAAATTTGCGACAGTATAAAATTATTTTTTGAATAATTTACTATAGAAAAGGCAATCCCTGGCGCACTTAAAATTTGCGACAGTAGAAAATTATTTTTTGAGTAATTTACTATAGAAAAGGCAATCCCTGGCGCAATTAAAATTTGCGACAGTAGAAAATTATTTTTTGAATAATTTACTATAGAAAAGGCAATCCCTGGCGTATTTAAAATTTGCGACAGTATAAAATTAATTTTTGAAAAATTTACTATATAAAAGGCAATCCCTGGCGTAATTAAAATTTGCGACAGTAGAAAATTATTTTTTGAATAATTTACTATAGAAAAGGCAATCCCTGGCGTATTTAAAATTTGCGACAGTAGAAAATTATTTTTTGAATAATTTACTATAGAAAAGGCAATCCCTGGCGTATTTAAAATTTGCGACAGTATAAAATTAATTTTTGAAAAATTTACTATATAAAAGGCAATCCCTGGCGTAATTAAAATTTGCGACAGTAGAAAATTATTTTTTGAATAATTTACTATAGAAAAGGCAATCCCTGGCGTATTTAAAATTTGCGACAGTAAAAAATTATTTTTTGAATAATTTACTATAGAAAAGGCAATCCCTGGCGTATTTAAAATTTGCGACAGTATAAAATTAATTTTTGAAAAATTTACTATATAAAAGGCAATCCCTGGCGCAATTAAAACTTGCGATAGTAAAAAATTATTTTTTGAATAATTTACTATAGAAAAGGCATTCCCTGGCGTAATTAAAATTTGCGACAGTAAAAAATTATTTTTTGCAAAATTTACTATAGAAAGGCAAGCCCTGGCGCACTTAAAATTTGCGACAGTAAAAAATTATTTTTTTGAATAATTTATTATAGAAAAGGCAATCCCTGGCGTAATTAAAATTTGCGACAGTAGAAAATTATTTTTTGAATAATTTACTATAGAAAAGGCAATCCCTGGCGCACTTAAAATTTGCGACAGTAGAAAATTATTTTTTGAATAATTTACTATATAAAAGGCAATCCCTGGCGCAATTAAAATTTGCGACAGTTGAAAATTATTTTTTGAATAATTTACTATAGAAAAGGCAATCCCTGGCGCAATTAAAATTTGCGACAGTAAAAAATTATTTTTTGAATAATTTACTATAGAAAAGGCAATCCCTGGGATATTTAAAATTTGCGACAGTAGAAAATTATTTTTTGAATAATTTACTATAGAAAAGGCAATTCCTGGGATATTTAAAATTTGCGACAGTAGAAAATTATTTTTTGAATAATTTACTACATAAAAGGCAATCCCTGGCGTAATTAAAATTTGCGACAGTAGAAAATTATTTTTTGAATAATTTACTATAGAAAAGGCAATCCCTGGCGCAATTAAAATTTGCGACAGTAAAAAATTATTTTTTGAATAATTTACTATAGAAAAGGCAATCCCTGGCGCAGTTAAAATTTGCGACAGTAGAAAATTATTTTTTGAATAATTTACTATAGAAAAGGCAATCCCTGGCGTATTTAAAATTTGCGACAGTAAGAAATTAATTTGTGAGAAATTTACTATAGAAAAGGCAATCCCTGGCGGATTTGAAATTTGCGACAGTAAAAAATTATTTTTTGAATAATTTACTATAGAAAAGGCAATCCCTGGCGCAATTACAATTTGCGACAGTAAAAAATTATTTTTTGAAAAATTTACTGTAGAAAGGCAATCCCTGGCGCAATTAAAATTTGCAACAGTAGAAAATTAATTTTTGAAAAATTTACTATATAAAAGGCAATCCCTGGCGTAATTAAAATTTTGCGACAGTAGAAAATTATTTTTTGAATAATTTACTGTAGAAAAGGCAATCCCTGGCGCAATTAAAACTTGCGATAGTAAAAAATTATTTTTTGAATAATTTACTGTAGAAAAGGCAATCCCTGGCGTAATTAAAACTTGCGATAGTAAAAAATTATTTTTTGAATAATTTACTATAGAAAAGGCAATCCCTGGCGTAATTCAAATTTGCGACAGTTGAAAATTATTTTTTGAATAATTTACTATAGAAAAGGCAATCCCTGGCGTAATTAAAATTTGCGACAGTAGAAAATTATTTTTTGAATAATTTACTATAGAAAATGCAATCCCTGGCGCACTTAGAATTTGCGACAGTAGAAAATTATTTTTTGAATAATTTACTATAGAAAAGGCAATCCCTGGCGCAATTACAATTTGCGACAGTAAAAAATTATTTTTTGAAAAATTTACTGTAGAAAGGCAATCCCTGGCGCAATTAAAATTTGCAACAGTAGAAAATTAATTTTTGAAAAATTTACTATATAAAAGGCAATCCCTGGCGTAATTAAAATTTGCGACAGTAGAAAATTATTTTTTGAATAATTTACTATAGAAAAGGCAATCCCTGGCGCACTTAAAATTTGCGACAGTAGAAAATTATTTTTTGAATAATTTACTATATAAAAGGCAATCCCTGGCGCAATTAAAATTTGCGACAGTTGAAAATTATTTTTTGAATTATTTACTATAGAAAAGGCAATCCCTGGCGCAATTAAAATTTTGCGACAGTAAAAAATTATTTTTTGAATAATTTACTATAGAAAAGGCAATCCCTGGGATATTTAAAATTTGCGACAGTAGAAAATTATTTTTTGAATAATTTACTATAGAAAAGGCAATTCCTGGGATATATAAAATTTGCGACAGTAGAAAATTATTTTTTGAATAATTTACTACATAAAAGGCAATCCCTGGCGTAATTAAAATTTGCGACAGTAGAAAATTATTTTTTGAATAATTTACTATAGAAAAGGCAATCCCTGGCGCAATTAAAATTTGCGACAGTAAAAAATTATTTTTTGAATAATTTACTATAGAAAAGGCAATCCCTGGCGCAGTTAAAATTTGCGACAGTAGAAAATTATTTTTTGAATAATTTACTATAGAAAAGGCAATCCCTGGCGTATTTAAAATTTGCGACAGTAAGAAATTAATTTGTGAGAAATTTACTATAGAAAAGGCAATCCCTGGCGGATTTGAAATTTGCGACAGTAAAAAATTATTTTTTGAATAATTTACTATAGAAAAGGCAATCCCTGGCGCAATTACAATTTGCGACAGTAAAAAATTATTTTTTGAAAAATTTACTGTAGAAAGGCAATCCCTGGCGCAATTAAAATTTGCAACAGTAGAAAATTAATTTTTGAAAAATTTACTATATAAAAGGCAATCCCTGGCGTAATTAAAATTTGCGACAGTAGAAAATTATTTTTTGAATAATTTACTGTAGAAAAGGCAATCCCTGGCGCAATTAAAACTTGCGATAGTAAAAAATTATTTTTTGAATAATTTACTGTAGAAAAGGCAATCCCTGGCGTAATTAAAACTTGCGATAGTAAAAAATTATTTTTTGAATAATTTACTATAGAAAAGGCAATCCCTGGCGTAATTCAAATTTGCGACAGTTGAAAATTATTTTTTGAATAATTTACTATAGAAAAGGCAATCCCTGGCGTAATTAAAATTTGCGACAGTAGAAAATTATTTTTTGAATAATTTACTGTAGAAAAGGCAATCCCTGGCGCAATTAAAACTTGCGATAGTAAAAAATTATTTTTTGAATAATTTACTATAGAAAATGCAATCCCTGGCGCACTTAGAATTTGCGACAGTAGAAAATTGTTTTTTTGAATAATTTACTATAGAAAAGGCAATCCCTGGCGCACTTAAAATTTGCGACAGTAAAAAATTATTTTTTGAATAATTTACTATAGAAAAGGCAATCCCTGGCGCACTTAAAATTTGCGACAGTAAAAATTATTTTTTTGAATAATTTACTATAGAAAAGGCAATCCCTGGCGTAATTAAAATTTGCGACAGTATACAATTATTTTTTGAATAATTTACTATAGAAAGGGCAATCCCTGGCGCACTTAAAATTTGCGACAGTAGAAAATTATTTTTTGAATAATTTTACTATAGAAAAGGCAATCCCTGGCGTAATTAAAATTTGCGACAGTATAAAATTATTTTTTGAATAATTTACTATAGAAAAGACAATCCCTGGCGCACTTAAAATTTGCGACAGTATAAAATTATTTTTTGAATAATTTACTATAGAAAAGGCAATCCCTGGCGCAATTAAAATTTGCGACAGTAGAGAATTATTTTTTGAATAATTTACTATAGAAAAGGCAATCCCTGGCGTAATTAAAATTTGCGACAGTAGAAAATTATTTTTTGAATAATTTACTATAGAAAAGGCAATCTCTGGGATATTTAAAATTTGCGACAGTAGAAAATTATTTTTTGAATAATTTACTATAGAAAAGGCAATCCCTGGGATATTTAAAATTTGCGCCAGTAGAAAATTATTTTTTGAATAATTTACTGTAGAAAAGGCAATCCCTGGCGTAATTAAAACTTGCGATAGTAAAAAATTATTTTTTGAAAAATTTACTATAGAAAAGGCAATCCCTGGCGCAATTAAAATTTTCGACAGTAGAAAATTATTTTTTGAATAATTTACTATAGAAAAGGCAATCCCTGGCGCAATTAAAATTTGCGAGAGTAGAAAATTATTTTTTGAATAATTTACTATAGAAAAGGCAATCTCTGGCGTATTTAAAATTTGCGACAGTATAAAATTAATTTTTGAAAAATTTACTATATAAAAGGCAATCCCTGGCGTAATTAAAATTTGCGACAGTAGAAAATTATTTTTTGAATAATTTACTATAAAAAAGGCAATCCCTGGCGTATTTAAAATTTGCGACAGTAAAAAATTATTTTATGAATAATTTACTATAGAAAAGGCAATCACTGGCGCACTTAAAATTTGCGACAGTATAAAATAATTTTTTGAATAATTTGCTATAGAAAAGGCAATCCCTGGCGTAATTAAAATTTGCGACAGTAGAAAATTATTTTTTGAATAATTTACTATAGAAAAGGCAATCCCTGGCGTATTTAAAATTTGCGACAGTTGAAAATTATTTTTTGAATAATTTACTATAGAAAAGGCAATCCCTGGCGTAATTACAATTTGCGACAGTAGAAAATTATTTTTTGCAAAATTTACTATAGAAAGGCAATCCCTGGCGCACTTAAAATTTGCGACTGTAAAAAATTTTTTTTTGAATAATTTACTATAGAAAAGGCAATCCCTGGCGCAATTAAAATTTGCGACAGTAGAAAATTATTTTTTGAATAATTTACTATAGAAAAGGCAATCCCTGGCGCAATTAAAATTTGCGACAGTATAAAATTATTTTTTGAATAATTTACTATAGAAAAGGCAATCCCTGGCGTAATTCAAATTTGCGACAGTTGAAAATTATTTTTTGAATAATTTACTATAGAAAAGGCAATCCCTGGCGTAATTAAAATTTGCGACAGTAGAAAATTATTTTTTGAATAATTTACTGTAGAAAAGGCAATCCCTGGCGCAATTAAAACTTGCGAAAGTAAAAAAATATTTTTTGAATAATTTACTATAGAAAAGGCAATCCCTGGCGCACTTAAAATTTGCGACAGTAGAAAATTATTTTTTGAATAATTTATTATAGAAAAGGCAATCCCTGGCGCACTTAAAATTTGCGACAGTAAAAAATTATTTTTTGAATAATTTACTATAGAAAAGGCAATCCCTGGCGCACTTAAAATTTGCGACAGTAAAAAATTATTTTTTGAATAATTTACTATAGAGAAGGCAATCCCTGGCGTAATTAAAATTTGCGACAGTATAAAATTATTTTTTGAATAATTTACTATAGAAAAGGCAATCCCTGGCGCACTTAAAATTTGCGACAGTAGAAAATTATTTTTTGAATAATTTACTATAGAAAAGGCAATCCCTGGCACAATTAAAATTTGCGACAGTAGAAAATTATTTTTTGAATAATTTACTATAGAAATGGCAATCCCTGGCGTAATTAAAATTTGCGACAGTAGAAAATTATTTTTTGAATAATTTACTATAGAAAAGGCAATCCCTGGCGTAATTAAAATTTGCGACAGTATAAAATTATTTTTTGAATAATTTACTATAGAAAAGGCAGTCCCTGGCGCACTTAAAATTTGCGACAGTATAAAATTATTTTTTGAATAATTTACTATAGAAAAGGCAATCCCTGGCGCATTTAAAATTTGCGACAGTAGAGAATTATTTTTTGAATAATTTACTATAGAAAAGGCAATCCCTGGCGTAATTAAAATTTGCGACAGTAGAAAATTATTTTTTGAATAATTTACTATAGGAAAGGTAATCCCTGGGATATTTAAAATTTGCGACAGTAGAAAATTATTTTTTGAATAATTTACTATAGAAAAGGCAATCCCTGGGATATTTAAAATTTGCGACAGTATAAAATTATTTTTTGAATAATTTACTATAGAAAAGGCAATCCCTGGCGCAATTAAAATTTGCGACAGTATAAAATTATTTTTTGAATAATTTACTATAGAAAAGGCAATCCCTGGCGCAATTAAAATTTGCGACAGTAGAGAATTATTTTTTGAATAATTTACTATAGAAAAGGCAATCCCTGGCGTAATTAAAATTTGCGACAGTAGAAAATTATTTTTTGAATAATTTACTATAGAAAAGGCAATCTCTGGGATATTTAAAATTTGCGACAGTAGGAAAATTATTTTTTTGAATAATTTACTATACAAAAGGCAATCCCTGGGATATTTAAAATTTGCGCCAGTAGAAAATTATTTTTTGAATAATTTACTGTAGAAAAGGCAATCCCTGGCGTAATTAAAACTAGCGATAGTAAAAAATTATTTTTTGAAAAATTTACTATAGAAAAGGCAATCCCTGGCGCAATTAAAATTTGCGACAGTAGAAAATTATTTTTTGAATAATTTACTATAGAAAAGGCAATCCCTGGCGCAATTAAAATTTGCGACAGTAGAAAATTATTTTTTTGAATAATTTACTATAGAAAAGGCAATCTCTGGCGTATTTAAAATTTGCGACAGTATAAAATTAATTTTTGAAAAATTTACTATATAAAAGGCAATCCCTGGCGTAATTAAAATTTGCGACAGTAGAAAATTAGTTTTTGAATAATTTACTATAAAAAAGGCAATCCCTGGCGTATTTAAAATTTGCGACAGTAAAAAATTATTTTATGAATAATTTACTATAGAAAAGGCAATCACTGGCGCACTTAAAATTTGCGACAGTATAAAATAATTTTTTGAATAATTTGCTATAGAAAAGGCAATCCCTGGCGTAATTAAAATTTGCGACAGTAGAAAATTA
Organism: Dioctria linearis; assembly: GCA_963930735.1. Lineage (NCBI taxonomy): Eukaryota > Metazoa > Arthropoda > Insecta > Diptera > Asilidae > Dioctria > Dioctria linearis. The sequence continues at coordinate 195,817 of CAWVNZ010001387.1, forward strand.
TTTTTTGAATAATTTACTATAGAAAAGGCAATCCCTGGCGTATTTAAAATTTGCGACAGTTGAAATTATTTTTTGAATAATTTACTATAGAAAAGGCAATCCCTGGCGTTATTACAATTTGCGACAGTAGAAAAATTATTTTTTGCAAAATTTACTATAGAAAGGCAATCCCTGGCGCACTTAAAATTTGCGACTGTAAAAAATTTTTTTTTGAATAATTTACTATAGAAAAGGCAATCCCTGGCGCAATTAAAATTTGCGACAGTAGAAAATTATTTTTTGAATAATTTACTATAGAAAAGGCAATCCCTGGCGCAATTAAAATTTGCGACAGTATAAAATTATTTTTTGAATAATTTACTATAGAAAAGGCAATCCCTGGCGTAATTCAAATTTGCGACAGTTGAAAATTATTTTTTGAATAATTTACTATAGAAAAGGCAATCCCTGGCGTAATTAAAATTTGCGACAGTAGAAAATTATTTTTTGAATAATTTACTGTAGAAAAGGCAATCCCTGGCGCAATTAAAACTTGCGAAAGTAAAAAATTATTTTTTGAATAATTTACTATAGAAAAGGCAATCCCTGGCGCACTTAAAATTTGCGACAGTAGAAAATTATTTTTTGAATAATTTATTATAGAAAAGGCAATCCCTGGCGCACTTAAAATTTGCGACAGTAAAAAATTATTTTTTGAATAATTTACTATAGAAAAGGCAATCCCTGGCGCACTTAAAATTTGCGACAGTAAAAAATTATTTTTTGAATAATTTACTATAGAGAAGGCAATCCCCTGGCGTAATTAAAATTTGCGACAGTATAAAAATTATTTTTTGAATAATTTACTATAGAAAAGGCAATCCCTGGCGCACTTAAAATTTGCGACAGTAGAAAATTATTTTTTGAATAATTTACTATAGAAAAGGCAATCCCTGGCACAATTAAAATTTGCGACAGTAGAAAATTATTTTTTGAATAATTTACTATAGAAATGGCAATCCCTGGCGTAATTAAAATTTGCGACAGTAGAAAATTATTTTTTGAATAATTTACTATAGAAAAGGCAATCCCTGGCGTAATTAAAATTTGCGACAGTATAAAATTATTTTTTGAATAATTTACTATAGAAAAGGCAGTCCCTGGCGCACTTAAAATTTGCGACAGTATAAAATTATTTTTTGAATAATTTACTATAGAAAAGGCAATCCCTGGCGCATTTAAAATTTGCGACAGTAGAGAATTATTTTTTGAATAATTTACTATAGAAAAGGCAATCCCTGGCGTAATTAAAATTTGCGACAGTAGAAAATTATTTTTTGAATAATTTACTATAGGAAAGGTAATCCCTGGGATATTTAAAATTTGCGACAGTAGAAAATTATTTTTTGAATAATTTACTATAGAAAAGGCAATCCCTGGGATATTTAAAATTTGCGACAGTAGAAAATTATTTTTTGAATAATTTACTGTAGAAAAGGCAATCCTGGCGTAATTAAAATTTGCGACAGTAGAAAATTATTTTTTGAATAATTTACTATAGAAAAGGCAATCCCTGGCGCAATTAAAATTTGCGACAGTATAAAATTATTTTTTGAATAATTTACTATAGATAAGGCAATCCATGGCATAATTAGAATTTGCGACAGTATAAAATTATTTTTTGAATAATTTACTATAGAAAAGGCAATCCCTGGCGCACTTAAAATTTGCGACAGTAAAAAATTATTTTTTGAATAATTTACTATAGAAAAGGCAATCCCTGGCGTAATTAAAACTTGCGATAGTAAAAAATTATTTTTTGAAAAATTTACTATAGAAAAGGCAATCCCTGGCGCAATTAAAATTTGCGACAGTAGAAAATTATTTTTTGAATAATTTACTATAGAAAAGGCAATCCCTGGCGCAATTAAAATTTGCGACAGTAGAAAATTATTTTTTGAATAATTTACTATAGGAAAGGCAATCCCTGGCGTATTTAAAATTTGCGACAGTATAAAATTAATTTTTGAAAAATTTACTATATAAAAGGCAATCCCTGGCGTAATTAAAATTTGCGACAGTAGAAAATTATTTTTTGAATAATTACTATAGAAAAGGCAATCCCTGGCGTATTTAAAATTTGCGACAGTAAAAAATTATTTTTTGAATAATTTACTATAGAAAAGGCAATCACTGGCGCACTTAAAATGTGCGACAGTATAAAATTATTTTTTGAATAATTTACTATAGAAAAGGCAATCCGTGGCGTAATTAAAATTTTGCGACAGTAGAAAATTATTTTTTGAATATTTTACTATAGAAAAGGCAATTCCTGGCGTATTTAAAATTTGCGACAGTTGAAAATTATTTTTTGAATAATTTACTATAGAAAAGGCAATCCCTGGGCGTAATTAAAATTTGCGACAGTAGAAAATTATTTTTTGCAAAATTTACTATAGAAAAGGCAATCCCTGGCGCACTTAAAATTTGCGACAGTAAAAAATTATTTTTGAATTATTTACTATAGAAAAGGCAATCCCTGGCGCAATTAAAATTTGCGACAGTAGAAAATTCTTTTTTGAATAATTTACTATAGAAAAGGCAATCCCTGGCGAAATTAAAATTTGCGACAGTATAAAATTATTTTTTGAATAATTTACTATAGAAAAGGCAATACCTGGCGCACTTAAAATTTGCGACAGTAGAAAATTATTTTTTGAATAATTTACTATAGAAAAGGCAATCCCTGGCGCACTTAAAATTTGCGACAGTAAAAAATTATTTTTTGAATAATTTACTATAGAAAAGGCAATCCCTGGCGTAATTAAAATTTGCGACAGTAGAAAATTATTTTTTGAATAATTTACTATAGAAAAGGCAATCCCTGGCATAATTAAAATTTGCGGCAGTATAAAATAATTTTTTGAATAATTTACTATAGAAAAGGCAATCCCTGGCGTAATTAAAATTTGCGACAGTATAAAATTATTTTTTGAATGATTTACTATAGAAAAGGCAATCCCTGGCGCACTTAAAATTTGCGACAGTAGAAAATTATTTTTTGAATAATTTACTATAGGAAAGGCAATCCCTGGCGCAATTAAAATTTGCGACAGTAGAAAATTATTTTTTGAATAATTTACTATAGAAAAGGCAATCCCTGGCGTATTTAAAATTTGCGACAGTATAAAATTAATTTTTGAAAAAATTTACTATATAAAAGGCAATCCCTGGCGTAATTAAAATTTGCGACAGTAGAAAATTATTTTTTGAATAATTTACTATAGAAAAGGCAATCCCTGGCGTATTTATAATTTGCGACAGTAAAAAATTATTTTTTGAATAATTTACTATAGAAAAGGCAATCCCTGGCGTATTTAAAATTTGCGACAGTATAAAATTAATTTTTGAAAAATTTACTATATAAAAGGCAATCCCTGGCGTAATTAAAATTTGCGACAGTAGAAAATTATTTTTTGAATAATTTACTGTAGAAAAGGCAATCCCTGGCGCAATTAAAACTTGCGATAGTAAAAAATTATTTTTTTAATAATTTACTATAGAAAAGGCAATCCCTGGCGTAATTAAAATTTGCGACAGTAAAAAATTATTTTTTGCAAAATTTACTATAGAAAAGGCAATCCCTGGCGCACTTAAAATTTGCGACAGTAAAAAATTATTTTTTGAATAATTTACTATAGAAAAAGCAATCCCTGGCGTAATTAAAATTTGCGACAGTAGAAAATTATTTTTTGAATAATTTACTATAGAAAAGGCAATCCCTGGCGCACTTAAAATTTGCGACAGTAAAAAATTATTTTTTGAATAATTTACTATAGAAAAGGCAATCCCTGGCGCAATTACAATTTGCGACAGTTGAAAATTATTTTTTGAATAATTTACTATAGAAAAGGCAATCCCTGGCGTAATTAAAATTTGCGACAGTAGAAAATTATTTTTTGAATAATTTACTATAGAAAAGGCAATTCCTGGCGCACTTAAAATTTGCGACAGTAGAAAATTATTTTTTGAATAATTTACTAAATAAAAGGCAATCCCTGGCGCAATTAAAATTTGCGACAGTTGAAAATTATTTTTTGAATAATTTACTATAGAAAAGGCAATCCCTGGGGCAATTAAAATTTGCGACAGTAAAAAATTATTTTTTGAATAATTTACTATAGAAAAGGCAATCCCTGGGATATTTAAAATTTGCGACAGTAGAAAATTATTTTTTGAATAATTTACTATAGAAAAGGCAATCCCTGGGATATTTAAAATTTGCGACAGTAGAAAATTATTTTTTGAATAATTTACTATATAAAAGGCAATCCTTGGCGTAATTAAAATTTGCGACAGTAGAAAATTATTTTTTGAATAATTTACTATAGAAAAGGCAATCCCTGGCGCAATTAAAATTTGCGACAGTATAAAATTATTTTTTGAATAATTTACTATAGAAAAGGCAATCCCTGGCGTAATTAAAATTTGCGACAGTATAAAATTATTTTTTGAATAATTTACTATAGAAAAGGCAATCCCTGGCGCACTTAAAATTTGCGACAGTAAAAAAATATTTTTCTAATAATTTACTATAGAAAAGTCAATCCCTGGCGCACTTAAAATTTGCGACAGTTGAAAATTATTTTTTTAATAATTTACTATAGAAAAGGCAATCCCTGGCGCAATTAAAATTTGCGACAGTAGAAAATAATTTTTTGAATAATTTACTATAGAAAAGGCAATCCCTGGCGTAATTAAAATTTGCGACACTAAAAAAATTATTTTTTGAATAATTTACTATAGAAAAGGCAATCCCTGGCGTAATTAAAATTTGCGACAGTATAAAATTATTTTTTGAATAATTTACTATAGAAAAGGCAATCCCTGGCGCACTTAAAATTTGCGACAGTAGAAAATTATTTTGTGAGAAATTTACTATAGAAAAGGCAATCCCTGGCGTAATTAAAATTTGCGACAGTTGAAAATTATTTTTTGAATAATTTACTATAGAAAAGGCAATCCCTGGCGTATTTAAAATTTGCGACAGTAAGAAATTAATTTGTGAGAAATTTACTATATAAAAGGCAATCCCTGGCGTAATTAAAATTTGCGACAGTTGAAAATTATTTTTTGAATAATTTACTATAGAAAAGGCAATCCCTGGCGCAATTAAAATTTGCGACAGTAGAAAATTATTTTTTGAATAATTTACTATAGAAAAGGCAATCCCTGGCGTAATTAAAATTTCCGACAGTAGAAAATTATTTTTTGAATAATTTACTATAGAAAAAGGCAATCCTTGGCGTATTTAAAATTTGCGACAGTAAGAAATTAATTTGTGAGAAATTTACTATATAAAAGGCAATCCCTGGCGTAATTAAAATTTGCGATAGTATAAAATTATTTTTTGAATAATTTACTATAGAAAAGGCAATCCCTGGCGTAATTAAAATTTGCGATAGTAGAAAATTATTTTTTGAATAATTTACTATAGAAAAGGCAATCCATGGCGTAATTAAAATTTGCGACAGTAGAAAATTATTTTTTGAATAATTTACTATAGAAAAGGCAATCCCTGGCGCACTTAAAATTTGCGACAGTAGAAAATTATTTTTTGAATAATTTACTATAGAAAAGGCAATCCCTGGCGTAATTAAAATTTGCGACACTAAAAAAATTATTTTTTGAATAATTTACTATTGAAAAGGGATTCCCTGGCGTAATTAAAATTTGCGACAGTATAAAATTATTTTTTGAATAATTTACTATAGAAAAGGCAATCCCTGGCGCACTTAAAATTTGCGACAGTAGAAAATTATTTTTTGAATAATTTACTATAGAAAAGGCAATCCCTGGCGCAATTAAAATTTGCGACAGTAGAAAATTATTTTTTGAATAATTTACTATAGAAAAGGCAATCCCTGGCGTAATTAAAATTTGCGACAGTATAAAATTATTTTTTGAATAATTTACTATAGAAAAGGCAATCCCTGGAATAATTAAAATTTGCGACAGTTGAAAACTATTTTGTGAGAAATTTACTATAGAAAAGGCAATCCCTGGCGTAATTAAAATTTGCGACAGTATACAATTATTTTTTGAATAATTTACTATAGAAAAGGCAATCCCTGGCGCACTTAAAATTTGCGACAGTAGAAAATTATTTTTTGAATAATTTACTATAGAAAAGGCAATCCCTGGCGTAATTAAAATTTGCGACAGTTGAAAATTATTTTGTGAGAAATTTACTATAGAAAAGGCAATCCCTTGCGTAATTAAAATTTGCGACAGTTGAAAATTATTTTTTGAATAATTTACTATAGAAAAGGCAATCCCTGGCGTATTTAAAATTTGCGACAGTAAGAAATTAATTTGTGAGAAATTTACTATAGAAAAGGCAATCCCTGGCGTAATTAAAATTTGCGACAGTATAAAATTATTTTTTGAATAATTTACTATAGAAAAGGCAATCCCTGGCGCACTTAAAATTTGCGACAGTAGAAAATTATTTTTTGAATAATTTACTATAGAAAAGGCAAACTCTGGCGCAATTAAAATTTGCGACAGTAGAAAATTATTTTTTGAATAATTTACTATAGAAAAGGCAATCCCTGGCGTAATTAAAATTTGCGACAGTATAAAATTATTTTTTGAATAATTTACTATAGAAAAGGCAATCCCTGGAATAATTAAAATTTGCAACAGTTGAAAATTATTTTGTGAGAAATTTACTATAGAAAAGGCAATCCCTGGCGTAATTAAAATTTGCGACAGTATAAAATTATTTTTTGAATAATTTACTATAGAAAAGGCAATCCCTGGCGCACTTAAAATTTGCGACAGTAGAAAATTCTTTTTGAATAATTTACTATAGAAAAGGCAATCCCTGGCGCAATTAAAATTTGCGACAGTAGAAAATTATTTTTTGAATAATTTACTATAGAAAAGGCAATCCCTGGCGTAATTAAAATTTGCGACAGTATAAAATTATTTTTTGAATAATTTACTATAGAAAAGGCAATCCCTGGCGCACTTAAAATTTGCGACAGTAGAAAATTATTTTTGAATAATTTACTATAGAAAAGGCAATCCCTGGCGCAATTAAAATTTGCGACAGTAGAAAATTATTTTTTGAATAATTTACTATAGAAAAGGCAATCCCTGGCGTAATTAAAATTTGCGACAGTATAAATTATTTTTTGAATAATTTACTATAGAAAAGGCAATCCCTGGAATAATTAAAATTTGCGACAGTTGAAAATTATTTTGTGAGAAATTTACTATCGAAAAGGCAATCCCTGGCGTAATTAAAATTTGCGACAGTAGAAAATTATTTTTTGAATAATTTACTATAGAAAAGGCAATCCTTGGCGTATTTAAAATTTGCGACAGTAGAAATTAATTTGTGAGAAATTTACTATATAAAAGGCAATCCCTGGCGTAATTAAAATTTGCGATAGTATAAAATTATTTTTTGAATAATTTACTATAGAAAAGGCAATCCCTGGAATAATTAAATTTGCGACAGTTGAAAATTATTTTGTGAGAAATTTACTATAGAAAAGGCAATCCTGGCGTAATTAAAATTTGCGACAGTATAAAATTATTTTTTGAATAATTTACTATAGAAAAGGCAATCCCTGGCGTAATTAAAATTTGCGACAGTATAAAATTATTTTTTGAATAATTTACTATAGAAAAGGCAATCCCTGGCGCACTTAAAATTTGCGACAGTAGAAAATTATTTTTTGAATAATTTTCTATAGAAAAGGCAATCCTGGCGTAATTAATCCCTGGCGTAATTAATATTTGCGACAGTAGAAAATTATTTTTTGAATAATTTACTATAGAAAAGGCAATCCATGGCGTAATTAAAATTTGCGACAGTAGAAAATTATTTTTTTGAATAATTTACTATAGAAAAGGCAATCCCTGGCGCACTTAAAATTTGCGACAGTAGAAAATTATTTTTTGAATAATTTACTATAGAAAAGGCAATCCCTGGCGTAATTAAAATTTGCGACACTAAAAAAATTATTTTTTTGAATAATTTACTATAGAAAAGGCAATCCCTGGCGTAATTAAAATTTGCGACAGTATAAAATTATTTTTTGAATAATTTACTATAGAAAAGGCAATCCCTGGCGCACTTAAAATTTGCGACAGTAGAAAAATTATTTTTTGAATAATTTTCTATAGAAAAGGCAATCCCTGGCGCAATTAAAATTTGCGACAGTAGAAAATTATTTTTTGAATAATTTACTATAGAAAAGGCAATCCCTGGCGTAATTAGAATTTGCGACAGTATAAAATTATTTTCTGAATAATTTACTATAGAAAAGGCAATCCTGGAATAATTAAAATTTGCGACAGTTGAGAATTATTTTGTGAGAAATTTACTATAGAAAAAAGCAATCTCTGGCGTAATTAAAATTTGCGACAGTATAAAATTATTTTTTGAATAATTTACTATAGAAAAGGCAATCCCTGGCGCACTTAAAATTTGCGACAGTAGAAAATTATTTTTTGAATAATTTACTATAGAAAAAGGCAATCCCTGGCGTAATTAAAATTTCCGACAGTTGAAAATTATTTTGTGAGAAATTTACTATAGAAAAAGGCAATCCCTGGCGTAATTCAAATTTGCGACAGTTGAAAATTATTTTTTGAATAATTTACTATAGAAAAGGCAATCCCTGGCGTATTTAAAATTTGCGACAGTAAGAAATTAATTTGTGAGAAATTTACTATATAAAAGCAATCCCTGGCGTAATTAAAATTTGCGACAGTTGAAAATTATTTTTTGAATAATTTACTATAGAAAAGGCAATCCCTGGCGCAATTAAAATTTGCGACAGTAGAAAATTATTTTTTGAATAATTTACTATAGAAAGGCAATCCCTGGCGTAATTAAAATTTGCGACAGTAAAAAATTATTTTTTGAATAATTTACTATAGAAAAGGCAATCCCTGGCGTAATTAAAATTTCCGACAGTAGAAAATTATTTTTTGAATAATTTACTATAGAAAAGGCAATCCTTGGCGTATTTAAAATTTGCGACAGTAAGAAATTAATTTGTGAGAAATTTACTATATAAAAGGCAATCCCTGGCGTAATTAAAATTTGCGATAGTATAAAATTATTTTTTGAATAATTTACTATAGAAAAGGCAATCCCTGGCGTAATTAAAATTTGCGAGAGTAGAAAATTATTTTTTGAATAATTTACTATAGAAAAGGCAATCCATGGCGTAATTAAAATTTGCGACAGTAGAAAATTATTTTTTGAATAATTTACTATAGAAAAGGCAATCCCTGGCGCACTTAAAATTTGCGACAGTAGAAAATTATTTTTTGAATAATTTACTATATAAAAGGCAATCCCTGGCGCAATTAAAATTTGCGACAGTAGAAAATTATTTTTTGAATAATTTACTATAGAAAAGGCAATCCCTGGCGTAATTAAAATTTGTGACAGTAGAGAAATTATTTTTTGAATAATTTACTATAGAAATGGCAATCCTGGGATATTTAATATTTGCGACAGTAGAAAATTATTTTTTGAATAATTTACTATAGAAAAGGCAATCCCTGTGATATTTAAAATTTGCGACAGTAGAAAATTATTTTTTGAATAATTTACTATAGAAAAGGCAATCCCTGGCGTTATTAAAATTTGCGACAGTATAAAATTATTTTTTGAATAATTTACTATAGAAAAGGCAATCCCTGGCGCACTTAAAATTTGCGACAGTAGAAAATTCTTTTTGAATAATTTACTATAGAAAAGGCAATCCATGGCGTAATTAAAATTTGCGACAGTATAAAATTATTTTTTGAATAATTTACTATAGAAAAGGCAATCCCTGGCGCACTTAAAATTTGCGACAGTAGAAAATTATTTTTGAATAATTTACTATAGAAAAGGCAATCCCTGGCGCAATTAAAATTTGCGACAGTAGAAAATTATTTTTTGAATAATTTACTATAGAAAAGGCAATCCCTGGCGTAATTAAAATTTGCGACAGTATAAAATTATTTTTTTGAATAATTTACTATAGAAAAGGCAATCCCTGGAATAATTAAAATTTGCGACAGTGTGGGAGGAAAATTATTTTGTGAGAAATTTACTATCGAAAAGGCAATCCCTGGCGTAATTAAAATTTGCGACAGTAGAAAATTATTTTTTGAATAATTTACTATAGAAAAGGGCAATCCTTGGCGTATTTAAAATTTGCGACAGTAAGAAATTAATTTGTGAGAAATTTACTATATAAAAGGCAATCCCTGGCGTAATTAAAATTTGCGATAGTATAAAATTATTTTTTGAATAATTTACTATAGAAAAGGCAATCCCTGGAATAATTAAAATTTGCGACAGTTGAAAATTATTTTGTGAGAAATTTACTATAGAAAAGGCAATCCCTGGCGTAATTAAAATTTGCGACAGTATAAAATTATTTTTTGAATAATTTACTATAGAAAAGGCAATCCCTGGCGTAATTAAAATTTGCGACAGTATATAAATTATTTTTTGAATAATTTACTATAGAAAAGGCAATCCTGGCGCACTTAAAATTTGCGACAGTAGAAAATTATTTTTTGAATAATTTTTCTATAGAAAAGGCAATCCCTGGCGTAATTAATATTTGCGACAGTAGAAAATTATTTTTTGAATAATTTACTATAGAAAAGGCAATCCATGGCGTAATTAAAATTTGCGACAGTAGAAAATTATTTTTTGAATAATTTACTATAGAAAAGGCAATCCCTGGCGCACTTAAAATTTGCGACAGTAGAAAATTATTTTTTGAATAATTTACTATAGAAAAGGCAATCCCTGGCGTAATTAAAATTTGCGACACTAAAAAAATTATTTTTTGAATAATTTACTATAGAAAAGGCAATCCCTGGCGTAATTAAAATTTGCGACAGTATAAAATTATTTTTTGAATAATTTACTATAGAAAAGGCAATCCCTGGCGCACTTAAAATTTGCGACAGTAGAAAATTATTTTTTTGAATAATTTTCTATAGAAAAGGCAATCCCTGGCGCAATTAAAATTTGCGACAGTAGAAAATTATTTTTTGAATAATTTACTATAGAAAAGGCAATCCCTGGCGTAATTAGAATTTGCGACAGTATAAAATTATTTTCTGAATAATTTTACTATAGAAAAGGCAATCCCTGGAATAATTAAAATTTGCGACAGTTGAGAATTATTTTGTGAGAAATTTACTATAGAAAAAGCAATCTCTGGCGTAATTAAAATTTGCGACAGTATAAAATTATTTTTTGAAATAATTTACTATAGAAAAGGCAATCCCTGGCGCACTTAAAACTTGCGACAGCAGAAAAATTATTTTTTGAATAATTTACTATAGGAAAGGCAATCCCTGGCGTAATTAAAATTTCCGACAGTTGAAAATTATTTTGTGAGAAATTTACTATAGAAAAGGCAATCCCTGGCGTAATTCAAATTTGCGACAGTTGAAAATTATTTTTTGAATAATTTACTATAGAAAAGGCAATCCCTGGCGTATTTAAAATTTGCGACAGTAAGAAATTAATTTGTGAGAAAATTTACTATATAAAAGCAATCCCTGGCGTAATTAAAATTTGCGACAGTTGAAAATTATTTTTTGAATAATTTACTATAGAAAAGGCAATCCCTGGCGCAATTAAAATTTGCGACAGTAGAAAATTATTTTTTGAATAATTTACTATAGAAAGGCAATCCCTGGTGTAATTACAATTTGCGACAGTAAAAAATTATTTTTTGAATAATTTACTATAGAAAAGGGCAATCCCTGGCGTAATTAAAATTTCCGACAGTAGAAAATTATTTTTTGAATAATTTACTATAGAAAAGGCAATCCTTGGCGTATTTAAAATTTGCGACAGTAAGAAATTAATTTGTGAGAAAATTTACTATATAAAAGGCAATCCCTGGCGTAATTAAAATTTGCGATAGTATAAAATTATTTTTTGAATAATTTACTATAGAAAAAGGCAATCCCTGGCGTAATTAAAATTTGCGAGAGTAGAAAATTATTTTTTGAATAATTTACTATAGAAAAGGCAATCCATGGCGTAATTAAAATTTGCGACAGTAGAAAATTATTTTTTGAATAATTTACTATAGAAAAGGCAATCCCTGGCGCACTTAAAATTTGCGACAGTAGGAAAATTATTTTTTGAATAATTTACTATATAAAAGGCAATCCTGGCGCAATTAAAATTTGCGACAGTAGAAAATTATTTTTTGAATAATTTACTATAGAAAAGGCAATCCTGGCGTAATTAAAATTTGTGACAGTAGAAAATTATTTTTTGAATAATTTACTATAGAAATGGCAATCCCTGGGGATATTTAATATTTGCGACAGTAGAAAATTATTTTTTGAATAATTACTATAGAAAAGGCAATCCCTGTGATATTTAAAATTTGCGACAGTAGAAAAATTATTTTTTGAATAATTTACTATAGAAAAGGCAATCCCTGGCGTTATTAAAATTTGCGACAGTATAAAATTATTTTTTGAATAATTTACTATAGAAAAGGCAATCCCTGGCGCACTTAAAATTTGCGACAGTAGAAAATTCTTTTTGAATAATTTTACTATAGAAAAGGCAATCCATGCGTAATTAAAATTTGCGACAGTATAAAATTATTTTTTGAATAATTTACTATAGAAAAGGCCAATCCTGGCGCACTTAAAATTTGCGACAGTAGAAATTATTTTTTGAATAATTTACTATAGAAAAGGCAATCCCTGGCGCAATTAAAATTTGCGACAGTAGAAAATTATTTTTTGAATAATTTACTATAGAAAAGGCAATCCCTGGCGTAATTAAAATTTGCGGACAGTATAAAATTATTTTTTGAATAATTTACTATAGAAAAGGCAATCCCTGGAATAATTAAAATTTGCGACAGTTGAAAATTATTTTGTGAGAAATTTACTATCGAAAAGGCAATCCCTGGGCGTAATTAAAATTTGCGACAGTAGAAAATTATTTTTTGAATAATTTACTATTAGAAAAGGCAATCCTTGGCGTATTTAAAATTTGCGACAGTAAGAAATTAATTTGTGAGAAATTTACTATATAAAAGGCAATCCCTGGCGTAATTAAAATTTGCGATAGTATAAAATTATTTTTTGAATAATTTACTATAGAAAAGGCAATCCCCTGGAATAATTAAAATTTGCGACAGTTGAAAATTATTTTGTGAGAAATTTACTATAGAAAAGGCAATCCCTGGCGTAATTAAAATTTGCGACAGTATAAAATTATTTTTTTGAATAATTTACTATAGAAAAGGCAATCCCTGGCGTAATTAAAATTTGCGACAGTATAAAATTATTTTTTGAATAATTTACTATAGAAAAGGCAATCCCTGGCGCACTTAAAATTTGCGACAGTAGAAAATTATTTTTTGAATAATTTTCTATAGAAAAGGGCAATCCCTGGCGTAATTAATATTTGCGACAGTAGAAAATTATTTTTTGAATAATTTACTATAGAAAAGGCAATCCATGGCGTAATTAAAATTTGCGACAGTAGAAAATTATTTTTTGAATAATTTTACTATAGAAAAGGCAATCCCTGGCGCACTTAAAAATTTGCGACAGTAGAAAATTATTTTTTGAATAATTTACTATAGAAAAGGCAAATCCCTGGCGTAATTAAAATTTGCGACACTAAAAAAATTATTTTTTGAATAATTTACTATAGAAAAGGCAATCCCTGGCGTAATTAAAATTTGCGACAGTATAAAAATTATTTTTTTGAATAATTTACTATAGAAAAGGCAATCCCTGGCGCACTTAAAATTTGCGACAGTAGAAAATTATTTTTTGAATAATTTTCTATAGAAAAGGCAATCCCTGGCGCAATTAAAATTTGCGACAGTAGAAAATTATTTTTTGAATAATTTACTATAGAAAAGGCAATCCCTGGCCTAATTAGAATTTGCGACAGTATAAAATTATTTTCTGAATAAATTTACTATAGAAAAGGCAATCCCTGGAATAATTAAAATTTGCGACAGTTGAGAATTATTTTGTGAGAAATTTACTATAGAAAAAGCAATCTCTGGCGTAATTAAAATTTGCGACAGTATAAAATTATTTTTTGAATAATTTACTATAGAAAAGGCAATCCCTGGCGCACTTAAAATTTGCGACAGTAGAAAATTATTTTTTGAATAATTTACTATAGAAAAGGCAATCCCTGGCGTAATTAAAATTTCCGACAGTTGAAAATTATTTTGTGAGAAATTTACTATAGAAAAGGCAATCCCTGGCGTAATTCAAATTTGCGACAGTTGAAAATTATTTTTGAATAATTTACTATAGAAAAGGCAATCCCTGGCGTATTTAAAATTTGCGACAGTAAGAAATTAATTTGTGAGAAATTTTACTATATAAAAGCAATCCCTGGCGTAATTAAATTTGCGACAGTTGAAAATTATTTTTTGAATAATTTACTATAGAAAAGGCAATCCCTGGCGCAATTAAAATTTGCGACAGTAGAAAATTATTTTTTGAATAATTTACTTATAGAAAGGCAATCCCTGGTGTAATTACAATTTGCGACAGTAAAAAATTATTTTTTGAATAATTTACTATAGAAAAGGCAATCCCTGGCGTAATTAAAATTTCCGACAGTAGAAAATTATTTTTTGAATAATTTACTATAGAAAAAGGCAATCCTTGGCGTATTTAAAATTTGCGACAGTAAGAAATTAATTTGTGAGAAATTTACTATATAAAAGGCAAATCCCTGGCGTAATTAAAATTTGCGATAGTATAAAATTATTTTTTGAAATAATTTACTATAGAAAAGGCAATCCCTGGCGTAATTAAAATTTGCGAGAGTAGAAAATTATTTTTTGAATAATTTACTATAGAAAAGGGCAATCCATGGCGTAATTAAAATTTGCGACAGTAGAAAATTATTTTTTGAATAATTTACTATAGAAAAGGCAATCCTGGCGCACTTAAAATTTGCGACAGTAGAAAATTATTTTTTGAATAATTTACTATATAAAAGGCAATCCCTGGCGCAATTAAAATTTGCGACAGTAGAAAAATTATTTTTTGAATAATTTACTATAGAAAAGGCAATCCCTGGCGTAATTAAAATTTGTGACAGTAGAAAATTATTTTTTGAATAATATTACTATAGAAATGGCAATCCCCTGGGATATTAATATTTGCGACAGTAGAAAATTATTTTTTGAATAATTTACTATAGAAAAGGCAATCCCTGTGATATTTAAAATTGCGACAGTAGAAAATTATTTTTTGAATAATTTACTATAGAAAAAGGCAATCCCTGGCGTTATTAAAATTTGCGACAGTATAAAATTATTTTTGAATAATTTACTATAGAAAAGGCAATCCCTGGCGCACTTAAAATTTGCGACAGTAGAAAATTCTTTTTGAATAATTTACTATAGAAAAGGCAATCCATGGCGTAATTAAAATTTGCGACAGTATAAAATTATTTTTTGAATAATTATACTATAGAAAAGGCAATCCCTGGCGCACTTAAAATTTGCGACAGTAGAGAAATTATTTTTTGAATAATTTACTATAGAAAAGGCAATCCCTGGCGCAATTAAAATTTGCGACAGTAGAAAATTATTTTTTGAATAATTTACTATAGAAAAAGGCAATCCTGGCGTAATTAAAATTTGCGACAGTATAAAATTATTTTTTGAATAATTTACTATAGAAAAGGCAATCCCTGGAATAATTAAAATTTGCGACAGTGTGAAAATTATTTTGTGAGAAATTTACTATCGAAAAGGCAATCCCTGGCGTAATTAAAATTTGCGACAGTAGAAAATTATTTTTTGAATAATTTACTATAGAAAAGGCAATCCTTGGCGTATTTAAAATTTGCGACAGTAAGAAATTAATTTGTGAGAAATTTACTATATAAAAGGCAATCCCTGGCGTAATTAAAAATTTGCGATAGTATAAAATTATTTTTTGAATAATTTACTATAGAAAAGGCAATCCCTGGAATAATTAAAATTTGCGACAGGTTGAAAATTATTTTGTGAGAAATTTTACTATAGAAAAAGGCAATCCCTGGCGTAATTAAAATTTGCGGACAGTATAAAATTATTTTTTGAATAATTTACTATAGAAAAGGCAATCCCTGGCGTAATTAAAATTTGCGACAGTATAAAATTATTTTTTGAATAATTTACTATAGAAAAGGCAATCCCTGGCGCACTTAAAATTTGCGACAGTAGAAAATTATTTTTTTGAATAATTTTCTATAGAAAAGGCAATCCCTGGCGTAATTAATATTTGCGACAGTAGAAAATTATTTTTGAATAATTTACTATAGAAAAGGCAATCCATGGCGTAATTAAAATTTGCGACAGTTAGAAAATTATTTTTTGAATAATTTACTATAGAAAAGGCAATCCCTGGCGCACTTAAAATTGTGCGACAGTAGAAAATTATTTTTTGAATAATTTACTATAGAAAAGGCAATCCCTGGCGTAATTAAAATTTGCGACACTAAAAAAATTATTTTTTGAATAATTTACTATAGAAAAGGCAATCCCTGGCGTAATTAAAATTTGCGACAGTATAAAATTATTTTTTGAATAATTTTACTATAGAAAAGGCAATCCTGGCGCACTTAAAATTTGCGACAGTAGAAAATTATTTTTTGAATAATTTTCTATAGAAAAGGCAATCCCTGGCGCAATTAAAATTTGCGACAGTAGAAAATTATTTTTTGAATAATTTACTATAGAAAAGGCAATCCCTGGCCTAATTAGAATTTGCGACAGTATAAAATTATTTTCTGAATAATTTACTATAGAAAAGGCAATCCCTGGAATAATTAAAATTTGCGACAGTTGAGAATTATTTTGTGAGAAATTTACTATAGAAAAAGCAATCTCTGGCGTAATTAAAATTTGCGACAGTATAAAATTATTTTTGAATAATTTACTATAGAAAAGGCAATCCCTGGCGCACTTAAAATTTGCGACAGTAAGAAAATTATTTTTGAATAATTTACTATAGAAAAGGCAATCCCCTGGCGTAATTAAAATTTCCGACAGTTGAAAATTATTTTGTGAGAAATTTACTATAGAAAAGGCAATCCCTGGGCGTAATTCAAATTTGCGACAGTTGAAAAATTATTTTTTGAATAATTTTACTATAGAAAAGGCAATCCCTGGCGTATTTAAAATTTGCGACAGTAAGAAATTAATTTGTGAGAAATTTACTATATAAAGCAATCCCTGGCGTAATTAAAATTTGCGACAGTTGAAAATTATTTTTTGAATAATTTACTATAGAAAAGGCAATCCCTGGCGCAATTAAAATTTGCGACAGTAGAAAATTATTTTTGAATAATTTACTATAGAAAGGCAATCCCTGGCGTAATTAAAATTTGCGACAGTAAAAAATTATTTTTTGAATAATTTACTATAGAAAAGGCAATCCCTGGGCGTAATTAAAATTTCGACAGTAGAAAATTATTTTTTGAATAATTTACTATAGAAAAGGCAATCCTTGGCGTATTTAAAATTTGCGACAGTAAGAAATTAAATTTGTGAGAAATTTACTATATAAAGGCAATCCCTGGGCGTAATTAAAATTTGCGATAGTATAAATTATTTTTTGAATAATTTTACTATAGAAAAGGCAATCCCTGGCGTAATTAAAATTTGCGAGAGTAGAAAATTATTTTTTGAATAATTTACTATAGAAAAGGCAATCCATGGCGTAATTAAAATTTGCGACAGTAGAAAATTATTTTTTTGAATAATTTACTATAGAAAAGGCAATCCCTGGCGCACTTAAAATTTGAGACAGTAAGAAATTATTTTTTGAATAATTTACTATATAAAAGGCAATCCCTGGCGCAATTAAAATTTGCGACAGTAGAAAATTATTTTTTGAATAAATTTACTATAGAATAGGCAATCCCTGGCGTAATTAAAATTTGTGACAGTAGAAAATTATTTTTTGAATAATTTACTATAGAAATGGCAATCCCTGGGATATTTAATATTTGCGACAGTAGAAAATTATTTTTTGAATAATTTACTATAGAAAAGGCAATCCCTGTGATATTTAAAATTTGCGACAGTAGAAAATTATTTTTTTGAATAATTGTACTATAGAAAAGGCAATCCCTGGCGTTATTAAAATTTTGCGACAGTAGAAAATTATTTTTTGAATAATTTACTATAGAAAAGGCAATCCCTGGCGTAATTAAAATTTTGTGACAGTAGAAAATTATTTTTTTGAATAATTTACTATAGAAAATGGCAATCCCTGGGATATTAATATTTGCGACAGTAGAAAATTATTTTATGAATAATTTACTATAGAAAAGGCAATCCCTGGCGTAATTAAATTTACGACAGTATAAAATTATTTTTTGAATAATTTACTATAGAAAAAGGCAATCCCTGGCGCACTTAAAATTTGCGACAGTAAAAAAAATTATTTTTTGAATAATTTACTATAGAAAAGGCAATCCCTGGCGTAATTAAAATTTGCGACAGTAAAAAATTATTTTTTGAATAAATTTACTATAGAAAAGGCAATCCCTGGCGTAATTAAAATTTGCGACAGTATCAAATTTTTTTTTTTTGAATAATTTACTATAGAAAAGGTAATCCTTGGCGTAATTAAATTTGCGACAGTTGAAAATTATTTTGTGAGAAATTTACTAAAGAAAAGGCAATCCCTGGCGTAATTAAAATTTGCGACAGTATAAAATTATTTTTTGATAATCTACTATAGAAAAGGCCAAACCCCTGGCGCAATTAAAATTTGCGACAGTAGAAAATTATTTTTGAATAATTTACTATAGAAAAGGCAAATCCCTGGCGTAATTAAAATTTGCGACAGTATAAAATTATTTTTTGAAAAATTTACTATAGAAAAGGCAATCCCTGGAATAATTAAAATTTGCAACAGTTCAAAATTATTTTGTGAGAAATTTACTATAGAGAAAGGCAATCCCTGGCGTAATTAAAATTTGCGACAGTATAAAATTATTTTTTTGAATAATTTTACTATAGAAAAGGCAATCCCTGGTGCACTTAAAATTTGCGACAGTAGAAAATTATTTTTGAATAATTTACTATAGAGAAGGCAATCCTGGCGTAATTAAAATTTGCGACAGTATAAAATTATTTTTTGAATAATTTACTATAGAAAAGGCAATCCCTGGCGCACTTAAAATTTGCGACAGTTGAAAATTATTTTTTTGAATAATTTACTATAGAAAAGGCAATCCCTGGCGCAATTAAAACTTGCGACAGTAGAAAATTATTTTTTGAATAATTTACTATAGAAAAGGCAATCCCTGGCGTAATTAAAATTTGCGACAGTAAAAATAATTTTTTAATAATTTACTATAGAAAAGGCAATTCCCTGGCGTAATTAAAATTTCCGACAGTAGAAAATTATTTTTTGAATAATTTACTATAGAAAAGGCAATCCTTGGCGTATTTAAAATTTGCGACAGTAAGAAATTAATTTGTGAGAAATTACTATATAAAAGGCAATCCCTGGCGTAATTAAATTTGCGATAGTATAAAATTATTTTTTGAATAATTTACTATAGAAAAGGCAATCCCTGGCGGTAATTAAAATTTGCGACAGTAGAAAATTATTTTTGAATAATTTACTATAGTAAAGGCAATCCATGGCGTAATTAAAATTTGCGACAGTATAAAATTATTTTTTGAATAATTTACTATAGAAAAGGCATATCCCTGGCGCACTTAAAATTTGCGACAGTAGAAAATTATTTTTTGAATAATTTACTATAGAAAAGGCAATCCCTGGCGCAATTAAAATTTGCGACAGTAGAAAATTATTTTTTGAATAATTTACTACAGAAAAGGCAATCCCTGGCGTAATTAAAATTTGCGACAGTATAAAATTATTTTTGAATTATTTACTATAGAAAAGCCAATCCCTGGAATAATTAAAATTTGCGACAGTTGAAATTATTTTGTGAGAAATTTACTATAGAAAAGGCAATCCCTGGCGTAATTAAAATTTGCGACAGTAGAAAATTATTTTTTGAATAATTTACTATAGAAAAGGCAATCCTTGGCGTATTTAAAATTTGCGACAGTAAGAAATTAATTTGTGAGAAATTTACTATATAAAAGGCAATCCCTGGCGTAATTAAAATTTGCGATAGTATAAAATTATTTTTTGAATAATTTACTATAGAAAAGGCAATCCCTGGAATAATTAAAATTTGCGACAGTTGAAAATTATTTTGTGAGAAATTTACTATAGAAAAGGCAATCCCTGGCGTAATTAAAATTTGCGACAGTATAAAATTATTTTTTGAATAATTTACTATAGAAAAGGCAATCCCTGGCGTAATTAAAATTTGCGACAGTAGAAAATTATTTTTTGAATAATTTACTATAGAAAAGGCAATCCATGGCGTAATTAAAATTTGCGACTGTAGAAAATTATTTTTTGAATAATTTACTATAGAAAAGGCAATCCCTGGCGCACTTAAAATTTGCGACAGTAGAAAATTATTTTTTGAATAATTTACTATAGAAAAGGCAATCCCTGGCGTAATTAAAATTTGCGACACTAAAAAAATTATTTTTTGAATAATTTACTATAGAAAAGGCAATCCCTGGCGTAATTAAAATTTGCGACAGTATAAAATTATTTTTTGAATAATTTACTATAGAAAAGGCAATCCCTGGCGCACTTAAAATTTGCGACAGTAGAAAATCATTTTTTGAATAATTTACTATAGAAAAGGCAATCCCTGGCGCAATTAAAATTTGCGACAGTAGAAAATTATTTTTTGAATAATTTACTATAGAAAAGGCAATCCCTGGCGTAATTAAAATTTGCGACAGTATAAAATTATTTTTTGAATAATTTACTATAGAAAAGGCAATCCCTGGAATAATTAAAATTTGCGACAGTTGAAAATTATTTTGTGAGAAATTTACTATAGAAAAGGCAATCCCTGGCGTAATTAAAATTTGCGACAGTATAAAATTATTTTTTGAATAATTTACTATAGAAAAGGCAATCCCTGGCGCACTTAAAATTTGCGACAGTAGAAAATTATTTTGTGAATAATTTACTATAGAAAAGGCAATCCCTGGCGTAATTAAAATTTGCGACAGTTGAAAATTATTTTGTGAGAAATTTACTATAGAAAAGGCAATCCCTGGCGTAATTAAAATTTGCGACAGTTGAAAATTATTTTTTGAATAATTTACTATAGAAAAGGCAATCCCTGGCGTATTTAAAATTTGCGACAGCAAGAAATTAATTTGTGAGAAATTTACTATATAAAAGGCAATCCCTGGCGTAATTAAAATTTGCGACAGTTGAAAATTATTTTTTGAATAATTTACTATAGAAAAGGCAATCCCTGGCGCAATTAAAATTTGCGACAGTAAAAAATAATTTTTTGAATAATTTACTATAGAAAGGCAATCCCTGGCGTAATTAAAATTTGCGACAGTAAAAAATTATTTTTTGAATAATTTACTATAGAAAAGGCAATTCCTGGCGTAATTAAAATTTCCGACAGTAGAAAATTATTTTTTGAATAATTTACTATAGAAAAGGCAATCCTTGGCGTATTTAAAATTTGCGACAGTAAGAAATTAATTTGTGAGTAGTAATTTACTATATAAAAGGCAATCCCTGGCGTAATTAAAATTTGCGATAGTATAAAATTATTTTTTGAATAATTTACTATAGAAAAGGCAATCCCTGGCGTAATTAAAATTTGCGACAGTAGAAAATTATTTTTTGAATAATTTACTATAGAAAAGGCAATCCCTGGCGCACTTAAAATTTGCGACAGTAGAAAATTATTTTTTGAATAATTTACTATAGAAAAGGCAATCCCTGGGATATTTAATATTTGCGACAGTAGAAAATTATTTTTTGAATAATTTACTACAGAAAAGGCAATCCCTGTGATATTTAAAATTTGCGACAGTAGAAAATTATTTTTTGAATAATTTACTATAGAAAAGGCAATCCCTGGCGTTATTAAAATTTGCGACAGTAGAAAATTATTTTTTGAATAATTTACTATAGAAAAGGCAATCCCTGGCGCAATTAAAATTTGCGACAGTATAAAATTATTTTTTGAATAATTTACTATAGAAAAGGCAATCCCTGGCGTAATTAAAATTTGCGACAGTAAAAAATTATTTTTTGAATAATTTACTATAGACAAGGTAATCCCTGGCGTAATTAAAATTTGCGACAGTATAAAATTATTTTTTGAATAATTTACTATAGAAAAGGCAATCCCTGGCGCACTTAAAATTTGCGACAGTAGAAAATTATTTTTTGAATAATTTACTATATAAAAGGCAATCCCTGGCGAAATTAAAATTTGCGACAGTAGAAAATTATTTTTTGAATAATTTACTATAGAAAAGGCAATCCCTGGCGTAATTAAAATTTGCGACAGTATAAAATTATTTTTTGAATAATTTACTATAGAAAAGGTAATCCCTGGCGTAATTAAAATTTGCGACAGTTGAAAATTATTTTGTGAGAAATTTACTATAGAAAAGCAATCCCTGGCGTAATTAAAATTTGCGACAGTATAAAATTATTTTTGAATAATTTACTATAGAAAAGGCAATCCCTGGCGCACTTAAAATTTGCGACAGTTGAAAATTATTTTTTGAATAATTTACTATAGAAAAGGCAATCCCTGGCGCAATTAAAATTTGCGACAGTAGAAAATAATTTTTTGAATAATTTACTATAGAAAAGGCAATCCCTGGCGTAATTAAAATTTGCGACAGTATAAAATTATTTTTTGAATAATTTACTATAGAAAAGGCAATCCCTGGCGCAATTAAAATTTGCGACAGTAAAAAATTATTTTTTGAATAATTTACTATAGAAAAGGCAATCCTTGGCGTAATTAAAATTTGCGACAGTATAAAATTATTTTTTGAATAATTTACTATAGAAAAGGCAATCCCTGGCGTAATTAAAATTTGCGACAGTAGAAAATTATTTTTTGAATAATTTATTATAGAAAAGGCAATCCCTGGCGCAATTAAAATTTGCGACAGTATAAAATTATTTTTTGAATAATTTACTGTAGAAAAGGCAATCCCTGGCGCAATTAAAATTTGCGACAGTAAAAAATTATTTTTTGAATAATTTACTATAGAAAAGGCAATCCCTGGCGTATTTAAAATTTGCGACAGTATAAAATTATTTTTTGAATAATTTACTATAGAAAAGGCAATCCCTGGCGCAATTAAAACTTGCACTAGTAAAAAATTATTTTTTGAATAATTTATTGTAGAAAAGGCAATCCCTGGCGCAATTAAAATTTGCGACAGTATAAAATTATTTTTTGAATAATTTACTATAGAAAAGGCAATCCCTGGCGCAATTAAAATTTGCGACAGTAAAAAATTATTTTTTGAATAATTTACTATAGAAAAGGCAATCCCTGGCGTAATTAAAATTTGCGACAGTATAAAATTATTTTTTGAATAATTTACTATAGAAAAGGCAATCCCTGGCGCAATTAAAACTTGCGATAGTAAAAAATTATTTTTTGAATAACTTACTGTAGAAAAGGCAATCCCTGGCGCAATTAAAATTTGCGACAGTATAAAATTATTTTTTGAATAATTTACTATAGAAAAGGCAATCCCTGGCGTAATTAAAATTTGCGACAGTATAAAATTAATTTTTGAATAATTTACTGTAGAAAAGGCAATCCCTGGCGCAATTAAAATTTGCGACAGTATAAAATTATTTTTTGAATAATTTACTATAGAAAAGGCAATCCCTGGCGTAATTAAAATTTGCGACAGTATAAAATTATTTTTTGAATAATTTACTATAGAAAAGGCAATCCCTGGCGTAATTAAAATTTGCGACAGTATAAAATTATTTTTTGAATAATTTACTATAGAAAAGGCAATCCCTGGCGCAATTAAAATTTGCGACAGTAAAAAATTATTTTTTGAATAATTTACTATAGAAAAGGCGTAATTAAAATTTGCGACAGTATAAAATTATTTTTTGAATAATTTACTATAGAAAAGGCAATCCCTGGCGCAATTAAAACTTGCGATAGTAAAAAATTATTTTTTGAATAACTTACTGTAGAAAAGGCAATCCCTGGCGCAATTAAAATTTGCGACAGTATAAAATTATTTTTTGAATAATTTACTATAGAAAAGGCAATACCTGGCGTAATTAAAATTTGCGACAGTATAAAATTAATTTTTGAATAATTTACAGTAGAAAAGGCAATCCCTGGCGTAATTAAAATTTGCGACAGTAAAAAATTATTTTTTGAATAATTTACTATAGAAAAGGCAATCCCTGGCGTAATTAAAATTTGCGACAGTATAAAATTATTTTTTGAATAATTTACTATAGAAAAGGCAATCCCTGGCGCAATTAAAACTTGCGATAGTAAAAAATTATTTTTTGAATAATTTACTGTAGAAAAGGCAATCCCTGGCGCAGTTAAAATTTGCTACAGTATAAAATTATTTTTTGAATAATTTACTATAGAAAAGGCAATCCCTGGCGTAATTAAAATTTGCGACAGTATAAAATTAATTTTTGAAAAATTTACTATATAAAAGGCAATCCCTGGCGTAATTAGAATTTGCGACAGTAGAAAATTATTTTTTGAATAATTTACTGTAGAAAAGGCAATCCCTGGCGCAATTAAAACTTGCGATAGTAAAAAATTGTTTTTTGAATAATTTACTATAGAAAAGGCAATCCCTGGCGTAATTAAAATTTGCGACAGTAGAAAATTATTTTTTGAATAATTTACTATAGAAAAGGCAATCCCTGGCGCACTTAAAATTTGCGACAGTAGAAAATTATTTTTTAAATAATTTACTATAGAAAAGGCAATCCCTGGCGCAATTAAAATTTGCGACAATAGAAAATTATTTTTTGAATAATTTACTATAGAAAAGGCAATCCCTGGCGCAATTAAAATTTGCGACAATAGAAAATTATTTTTTGAATAATTTACTATAGAAAAGGCAATCCCTGGCGTAATTAAAATTTGCGACAGTATAAAATTATTTTTTGAATAATTTACTATAGAAAAGGCAATCCCTGGGATATTTAAAATTTGCGACAGTAGAAAATTATTTTTTGAATAATTTACTATATAAAAGGCAATCCCTGGCGTAATTAAAATTTGCGACAGTAGAAAATTATTTTTTGAATAATTTACTATAGAAAAGGCAATCCCTGGCGTAATTAAAATTTGCGACAGTATAAAATTATTTTTTGAATAATTTACTATAGAAAAGGCAATCCCTGGCGCACTTAAAATTTGCGACAGTAGAAAATTATTTTTTAAATAATTTACTATAGAAAAGGCAATCCCTGCCGCAATTAAAATTTGCGACAGTAGAAAATTATTTTTTGAATAATTTACTATAGAAAAGGCAATCCCTGGCGTAATTAAAATTTGCGACAGTATA
Source organism: Dioctria linearis (assembly GCA_963930735.1). NCBI lineage: Eukaryota > Metazoa > Arthropoda > Insecta > Diptera > Asilidae > Dioctria > Dioctria linearis. Next base: position 221,328 of record CAWVNZ010001387.1, read on the forward strand.
AAATTATTTTTTGAATAATTTACTATAGAAAAGGCAATCCCTGGGATATTTAAAATTTGCGACAGTAGAAAATTATTTTTTGAATAATTTACTATATAAAAGGCAATCCCTGGCGTAATTAAAATTTGCGACAGTAGAAAATTATTTTTTGAATAATTTACTATAGAAAAGGCAATCCCTGGCGTAATTAAAATTTGCGACAGTATAAAATTATTTTTTGAATAATTTACTATAGAAAAGGCAATCCCTGGCGCACTTAAAATTTGGGACAGTAGAAAATTATTTTTTGAATAATTTACAGTAGAAAAGGCAATCCCTGGCGCAATTAAAATTTGCGACAATAGAAAATTATTTTTTGAATAATTTACTATAGAAAAGGCAATCCCTGGCGTAATTAAAATTTGCGACAGTATAAAATTATTTTTTGAATAATTTACTATAGAAAAGGCAATCCCTGGCGCACTTAAAACTTGCGATAGTAAAAAATTATTTTTTGAATAATTTACTGTAGAAAAGGCAATCCCTGGCGCAGTTAAAATTTGCGACAGTATAAAATTATTTTTTGAATAATTTACTATAGAAAAGGCAATCCCTGGCGTAATTAAAATTTGCGACAGTATAAAATTAATTTTTGAAAAATTTACTATATAAAAGGCAATCCCTGGCGTAATTAGAATTTGCGACAGTAGAAAATTATTTTTTGAATAATTTACTGTAGAAAAGGCAATCCCTGGCGCAATTAAAACTTGCGATAGTAAAAAATTGTTTTTTGAATAATTTACTATAGAAAAGGCAATCCCTGGCGTAATTAAAATTTGCGACAGTAGAAAATTATTTTTTGAATAATTTACTATAGAAAAGGCAATCCCTGGCGTAATTAAAATTTTCGACAGTAGAAAATTATTTTTTGAATAATTTACTATAGAAAAGGCAATCCCTGGCGCACTTAAAATTTGCGACAGTAGAAAATTATTTTTTGAATAATTTACTATATAAAAGGCAATCCCTGGCGCAATTAAAATTTGCGACAGTTGAAAATTATTTTTTGAATAATTTACTATAGAAAAGGCAATCCCTGGCGCAATTAAAATTTGCGACAGTAAAAAATTATTTTTTGAATAATTTACTATAGAAAAGGCAATCCCTGGGATATTTAAAATTTGCGACAGTAGAAAATTATTTTTTGAATAATTTACTATAGAAAAGGCAATCCCTGGGATATTTAAAATTTGCGACAGTAGAAAATTATTTTTTGAATAATTTACTATATAAAAGGCAATCCCTGGCGCAGTTAAAATTTGCGACAGTTGAAAATTATTTTGTGAGAAATTTACTATAGAAAAGGCAATCCCTGGCGTAATTAAAATTTGCGACAGTATAAAATTATTTTTTGAATAATTTACTATAGAAAAGGCAATCCCTGGCGCACTTAAAATTTGCGACAGTAGAAAATTATTTCTTAAATAATTTACTATAGAAAAGGCAATCCCTGGCGCAATTAAAATTTGCGACAGTAGAAAATTATTTTTTGAATAATTTACTATAGAAAAGTCAATCCCTGGGATATTTAAAATTTGCGACAGTAGAAAATTATTTTTTGAATAATTTACTATAGAAAAGGCAATCCCTGGGATATTTAAAATTTGCGACAGTAGAAAATTATTTTTTGAATAATTTACTATATAAAAGGCAATCCCTGGCGAAATTAAAATTTGCGACAGTAGAAAATTATTTTTTGAATAATTTACTATAGAAAAGGCAATCCCTGGCGTAATTAAAATTTGCGACAGTATAAAATTATTTTTTGAATAATTTACTATAGAAAAGGCAATCCCTGGCGTAATTAAAATTTGCGACAGTAGAAAATTATTTTTTGAATAATTTACTATAGAAAAGGCAATCCCTGGCGCACTTAAAATTTGCGACAGTAGAAAATTATTTTTTGAATAATTTACTATATAAAAGGCAATCCCTGGCGCAGTTAAAATTTGCGACAGTTGAAAATTATTTTGTGAGAAATTTACTATAGAAAAGGCAATCCCTGGCGTAATTAAAATTTGCGACAGTATAAAATTATTTTTTGAATAATTTACTATAGAAAAGGCAATCCCTGGCGCACTTAAAATTTGCGACAGTAGAAAATTATTTTTTAAATAATTTACTATAGAAAAGGCAATCCCTGGCGCAATTAAAATTTGCGACAATAGAAAATTATTTTTTGAATAATTTACTATACAAAAGGCAATCCCTGGCGTAATTAAAATTTGCGACAGTATAAAATTATTTTTTGAATAATTTACTATAGAAAAGGCAATCCCTGGCGCACTTAAAATTTGGGACAGTAGAAAATTATTTTTTGAATAATTTACAGTAGAAAAGGCAATCCCTGGCGCAATTAAAATTTGCGACAGTAGAAAATTATATTTTGAATAATTTACTATAGAAAAGGCAATCCCTGGTGCACTTAAAATTTGCGACAGTAAAAAATTATTTTTTGAATAATTTACTATAGAAAAGGCAATCCCTGGCGTAATTAAAATTTGCGACAGTATAAAATTATTTTTTGAATAATTTACTATAGAAAAGGCAATCCCTGGCGCAATTAAAATTTGCGACAGTAGAAAATTATTTTTTGAATAATTTACTATAGAAAAGGCAATCCCTGGCGTAATTAAAATTTGCGACAGTAGAAAATTATTTTTTGAATAATTTACTATAGAAAAGGCAATCCCTGGCCTATTTAAAATTTGCGACAGTATAAAATTATTTTTTGAATAATTTACTATAGAAAAGGCAATCCCTGGCGTAATTAAAATTTGCGACAGTAGAAAATTATTTTTTGAATAATTTACTATAGAAAAGGCAATCCCTGGCGTAATTAAAATTTGCGACAGTAGAAAATTATTTTTTGAATAATTTACTATAGAAAAGGCAATCCCTGGCGCACTTAAAATTTGCGACAGTAGAAAATTATTTTTTGAATAATTTACTATATAAAAGGCAATCCCTGGCGCAGTTAAAATTTGCGACAGTTGAAAATTATTTTGTGAGAAATTTACTATAGAAAAGGCAATCCCTGGCGTAATTAAAATTTGCGACAATATAAAATTATTTTTTGAATAATTTACTATAGAAAAGGCAATCCCTGGCGCACTTAAAATTTGCGACAGTAGAAAATTATTTTTTAAATAATTTACTATAGAAAAGGCAATCCCTGGCGCAATTAAAATTTGCGACAGTAGAAAATTATTTTTTGAATAATTTACTATAGAAAAGGCAATCCCTGGGATATTTAAAATTTGCGACAGTAGAAAATTATTTTTTGAATAATTTACTATAGAAAAGGCAATCCCTGGGATATTTAAAATTTGCGACAGTAGAAAATTATTTTTTGAATAATTTACTATATAAAAGGCAATCCCTGGCGTAATTAAAATTTGCGACAGTAGAAAATTATTTTTTGAATAATTTACTATAGAAAAGGCAATCCCTGGCGTAATTAAAATTTGCGACAGTATAAAATTATTTTTTGAATAATTTACTATAGAAAAGGCAATCCCTGGCGCACTTAAAATTTGCGACAGTAGAAAATTATTTTTTAAATAATTTACTATAGAAAAGGCAATCCCTGCCGCAATTAAAATTTGCGACAGTAGAAAATTATTTTTTGAATAATTTACTATAGAAAAGGCAATCCCTGGCGTAATTAAAATTTGCGACAGTATAAAATTATTTTTTGAATAATTTACTATAGAAATGGCAATCCCTGGCGCACTTAAAATTTGGGACAGTAGAAAATTATTTTTTGAATAATTTACAGTAGAAAAGGCAATCCCTGGCGCAATAAAAATTTGCGACAGTAAAAAATTATTTTTTGAATAATTTACTATAAAAAATGCAATCCCTGGCGTAATTTAAATTTGCGACAGTTGAAAATTATTTTGTGAGAAATTTACTATAGAAAAGGCAATCCCTGGCGTAATTAAAATTTGCGACAGTTGAAAATTATTTTTTGAATAATTTACTATAGAATAGGCAATCCCTGGCGTATTTAAAATTTGCGACAGTAAGAAATTAATTTGTGAGAAATTTACTATATAAAAGGCAATCCCTGGCGCACTTAAAATTTGCGATAGAATAAAATTATTTTTTGAATAATTTACTATAGAAAAGGCAATCCCTGGCGTAATTAAAATTTGCGACAGTAGAAAATTATTTTTTGAATAATTTACTATAGAAAAGGCAATCCCTGGCGCAATTAAAATTTGCGACAGTATAAAATTATTTTTTGAATAATTTACTATAGAAAAGGCAATCCCTGGCGCACTTAAAATTTGCGACAGTAAAAAATTATTTTGTGAGAAATTTACTATAGAAAAGTCAATCCCTGGCGCAATTAAAATTTGCGACAGTAGAAAATTATTTTTTGAATAATTTACTATAGAAAAGGCAATCCCTGGCGTAATTAAAATTTGCGACAGTAGAAAATTATTTTTTGAATAATTTACTATAGAATAGGCAATCCCTGGCGTATTTAAAATTTGCGACAGTAAGAAATTAATTTGTGAGAAATTCACTATATAAAAGGCAATACCTGGCGCACTTAAAATTTGCGATAGAATAAAATTATTTTTTGAATAATTTACTATAGAAAAGGCAATCCCTGGCGTAATTAAAATTTGCGATAGAATAAAATTATTTTTTGAATAATTTACTATAGAAAAGGCAATCCCTGGCGTAATTAAAATTTGCGACAGTAGAAAATTATTTTTTGAATAATTTACTATAGAAAAGGCAATCCCTGGCGCAATTAAAATTTGCGACAGTATAAAATTATTTTTTGAATAATTTACTATAGAAAAGGCAATCCCTGGTGCACTTAAAATTTGCGACAGTAAAAAATTATTTTTTGAATAATTTAGTATAGAAAAGGCAATCCCTGGCGTAATTAAAATTTGCGACAGTATAAAATTATTTTTTGAATTATTTACTATAGAAAAGGCAATCCCTGGCGCAATTAAAATTTGCGACAGTAGAAAATTATTTTTTGAATAATTTACTATAGAAAAGGCAATCCCTGGCGCAATTAAAATTTGCGACAGTAGAAAATTATTTTTTGAATAATTTACTATAGAAAAGGCAATCCCTGGCGTAATTAAAATTTGCGACAGTAGAAAATTATTTTTTGAATAATTTACTATAGAAAAGGCAATCCCTGGCGTAATTAAAATTTGCGACAGTATAAAATTATTTTTTGAATAATTTACTATAGAAAAGGCAATCCCTGGCGCACTTAAAATTTGCGACAGTAAAAAATTATTTTTTGAATAATTTACAATAGAAAAGGCAATCCCTGGCGTAATTAAAATTTGCGACAGTTGAAAATTATTTTTTGAATAATTTACTATAGAAAAGGCAATCCCTGGCGTATTTAAAATTTGCGACAGTAAGAAATTAATTTGTGAGAAATTTACTATATAAAAGGCAATCCCTGGCGCACTTAAAATTTGCGATAGAATAAAATTATTTTTTGAATAATTTACTATAGAAAAGGCAATCCCTGGTGCACTTAAAATTTGCGACAGTAAAAAATTATTTTTTGAATAATTTACTATAGAAAAGCAATCCCTGGGATATTTAAAATTTGCGACAGTAGAAAATTATTTTTTGAATAATTTACTATAGAAAAGGCAATCCCTGGGATATTTAAAATTTGCGACAGTAGAAAATTATTTTTTGAATAATTTACTATATAAAAGGCAATCCCTGGGATATTTAAAATTTGCGACAGTAGAAAATTATTTTTTGAATAATTTACTATATAAAAGGCAATCCCTGGCGTAATTAAAATTTGCGACAGTAGAAAATTATTTTTTGAATAATTTACTATAGAAAAGGCAATCCCTGGCGTAATTAAAATTTGCGACAGTATAAAATTATTTTTTGAATAATTTACTATAGAAAAGGCAATCCCTGGCGCACTTAAAATTTGCGACAGTAGAAAATTATTTTTTGAATAATTTACTATAGAAAAGGCAATCCCTGGCGCAATTAAAATTTGCGACAGTATAAAATTATTTTTTGAATAATTTAGTATAGAAAAGGCAATCCCTGGCGCACTTAAAATTTGCGACAGTAAAAAATTATTTTGTGAGAAATTTACTATAGAAAAGGCAATCCCTGGCGCACTTAAAATTTGCGACAGTAGAAAATTATTTTTTGAAAAATTTACCATAGAAGAGGCAATCCCTGGCGTAATTAAAATTTGCGACAGTATAAAATTATTTTTTGAATAATTTACTATAGAATGGGCAATCCCTGGCGCAATTAAAATTTGCGACAGTAGAAAATTATTTTTTGAAAAATTTACTATAGAAAAGGCAATCCCTGGCGTAATTAAAATTTGCGACAGTATAAAATTATTTTTTGAATAATTTACTATAGAAAAGGCAATCCCTGGCGCAATTAAAATTTGCGACAGTAGAAAATTATTTTTTGAATAATTTACTATAGAAAAGGCAATCCCTGGCGTAATTAAAATTTGCGACAGTATAAAATTATTTTTTGAATAATTTACTATAGAAAAGGCAATCCCTGGCGCACTTAAAATTTGCGACAGTATAAAATTATTTTTTGAATAATTTACTATAGAAATGGCAATCCCTGGCGCACTTAAAATTTGGGACAGTAGAAAATTATTTTTTGAATAATTTACAGTAGAAAAGGCAATCCCTGGCGCAATTAAAATTTGCGACAATAGAAAATTATTTTTTGAATAATTTACTATAGAAAAGGCAATCCCTGGCGTAATTAAAATTTGCGACAGTATAAAATTATTTTTTGAATAATTTACTATAGAAAAGGCAATCCCTGGCGCACTTAAAACTTGCGATAGTAAAAAATTATTTTTTGAATAATTTACTGTAGAAAAGGCAATCCCTGGCGCAGTTAAAATTTGCGACAGTATAAAATTATTTTTTGAATAATTTACTATAGAAAAGGCAATCCCTGGCGTAATTAAAATTTGCGACAGTATAAAATTAATTTTTGAAAAATTTACTATATAAAAGGCAATCCCTGGCGTAATTAGAATTTGCGACAGTAGAAAATTATTTTTTGAATAATTTACTGTAGAAAAGGCAATCCCTGGCGCAATTAAAACTTGCGATAGTAAAAAATTGTTTTTTGAATAATTTACTATAGAAAAGGCAATCCCTGGCGTAATTAAAATTTGCGACAGTAGAAAATTATTTTTTGAATAATTTACTATAGAAAAGGCAATCCCTGGCGTAATTAAAATTTTCGACAGTAGAAAATTATTTTTTGAATAATTTACTATAGAAAAGGCAATCCCTGGCGCACTTAAAATTTGCGAGAGTAGAAAATTATTTTTTGAATAATTTACTATATAAAAGGCAATCCCTGGCGCAATTAAAATTTGCGACAGTTGAAAATTATTTTTTGAATAATTTACTATAGAAAAGGCAATCCCTGGCGCAATTAAAATTTGCGACAGTAAAAAATTATTTTTTGAATAATTTACTATAGAAAAGGCAATCCCTGGGATATTTAAAATTTGCGACAGTAGAAAATTATTTTTTGAATAATTTACTATAGAAAAGGCAATCCCTGGGATATTTAAAATTTGCGACAGTAGAAAATTATTTTTTGAATAATTTACTATATAAAAGGCAATCCCTGGCGCAGTTAAAATTTGCGACAGTTGAAAATTATTTTGTGAGAAATTTACTATAGAAAAGGCAATCCCTGGCGTAATTAAAATTTGCGACAGTATAAAATTATTTTTTGAATAATTTACTATAGAAAAGGCAATCCCTGGCACACTTAAAATTTGCGACAGTAGAAAATTATTTCTTAAATAATTTACTATAGAAAAGGCAATCCCTGGCGCAATTAAAATTTGCGACAGTAGAAAATTATTTTTTGAATAATTTACTATAGAAAAGGCAATCCCTGGGATATTTAAAATTTGCGACAGTAGAAAATTATTTTTTGAATAATTTACTATAGAAAAGGCAATCCCTGGGATATTTAAAATTTGCGACAGTAGAAAATTATTTTTTGAATAATTTACTATATAAAAGGCAATCCCTGGCGAAATTAAAATTTGCGACAGTAGAAAATTATTTTTTGAATAATTTACTATAGAAAAGGCAATCCCTGGCGTAATTAAAATTTGCGACAGTATAAAATTATTTTTTGAATAATTTATTATAGAAAAGGCAATCCCTGGCGTAATTAAAATTTGCGACAGTAGAAAATTATTTTTTGAATAATTTACTATAGAAAAGGCAATCCCTGGCGCACTTAAAATTTGCGACAGTAGAAAATTATTTTTTGAATAATTTACTATATAAAAGGCAATCCCTGGCGCAGTTAAAATTTGCGACAGTTGAAAATTATTTTGTGAGAAATTTACTATAGAAAAGGCAATCCCTGGCGTAATTAAAATTTGCGACAGTATAAAATTATTTTTTGAATAATTTACTATAGAAAAGGCAATCCCTGGCGCACTTAAAATTTGCGACAGTAGAAAATTATTTTTTAAATAATTTACTATAGAAAAGGCAATCCCTGGCGCAATTAAAATTTGCGACAATAGAAAATTATTTTTTGAATAATTTACTATAGAAAAGGCAATCCCTGGCGTAATTAAAATTTGCGACAGTATAAAATTATTTTTTGAATAATTTACTATAGAAAAGGCAATCCCTGGCGCACTTAAAATTTGGGACAGTAGAAAATTATTTTTTGAATAATTTACAGTAGAAAAGGCAATCCCTGGCGCAATTAAAATTTGCGACAGTAGAAAATTATATTTTGAATAATTTACTATAGAAAAGGCAATCCCTGGTGCACTTAAAATTTGCGACAGTAAAAAATTATTTTTTGAATAATTTACTATAGAAAAGGCAATCCCTGGCGTAATTAAAATTTGCGACAGTATAAAATTATTTTTTGAATAATTTACTATAGAAAAGGCAATCCCTGGCGCAATTAAAATTTGCGACAGTAGAAAATTATTTTTTGAATAATTTACTATAGAAAAGGCAATCCCTGGCGTAATTAAAATTTGCGACAGTAGAAAATTATTTTTTGAATAATTTACTATAGAAAAGGCAATCCCTGGCCTATTTAAAATTTGCGAAAGTATAAAATTATTTTTTGAATAATTTACTATAGAAAAGGCAATCCCTGGCGTAATTAAAATTTGCGACAGTAGAAAATTATTTTTTGAATAATTTACTATAGAAAAGGCAATCCCTGGCGTAATTAAAATTTGCGACAGTAGAAAATTATTTTTTGAATAATTTACTATAGAAAAGGCAATCCCTGGCGCACTTAAAATTTGCGACAGTAGAAAATTATTTTTTGAATAATTTACTATATAAAAGGCAATCCCTGGCGCAGTTAAAATTTGCGACAGTTGAAAATTATTTTGTGAAAAATTTACTATAGAAAAGGCAATCCCTGGCGTAATTAAAATTTGCGACAGTATAAAATTATTTTTTGAATAATTTACTATAGAAAAGGCAATCCCTGGCGCACTTAAAATTTGCGACAGTAGAAAATTATTTTTTAAATAATTTACTATAGAAAAGGCAATCCCTGGCGCAATTAAAATTTGCGACAGTAGAAAATTATTTTTGGAATAATTTACTATAGAAAAGGCAATCCCTGGGATATTTAAAATTTGCGACAGTAGAAAATTATTTTTTGAATAATTTACGATAGAAAAGGCAATCCCTGGGATATTTAAAATTTGCGACAGTAGAAAATTATTTTTTGAATAATTTACTATATAAAAGGCAATCCCTGGCGTAATTAAAATTTGCGACAGTAGAAAATTATTTTTTGAATAATTTACTATAGAAAAGGCAATCCCTGGCGTAATTAAAATTTGCGACAGTATAAAATTATTTTTTGAATAATTTACTATAGAAAAGGCAATCCCTGGCGCACTTAAAATTTGCGACAGTAGAAAATTATTTTTTAAATAATTTACTATAGAAAAGGCAATCCCTGCCGCAATTAAAATTTGCGACAGTAGAAAATTATTTTTTGAATAATTTACTATAGAAAAGGCAATCCCTGGCGTAATTAAAATTTGCGATAGTATAAAATTATTTTTTGAATAATTTACTATAGAAATGGCAATCCCTGGCGCACTTAAAATTTGGGACAGTAGAAAATTATTTTTTGAATAATTTACAGTAGAAAAGGCAATCCCTGGCGCAATAAAAATTTGCGACAGTAAAAAATTATTTTTTGAATAATTTACTATAAAAAATGCAATCCCTGGCGTAATTTAAATTTGCGACAGTTGAAAATTATTTTGTGAGAAATTTACTATAGAAAAGGCAATCCCTGGCGTAATTAAAATTTGCGACAGTTGAAAATTATTTTTTGAATAATTTACTATAGAATAGGCAATCCCTGGCGTATTTAAAATTTGCGACAGTAAGAAATTAATTTGTGAGAAATTTACTATATAAAAGGCAATCCCTGGCGCACTTAAAATTTGCGATAGAATAAAATTATTTTTTGAATAATTTACTATAGAAAAGGCAATCCCTGGCGTAATTAAAATTTGCGACAGTAGAAAATTATTTTTTGAATAATTTACTATAGAAAAGGCAATCCCTGGCGCAATTAAAATTTGCGACAGTATAAAATTATTTTTTGAATAATTTACTATAGAAAAGGCAATCCCTGGCGCACTTAAAATTTGCGACAGTAAAAAATTATTTTGTGAGAAATTTACTATAGAAAAGTCAATCCCTGGCGCAATTAAAATTTGCGACAGTAGAAAATTATTTTTTGAATAATTTACTATAGAAAAGGCAATCCCTGGCGTAATTAAAATTTGCGACAGTAGAAAATTATTTTTTGAATAATTTACTATAGAATAGGCAATCCCTGGCGTATTTAAAATTTGCGACAGTAAGAAATTAATTTGTGAGAAATTCACTATATAAAAGGCAATACCTGGCGCACTTAAAATTTGCGATAGAATAAAATTATTTTTTGAATAATTTACTATAGAAAAGGCAATCCCTGGCGCACTTAAAATTTGCGACAGTAGAAAATTATTTCTTAAATAATTTACTATAGAAAAGGCAATCCCTGGCGCAATTAAAATTTGCGACAGTAGAAAATTATTTTTTGAATAATTTACTATAGAAAAGGCAATCCCTGGGATATTTAAAATTTGCGACAGTAGAAAATTATTTTTTGAATAATTTACTATAGAAAAGGCAATCCCTGGGATATTTAAAATTTGCGACAGTAGAAAATTATTTTTTGAATAATTTACTATATAAAAGGCAATCCCTGGCGAAATTAAAATTTGCGACAGTAGAAAATTATTTTTTGAATAATTTACTATAGAAAAGGCAATCCCTGGCGTAATTAAAATTTGCGACAGTATAAAATTATTTTTTGAATAATTTACTATAGAAAAGGCAATCCCTGGCGTAATTAAAATTTGCGACAGTAGAAAATTATTTTTTGAATAATTTACTATAGAAAAGGCAATCCCTGGCGCACTTAAAATTTGCGACAGTAGAAAATTATTTTTTGAATAATTTACTATATAAAAGGCAATCCCTGGCGCAGTTAAAATTTGCGACAGTTGAAAATTATTTTGTGAGAAATTTACTATAGAAAAGGCAATCCCTGGCGTAATTAAAATTTGCGACAGTATAAAATTATTTTTTGAATAACTTACTATAGAAAAGGCAATCCCTGGCGCACTTAAAATTTGCGACAGTAGAAAATTATTTTTTAAATAATTTACTATAGAAAAGGCAATCCCTGGCGCAATTAAAATTTGCGACAATAGAAAATTATTTTTTGAATAATTTACTATAGAAAAGGCAATCCCTGGCGTAATTAAAATTTGCGACAGTATAAAATTATTTTTTGAATAATTTACTATAGAAAAGGCAATCCCTGGCGCACTTAAAATTTGGGACAGTAGAAAATTATTTTTTGAATAATTTACAGTAGAAAAGGCAATCCCTGGCGCAATTAAAATTTGCGACAGTAGAAAATTATATTTTGAATAATTTACTATAGAAAAGGCAATCCCTGGCGCAATTAAAATTTGCGACAATAGAAAATTATTTTTTGAATAATTTACTATAGAAAAGGCAATCCCTGGCGTAATTAAAATTTGCGACAGTATAAAATTATTTTTTGAATAATTTACTATAGAAAAGGCAATCCCTGGCGCAATTAAAATTTGCGACAGTAGAAAATTATTTTTTGAATAATTTACTATAGAAAAGGCAATCCCTGGCGTAATTAAAATTTGCGACAGTAGAAAATTATTTTTTGAATAATTTACTATAGAAAAGGCAATCCCTGGCCTATTTAAAATTTGCGACAGTATAAAATTATTTTTTGAATAATTTACTATAGAAAAGGCAATCCCTGGCGTAATTAAAATTTGCGACAGTAGAAAATTATTTTTTGAATAATTTACTATAGAAAAGGCAATCCCTGGCGTAATTAAAATTTGCGACAGTAGAAAATTATTTTTTGAATAATTTACTATAGAAAAGGCAATCCCTGGCGCACTTAAAATTTGCGACAGTAGAAAATTATTTTTTGAATAATTTACTATATAAAAGGCAATCCCTGGCGCAGTTAAAATTTGCGACAGTTGAAAATTATTTTGTGAGAAATTTACTATAGAAAAGGCAATCCCTGGCGTAATTAAAATTTGCGACAGTATAAAATTATTTTTTGAATAATTTACTATAGAAAAGGCAATCCCTGGCGCACTTAAAATTTGCGACAGTAGAAAATTATTTTTTAAATAATTTACTATAGAAAAGGCAATCCCTGGCGCAATTAAAATTTGCGACAGTAGAAAATTATTTTTTGAATAATTTACTATAGAAAAGGCAATCCCTGGGATATTTAAAATTTGCGACAGTAGAAAATTATTTTTTGAATAATTTACTATAGAAAAGGCAATCCCTGGGATATTTAAAATTTGCGACAGTAGAAAATTATTTTTTGAATAATTTACTATATAAAAGGCAATCCCTGGCGTAATTAAAATTTGCGACAGTAGAAAATTATTTTTTGAATAATTTACTATAGAAAAGGCAATCCCTGGCGTAATTAAAATTTGCGACAGTATAAAATTATTTTTTGAATAATTTACTATAGAAAAGGCAATCCCTGGCGCACTTAAAATTTGCGACAGTAGAAAATTATTTTTTAAATAATTTACTATAGAAAAGGCAATCCCTGCCGCAATTAAAATTTGCGACAGTAGAAAATTATTTTTTGAATAATTTACTATAGAAAAGGCAATCCCTGGCGTAATTAAAATTTGCGATAGTATAAAATTATTTTTTGAATAATTTACTATAGAAATGGCAATCCCTGGCGCACTTAAAATTTGGGACAGTATAAAATTATTTTTTGAATAATTTACAGTAGAAAAGGCAATCCCTGGCGCAATAAAAATTTGCGACAGTAAAAAATTATTTTTTGAATAATTTACTATAAAAAATGCAATCCCTGGCGTAATTTAAATTTGCGACAGTTGAAAATTATTTTGTGAGAAATTTACTATAGAAAAGGCAATCCCTGGCGTAATTAAAATTTGCGACAGTTGAAAATTATTTTTTGAATAATTTACTATAGAATAGGCAATCCCTGGCGTATTTAAAATTTGCGACAGTAAGAAATTAATTTGTGAGAAATTTACTATATAAAAGGCAATCCCTGGCGCACTTAAAATTTGCGATAGAATAAAATTATTTTTTGAATAATTTACTATAGAAAAGGCAATCCCTGGCGCAATTAAAATTTGCGATAGAATAAAATTATTTTTTGAATAATTTACTATAGAAAAGGCAATCCCTGGCGTAATTAAAATTTGCGACAGTAAAAAATTATTTTTTGAATAATTTAGTATAGAAAAGGCAATCCCTGGCGTAATTAAAATTTGCGACAGTATAAAATTATTTTTTGAATTATTTACTATAGAAAAGGCAATCCCTGGCGCAATTAAAATTTGCGACAGTAGAAAATTATTTTTTGAATAATTTACTATAGAAAAGGCAATCCCTGGCGCAATTAAAATTTGCGACAGTAGAAAATTATTTTTTGAATAATTTACTATAGAAAAGGCAATCCCTGGCGTAATTAAAATTTGCGACAGTAGAAAATTATTTTTTGAATAATTTACTATAGAAAAGGCAATCCCTGGCGTAATTAAAATTTGCGACAGTATAAAATTATTTTTTGAATAATTTACTATAGAAAAGGCAATCCCTGGCGCACTTAAAATTTGCGACAGTAAAAAATTATTTTTTGAATAATTTACAATAGAAAAGGCAATCCCTGGCGTAATTAAAATTTGCGACAGTTGAAAATTATTTTTTGAATAATTTACTATAGAAAAGGCAATCCCTGGCGTATTTAAAATTTGCGACAGTAAGAAATTAATTTGTGAGAAATTTACTATATAAAAGGCAATCCCTGGCGCACTTAAAATTTGCGATAGAATAAAATTATTTTTTGAATAATTTACTATAGAAAAGGCAATCCCTGGTGCACTTAAAATTTGCGACAGTAAAAAATTATTTTTTGAATAATTTACTATAGAAAAGCAATCCCTGGGATATTTAAAATTTGCGACAGTAGAAAATTATTTTTTGAATAATTTACTATAGAAAAGGCAATCCCTGGGATATTTAAAATTTGCGACAGTAGAAAATTATTTTTTGAATAGTTTACTATATAAAAGGCAATCCCTGGGATATTTAAAATTTGCGACAGTAGAAAATTATTTTTTGAATAATTTACTATATAAAAGGCAATCCCTGGCGTAATTAAAATTTGCGACAGTAGAAAATTATTTTTTGAATAATTTACTATAGAAAAGGCAATCCCTGGCGTAATTAAAATTTGCGACAGTATAAAATTATTTTTTGAATAATTTACTATAGAAAAGGCAATCCCTGGCGCACTTAAAATTTGCGACAGTAGAAAATTATTTTTTAAATAATTTACTATAGAAAAGGCAATCCCTGGCGCAATTAAAATTTGCGACAGTAGAAAATTATTTTTTGAAAAATTTACTATAGAAAAGGCAATCCCTGGCGTAATTAAAATTTGCGACAGTATAAAATTATTTTTTGAATAATTTACTATAGAAAAGGCAATCCCTGGCGCAATTAAAATTTGCGACAGTAGAAAATTATTTTTTGAATAATTTACTATAGAAAAGGCAATCCCTGGCGTAATTAAAATTTGCGACAGTATAAAATTATTTTTTGAATAATTTACTATAGAAAAGGCAATCCCTGGCGCACTTAAAATTTGCGACAGTAAAAAATTATTTTTTGAATAATTTACTATAGAAAAGGCAATCCCTGGCGTAATTAAAATTTGCGACAGTTGAAAATTATTTTTTGAATAATTTACTATAGAAAAGGCAATCCCTGGCGCAATTAAAATTTGCGACAGTATAAAATTATTTTTTGAATAATTTACTATAGAAAAGGCAATCCCTGGCGTAATTAAAATTTGCGACAGTAGAAAATTATTTTTTGAATAATTTACTATAGAAAAGGTAATCCCTGGCGTATTTAAAATTTGCGACAGTATAAAATTAATTTTTGAAAAATTTACTATATAAAAGGCAATCCCTGGCGTAATTAAAATTTGCGACAGTAGAAAATTATTTTTTGAATAATTTACTATAGAAAAGGCAATCCCTGGCGCAATTAAAATTTGCGACAGTATAAAATTATTTTTTGAATAATTTATTATAGAAAAGGCAATACCTGGGGCACTTAAAATTTGCGACAGTAAAAAATTATTTTGTGAGAAATTTACTATAGAAAAGGCAATCCCTGGCGCACTTCAAATTTGCGACAGTAGAAAATTATTTTTTGAAAAATTTACTATAGAAAAGGCAATCCCTGGCGTAATTAAAATTTGCGACAGTATAAAATTATTTTTTGAATAATTTACTATAGAAAAGGTAATCCCTGGCGTATTTAAAATTTGCGACAGTATAAAATTAATTTTTGAAAAATTTACTATATAAAAGGCAATCCCTGGCGTAATTAAAATTTGCGACAGTAGAAAATTATTTTTTGAATAATTTACTATAGAAAAGGCAATCCCTGGCGCAATTAAAATTTACGACAGTAGAATATTATTTTTTGAATAATTTACTATAGAAAAGGCAATCCCTGGCGCAATTAAAATTTGCGACAGTATAAAATTATTTTTTGAATAATTTACTATAGAAAAGGCAATCCCTGGCGTAATTAAAATTTGCGACAGTAGAAAATTATTTTTTGAATAATTTACTATAGAAAAGGTAATCCCTGGCGTATTTAAAATTTGCGACAGTATAAAATTAATTTTTGAAAAATTTACTATATAAAAGGCAATCCCTGGCGTAATTAAAATTTGCGACAGTAGAAAATTATTTTTTGAATAATTTACTATAGAAAAGGTAATCCCTGGCGTATTTAAAATTTGCGACAGTATAAAATTAATTTTTGAAAAATTTACTATAGAAAAGGCAATCCCTGGCGCAATTAAAATTTGCGACAGTAGAATATTATTTTTTGAATAATTTACTATAGAAAAGGCAATCCCTGGCGCAATTAAAATTTGCGACAGTATAAAATTATTTTTTGAAAAATTTACTATAGAAAAGGCAATCCCTGGCGTAATTAAAATTTGCGACAGTATAAAATTATTTTTTGAATAATTTACTATAGAAAAGGTAATCCCTGGCGTATTTAAAATTTGCGACAGTATAAAATTAATTTTTGAAAAATTTACTATATAAAAGGCAATCCCTGGCATAATTAAAATTTGCGACAGTAGAAAATTATTTTTTGAATAATTTAGTATAGAAAAGGTAATCCCTGGCGCAATTAAAATTTGCGACAGTATAAAATTATTTTTTGAATAATTTACTATAGAAAAGGCAATCCCTGGCGCACTTAAAATTTGCGACAGTAAAAAATTATTTTGTGAGAAATTTACTATAGAAAAGGCAATCCCTGGCGCACTTAAAATTTGCGACAGTAGAAGAAAATTATTTTTTGAAAAATTTACTATATAAAAGGCAATCCCTGGCGTAATTAAAATTTGCGACAGTATAAAATTATTTTTTGAATAATTTACTATAGAAAAGGCAATCCCTGGCGCAATTAAAATTTGCGACAGTAGAAAATTATTTTTTGAAAAATTTACTATAGAAAAGGCAATCCCTGGCGTAATTAAAATTTGCGACAGTATAAAATTATTTTTTAAATAATTTACTATAGAAAAGGCAATCCCTGGCGCAATTAAAATTTGCGACAGTAGAAAATTATTTTTTGAATAATTTACTATAGAAAAGGCAATCCCTGGCGCAATTAAAATTTGCGACAGTATAAAATTATTTTTTGAATAATTTACTATAGAAAAGGCAATCCCTAGCGTAATTAAAATTTGCGACAGTATAAAATTATTTTTTGAATAATTTACTATAGAAAAGGCAATCCCTGGCGCACTTAAAATTTGCGACAGTAAAAAATTATTTTTGAATAATTTACTATAGAAAAGGCAATCCCGGGCGTAATTAAAATTTGCGACAGTTGAAAATTATTTTTTGAATAATTTACTATAGAAAAGGCAATCCCTGGCGTAATTAAAATTTGCGACAGTTGAAAATTATTTTTTGAATAATTTACTATAGAAAAGGCAATCCCTGGCGCAATTAAAATTTGCGACAGTATAAAATAATTTTTTGAATAATTTACTATAGAAAAGGCAATCCCTGGCGTAATTAAAATTTGCGACAGTTGAAAATTATTTTTTGAATAATTTACTATAGAAAAGGCAATCCCTGGCGTAATTAAAATTTGCGACAGTAGAAAATTATTTTTTGAATAATTTACTATAGAAAAGGTAATCCCTGGCGTATTTAAAATTTGCGACAGTATAAAATTAATTTTTGAAAAATTTACTATATAAAAGGCAATCCCTGGCGTAATTAAAATTTGCGACAGTAGAAAATTATTTTTTGAATAATTTACTATAGAAAAGGCAATCCCTGGCGCAATTAAAATTTGCGACAGTATAAAATTATTTTTTGAATAATTTATTATAGAAAAGGCAATACCTGGGGCACTTAAAATTTGCGACAGTAAAAAATTATTTTGTGAGAAATTTACTATAGAAAAGGCAATCCCTGCCGCACTTAAAATTTGCGACAGTAGAAAATTATTTTTTGAAAAATTTACTATAGAAAAGGCAATCCCTGGCGTAATTAAAATTTGCGACAGTATAAAATTATTTTTTGAATAATTTACTATAGAAAAGGTAATCCCTGGCGTATTTAAAATTTGCGACAGTATAAAATTAATTTTTGAAAAATTTACTATATAAAAGGCAATCCCTGGCGTAATTAAAATTTGCGACAGTAGAAAATTATTTTTTGAATAATTTACTATAGAAAAGGCAATCCCTGGCGCAATTAAAATTTGCGACAGTAGAATATTATTTTTTGAATAATTTACTATAGAAAAGGCAATCCCTGGCGCAATTAAAATTTGCGACAGTATAAAATTATTTTTTGAATAATTTACTATAGAAAAGGCAATCCCTGGCGTATTTAAAATTTGCGACAGTATAAAAATAATTTTTGAAAAATTTACTATATAAAAGGCAATCCCTGGCGTAATTAAAATTTGCGACAGTAGAAAATTATTTTTTGAATAATTTACTATAGAAAAGGTAATCCCTGGCGTATTTAAAATTTGCGACAGTATAAAATTAATTTTTGAAAAATTTACTATAGAAAAGGCAATCCCTGGCGCAATTAAAATTTGCGACAGTAGAATATTATTTTTTGAATAATTTACTATAGAAAAGGCAATCCCTGGCGCAATTAAAATTTGCGACAGTATAAAATTATTTTTTGAAAAATTTACTATAGAAAAGGCAATCCCTGGCGTAATTAAAATTTGCGACAGTATAAAATTATTTTTTGAATAATTTACTATAGAAAAGGTAATCCCTGGCGTATTTAAAATTTGCGACAGTATAAAATTAATTTTTGAAAAATTTACTATATAAAAGGCAATCCCTGGCGTAATTAAAATTTGCGACAGTAGAAAATTATTTTTTGAATAATTTAGTATAGAAAAGGTAATCCCTGGCGCAATTAAAATTTGCGACAGTATAAAATTATTTTTTGAATAATTTACTATAGAAAAGGCAATCCCTGGCGCACTTAAAATTTGCGACAGTAAAAAATTATTTTGTGAGAAATTTACTATAGAAAAGGCAATCCCTGGCGCACTTAAAATTTGCGACAGTAGAAGAAAATTATTTTTTGAAAAATTTACTATATAAAAGGCAATCCCTGGCGTAATTAAAATTTGCGACAGTATAAAATTATTTTTTGAATAATTTACTATAGAAAAGGCAATCCCTGGCGCAATTAAAATTTGCGACAGTAGAAAATTATTTTTTGAAAAATTTACTATAGAAAAGGCAATCCCTGGCGTAATTAAAATTTGCGACAGTATAAAATTATTTTTTGAATAATTTACTATAGAAAAGGCAATCCCTGGCGCAATTAAAATTTGCGACAGTAGAAAATTATTTTTTGAATAATTTACTATAGAAAAGGCAATCCCTGGCGTAATTAAAATTTGCGAGAGTATAAAATTATTTTTTGAATAATTTACTATAGAAAAGGCAATCCCTAGCGTAATTAAAATTTGCGACAGTATAAAATTATTTTTTGAATAATTTACTATAGAAAAGGCAATCCCTGGCGCACTTAAAATTTGCGACAGTAAAAAATTATTTTTGAATAATTTACTATAGAAAAGGCAATCCCGGGCGTAATTAAAATTTGCGACAGTTGAAAATTATTTTTTGAATAATTTACTATAGAAAAGGCAATCCCTGGCGTAATTAAAATTTGCGACAGTTGAAAATTATTTTTTGAATAATTTACTATAGAAAAGGCAATCCCTGGCGCAATTAAAATTTGCGACAGTATAAAATTATTTTTTGAATAATTTACTATAGAAAAGGCAATCCCTGGCGCACTTAAAATTTGCGACAGTAAAAAATTATTTTTTGAATAATTTACTATAGAAAAGGCAATCCCTGGCGTAATTAAAATTTGCGACAGTTGAAAATTATTTTTTGAATAATTTACTATAGAAAAGGCAATCCCTGGCGCAATTAAAATTTTCGACAGTATAAAATTATTTTTTGAATAATTTACTATAGAAAAGGCAATCCCTGGCGTAATTAAAATTTGCGACAGTAGAAAATTATTTTTTGAATAATTTACTATAGAAAAGGCAATCCCTGGCGCAATTAAAATTTGCGACAGTATAAAATTATTTTTTGAATAATTTACTATAGAAAAGGCAATCCCTGGCGCACTTAAAATTTGCGACAGTAAAAAATTATTATGTGAGAAATTTACTAAAGAAAAGGCAATCCCTGGCGCACTTAAAATTTGCGACAGTAGAAAATTATTTTTTGAAAAATTTACTATAGAAAAGGCAATCCCTGGCGTAATTAAAATTTGCGACAGTATAAAATTATTTTTTGAATAATTTACTATAGAAAAGGTAATCCCTGGCGTATTTAAAATTTGCGACAGTATAAAATTAATTTTTGAAAAATTTACTATATAAAAGGTAATCCCTGGCGTAATTAAAATTTGCGACAGTAGAAAATTATTTTTTGAATAATTTACTATAGAAAAGGCAATCCCTGGCGCAATTAAAATTTGCGACAGTATAAAATTATATTTTGAATAATTTACTATAGAAAAGGCAATCCCTGGCGCACTTAAAATTTGCGACAGTAAAAATTTATTTTGTGAGAAATTTACTATAGAAAAGGCAATCCCTGGCGCACTTAAAATTTGCGACAGTAGAAAATTATTTTTTGAAAAATTTACTATAGAAAAGGCAATCCCTGGCGTAATTAAAATTTGCGACAGTATAAAATTATTTTTTGAATAATTTACTATAGAAAAGGCAATCCCTGGCGCAATTAAAATTTTCGACAGTAGAAAATTATTTTTTGAATAATTTACTATAAAAAAGGCAATCCCTGGCGCAATTAAAATTTGCGACAGTATAAAATTATTTTTTGAATAATTTACTATAGAAAAGGCAATCCCTGGCGTAATTAAAATTTGCGACAGTATAAAATTATTTTTTGAATAATTTACTATAGAAAAGGCAATCCCTGGCGCACTTAAAATTTGCGACAGTAAAAAATTATTTTTTGAATAATTTACTATAGAAAAGGCAATCCCTGGCGTAATTAAAATTTGCGACAGTTGAAAATTATTTTTTGAATAATTTACTATAGAAAAGGCAATCCCTGGCACAATTAAAATTTGCGACAGTAAAAAATTATTTTTTGCAAAATTTACTATAGAAAAGGCAATCCCTGGCGTAATTAAAATTTTCGACAGTATAAAATTATTTTTTGAATAATTTACTATAGAAAAGGCAATCCCTGGCGTAATTAAAATTTGCGACAGTAGAAAATTATTTTTTGAATAATTTACTATAGAAAAGGCAATCCCTGGCGTAATTAAAATTTGCGAGAATAGAAAATTATTTTTTGAATAATTTACTATAGAAAAGGCAATCCCTGGCGTATTTAAAATTTGCGACAGTATAAAATTAATTTTTGAAAAATTTACTATATAAAAGGCAATCCCTGGCGTAATTAAAATTTGCGACAGTAGAAAATTATTTTTTGAATAATTTACTGTAGAAAAGGCAATCCCTGGCGCAATTAAAACTTGCGATAGTAAAAAATTATTTTTTGAATAATTTACTATAGAAAAGGCAATCCCTGGCGTAATTAAAATTTGCGACAGTATAAAATTATTTTTTGAATAATTTACTATAGAAAAGGCAATCCCTGGCGCAATTAAAATTTGCGACAGTAGAAAATTATTTTTTGAATAATTTACTATAGAAAAGGCAATCCCTGGGATATTTAAAATTTGCGATAGTAAAAAATTATTTTTTGAATAATTTACTATAGAAAAGGCAATCCCTGGCGTAATTAAAATTTGCGACAGTAGAAAATTATTTTTTGAATAATTTACTATAGAAAAGGCAATCCCTGGCGAATTTGAAATTTGCGACAGTAAAAAATTATTTTTTGAATAATTTACTATAGAAAAGGCAATCCCTGGCGTAATTAAAATTTGCGACAGTTGAAAATTATTTTTTGAATAATTTACTGTAGAAAAGGCAATCCCTGGCGTAATTAAAATTTGCGACAGTAGAAAATTATTTTTTGAATAATTTACTATAGAAAAGGCAATCCCTGGCGCAATTAAAATTTGCGACAGTAAAAAATTATTTTTTGCAAAATTTACTATAGAAAAGGCAATCCCTGGCGTAATTAAAATTTTCGACAGTATAAAATTATTTTTTGAATAATTTACTATAGAAAAGGCAATCCCTGGCGTAATTAAAATTTGCGACAGTAGAAAATTATTTTTTGAATAATTTACTATAGAAAAGGCAATCCCTGGCGTAATTAAAATTTGCGAGAATAGAAAATTATTTTTTGAATAATTTACTATAGAAAAAGCAATCCCTGGCGTATTTAAAATTTGCGACAGTATAAAATTAATTTTTGAAAAATTTACTATATAAAAGGCAATCCCTGGCGAAATTAAAATTTGCGACAGTAGAAAATTATTTTTTGAATAATTTACTGTAGAAAAGGCAATCCCTGGCGCAATTAAAACTTGCGATAGTAAAAAATTATTTTTTGAATAATTTACTATAGAAAAGGCAATCCCTGGCGTAATTAAAATTTGCGACAGTATAAAATTATTTTTTGAATAATTTACTATAGAAAAGGCAATCCCTGGCGCAATTAAAATTTGCGACAGTAGAAAATTATTTTTTGAATAATTTACTATAGAAAAGGCAATCCCTGGCGTAATTAAAATTTGCGATAGTAAAAAATTATTTTTTGAATAATTTACTATAGAAAAGGCAATCCCTGGCGTAATTAAAATTTGCGACAGTAGAAAATTATTTTTTGAATAATTTACTATAGAAAAGGCAATCCCTGGCGAATTTGAAATTTGCGACAGTAAAAAATTATTTTTTGAATAATTTACTATAGAAAAGGCAATCCCTGGCGTAATTAAAATTTGCGACAGTTGAAAATTATGTTTTGAATAATTTACTGTAGAAAAGGCAATCCCTGGCGTAATTAAAATTTGCGACAGTAGAAAATTATTTTTTGAATAATTTACTATAGAAAAGGCAATCCCTGGGATATTTAAAATTTGCGAAAGTAAAAAATTATTTTTTGAATAATTTACTGTAGAAAAGGCAATCCCTGGCGTAATTAAAATTTGCGACAGTAGAAAATTTTTTTTTGCAAAATTTACTATAGAAAAGGCAATCCCTGGCGCAATTAAAATTTGCGACAGTAAAAAATTATTTTTTGAATAATTTACTATAGAAAAGGCAATCCCTGGCGTAATTAAAATTTGCGACAGTAGAAAATTATTTTTTGAATAATTTACTGTAGAAAAGGCAATCCCTGGCGTAATTAAAATTTGCGACAGTAGAAAATTATTTTTTGAAAAATTTACTGTAGAAAAGGCAATCCCTGGCGCAATTAAAATTTGCGACAGTAGAAAATTATTTTTTGAATAATTTACTATAGAAAAGGCTATCCCTGGCGTAATTAAAATTTGCGACAGTAAAAAACTATTTTTTGAATAATTTACTATAGAAAAGGCAATCCCTGGCGTATTTAAAATTTGCGACAGTAAGAAATTAATTTGTGAGAAATTTACTATAGAAAAGGAAATCCCTGGGATATTTAAAATTTGCGACAGTAAAAAATTATTTTTTGAATAATTTACTATAGAAAAGGCAATCCCTGGCGCACTTAAAATTTGCGACAGAAAAAAATTATTTTTTGAATAATTTACTATAGAAAAGGCAATCCCTGGCGTAATTAAAATTTGCGACAGTAAAAAATTATTTTTTGAATAATTTACTATAGAAAAGGCAATCCCTGGCGCAATTACAATTTGCCACAGTTGAAAATTATTTTTTGAATAATTTACTATAGAAAAGGCAATCCCTGGCGCACTTAAAATTTGCGACAGTATAAAATTATTTTTTGAATAATTTACTATAGAAAAGGCAATCCCTGGCGTAATTAAAATTTGCGACAGTAGAAAATAATTTTTTGAATAATTTACTTTAGAAAAGGCAATCCCTGGGATATTTAAAATTTGCGACAGTAAAAAATTATTTTTTGAATAATTTACTATAGAAAAGGCAATCCCTGGCGTAATTAAAATTTGCGACAGTATAAAATTATTTTTTGAATAATTTACTATAGAAAAGGCAATCCCTGGCGTAATTAAAATTTGCGACAGTAGAAAATTATTTTTTGAATAATTTACTATAGAAAAGGCTATCCCTGGCGTATTTAAAATTTGCGACAGCATAAAATTAATTTTTGAAAAATTTACTATATAAAAGGCAATCCCTGGCGTAATTAAAATTTGCGACAGTAGAAAATTATTTTTTGAATAATTTACTATAGAAAAGGCAATCCCTGGCGCAATTAAAATTTGCGACAGTATAAAATTATTTTTTGAATAATTTACTATAGAAAAGGCAATCCCTGGCGCACTTAAAATTTGCGACAGTAAAAAATTATTTTGTGAGAAATTTACTATAGAAAAGGCAATCCCTGGCGCACTTAAAATTTGCGACAGTAGAAAATTATTTTTTGAAAAATTTACTATAGAAAAAGCAATCCCTGGCGTAATTAAAATTTGCGACAGTATAAAATTATTTTTTGAATAATTTACTATAGAAAAGGCAATCCCTGGCGCAATTAAAATTTGCGACAGTAGAAAATTATTTTTTGAAAAATTTACTATAGAAAAGGCAATCCCTGGCGTAATGAAAATTTGCGACAGTATAAAATTATTTTTTGAATAATTTACTATAGAAAAGGCAATCCCTGGCGCAATTAAAATTTGCGACAGTAGAAAATTATTTTTTGAATAATTTACTATAGAAAAGGCAATCCCTGGCGCAATTAAAAATTGCGACAGTATAAAATTATTTTTTGAATAATTTACTATAGAAAAGGCAATCCCTGGCGTAATTAAAATTTGCGACAGTATAAAATTATTTTTTGAATAATTTACTATAGAAAAGGCAATCCCTGGCGCACTTAAAATTTGCGACAGTAAAAAATTATTTTTTGAATAATTTACTATAGAAAAGGCAATCCCTGGCGTAATTAAAATTTGCGACAGTTGAAAATTATTTTTTGAATAATTTACTATAGAAAAGGCAATCCCTGGCGCAATTAAAATTTGCGACAGTAAAAAATTATTTTTTGCAAAATTTACTAGAGAAAAGGCAATCCCTGGCGTAATTAAAATTTGCGACAGTATAAAATTATTTTTTGAATAATTTACTATAGAAAAGGCAATCCCTGGCGTAATTAAAATTTGCGACAGTAGAAAATTATTTTTTTAAATAATTTACTATAGAAAAGGCAATCCCTGGCGTAATTAAAATTTGCGACAGTAGAAAATTATTTTTTGAATAATTTACTATAGGAAAGGCAATCCCTGGCGTATTTAAAATTTGCGACAGTATAAAATTAATTTTTGAAAAATTTACTATATAAAAGGCAATCCCTGGCGTAATTAAAATTTGCGAGAGTAGAAAATTATTTTTTGAATAATTTACTGTAGAAAAGGCAATCCCTGGCGTAATGAAAATTTGCGACAGTATAAAATTATTTTTTGAATAATTTACTATAGAAAAGGCAATCCCTGGCGCAATTAAAATTTGCGACAGTAGAAAATTATTTTTTGAATAATTTACTATAGAAAAGGCAATCCCTGGCGCAATTAAAAATTGCGACAGTATAAAATTATTTTTTGAATAATTTACTATAGAAAAGGCAATCCCTGGCGTAATTAAAATTTGCGACAGTATAAAATTATTTTTTGAATAATTTACTATAGAAAAGGCAATCCCTGGCGCACTTAAAATTTGCGACAGTAAAAAATTATTTTTTGAATAATTTACTATAGAAAAGGCAATCCCTGGCGTAATTAAAATTTGCGACAGTTGAAAATTATTTTTTGAATAATTTACTATAGAAAAGGCAATCCCTGGCGCAATTAAAATTTGCGACAGTAAAAAATTATTTTTTGCAAAATTTACTAGAGAAAAGGCAATCCCTGGCGTAATTAAAATTTGCGACAGTATAAAATTATTTTTTGAATAATTTACTATAGAAAAGGCAATCCCTGGCGTAATTAAAATTTGCGACAGTAGAAAATTATTTTTTTAATAATTTACTATAGAAAAGGCAATCCCTGGCGTAATTAAAATTTGCGACAGTAGAAAATTATTTTTTGAATAATTTACTATAGGAAAGGCAATCCCTGGCGTATTTAAAATTTGCGACAGTATAAAATTAATTTTTGAAAAATTTACTATATAAAAGGCAATCCCTGGCGTAATTAAAATTTGCGAGAGTAGAAAATTATTTTTTGAATAATTTACTGTAGAAAAGGCAATCCCTGAAGCAATTAAAACTTGCGATAGTAAAAAATTATTTTTTGAATAATTTACTATAGAAAAGGCAATCCCTGGCGTAATTAAAATTTGCGACAGTAGAAAATTATTTTTTGAATAATTTACTATAGAAAAGGCAATCCCTGGCGTATTTAAAATTTGCGACAGTATAAAATTATTTTTGAAAAATTTACTATAGAAAAGGCAATCCCTGGCGCACTTAAAATTTGCGACAGTAAAAAATTATTTTTTGAATAAATTACTATAGAAAAGGCAATCCCTGGCGTAATTAAAATTTGCGACATTAGAAAATTATTTTTTGAATTATTTACTATAGAAAAGGCAATCCCTGGCGAAATTAAAATTTGCGACAGTAAAAAATTATTTTTTGCAAAATTTACTATAGAAAAGGCAATCCCTGGCGCACTTAAAATTTGCGACAGTAAAAAAATTATTTTGTGAGAAATTTACTATAGAAAAGGCAATCCCTGGCGCAATTAAAATTTGCGACAGTAGAAAATTATTTTTTGAATAATTTACTATAGAAAAGGCTATCCCTGGCGTATTTAAAATTTGCGACAGCATAAAATTAATTTTTGAAAAATTTACTATATAAAAGGCAATCCCTGGCGTAATTAAAATTTGCGACAGTAGAAAATTATTTTTTGAATAATTTACTATAGAAAAGGCAATCCCTGGCGCAATTAAAATTTGCGACAGTATAAAATTATTTTTTGAATAATTTACTATAGAAAAGGCAATCCCTGGCGCACTTAAAATTTGCGACAGTAAAAAATTATTTTGTGAGAAATTTACTATAGAAAAGGCAATCCCTGGCGCACTTAAAATTTGCGAGAGTAGAAAATTATTTTTTGAAAAATTTACTATAGAAAAAGCAATCCCTGGCGTAATTAAAATTTGCGACAGTATAAAATTATTTTTTGAATAATTTACTATAGAAAAGGCAATCCCTGGCGCAATTAAAATTTGCGACAGTAGAAAATTATTTTTTGAAAAATTTACTATAGAAAAGGCAATCCCTGGCGTAATGAAAATTTGCGACAGTATAAAATTATTTTTTGAATAATTTACTATAGAAAAGGCAATCCCTGGCGCAATTAAAATTTGCTACAGTAGAAAATTATTTTTTGAATAATTTACTATAGAAAAGGCAATCCCTGGCGCAATTAAAAATTGCGACAGTATCAAATTATTTTTTGAATAATTTACTATAGAAAAGGCAATCCCTGGCGTAATTAAAATTTGCGACAGTATAAAATTATTTTTTGAATAATTTACTATAGAAAAGGCAATCCCTGGCGCACTTAAAATTTGCGACAGTAAAAAATTATTTTTTGAATAATTTACTATAGAAAAGGCAATCCCTGGCGTAATTAAAATTTGCGACAGTTGAAAATTATTTTTTGAATAATTTACTATAGAAAAGGCAATCCCTGGCGCAATTAAAATTTGCGACAGTAAAAAATTATTTTTTGCAAAATTTACTAGAGAAAAGGCAATCCCTGGCGTAATTAAAATTTGCGACAGCATAAAATTATTTTTTGAATAATTTACTATAGAAAAGGCAATCCCTGGCGTAATTAAAATTTGCGACAGTAGAAAATTATTTTTTTAAATAATTTACTATAGAAAAGGCAATCCCTGGCGTAATTAAAATTTGCGACAGTAGAAAATTATTTTTTGAATAATTTACTATAGGAAAGGCAATCCCTGGCGTATTTAAAATTTGCGACAGTATAAAATTAATTTTTGAAAAATTTACTATATAAAAGGCAATCCCTGGCGTAATTAAAATTTGCGAGAGTAGAAAATTATTTTTTGAATAATTTACTGTAGAAAAGGCAATCCCTGAAGCAATTAAAACTTGCGATAGTAAAAAATTATTTTTTGAATAATTTACTATAGAAAAGGCAATCCCTGGCGTAATTAAAATTTGCGACAGTAGAAAATTATTTTTTGAATAATTTACTATAGAAAAGGCAATCCCTGGCGTATTTAAAATTTGCGACAGTATAAAATTATTTTTTGAAAAATTTACTATAGAAAAGGCAATCCCTGGCGCACTTAAAATTTGCGACAGTAAAAAATTATTTTTTGAATAAATTACTATAGAAAAGGCAATCCCTGGCGTAATTAAAATTTGCGACATTAGAAAATTATTTTTTGAATTATTTACTATAGAAAAGGCAATCCCTGGCGAAATTAAAATTTGCGACAGTAAAAAATTATTTTTTGCAAAATTTACTATAGAAAAGGCAATCCCTGGCGCACTTAAAATTTGCGACAGTAAAAAATTATTTTGTGAGAAATTTACTATAGAAAAGGCAATCCCTGGCGCAATTAAAATTTGCGACAGTAGAAAATTATTTTTTGAATAATTTACTATAGAAGAGGCAATCCCTGGCGCAATTAAAATTTGCGACAGTAAAAAATTATTTTTTGAATAATTTACTATAGAAAAGGCAATCCCTGGCGTATTTAAAATTTGCGACAGTATAAAATTATTTTTTGAATAATTTACTGTAGAAAAGGCAATCCCTGGCGCAATTAAAACTTGCGATAGTAAAAATTGTTTTTTGAATAATTTACTATAGAAAAGGCAATCCCTGGCGTAATTAAAATTTGCGACAGTTGAAAATTATTTTTTGAATAATATACTATAGAAAAGGCAATCCCTGGCGCAATTACAATTTGCGACAGTTGAAAATTATTTTTTGAATAATTTACTATAGAAAAGGCAATCCCTGGCGCAATTAAAATTTGCGACAGTAAAAAATTATTTTTTGCAAAATTTACTATAGAAAAGGCAATCCCTGGCGCACTTAAAATTTGCGACAGTAAAAAATTATTTTTTGAATAATTTACTATAGAAAAGGCAATCCCTGGCGTAATTAAAATTTGCGACAGTATAAAATTATTTTTTGAATAATTTACTATAGAAAAGGCAATCCCTGGCGTAATTAAAATTTGCGACAGTAGAAAATTATTTTTTGAATAATTTACTATAGAAAAGGCAATCTCTGGCGTATTTAAAATTTGCGACAGTAAGAAATTAATTTGTGAGAAATTTACTATAGAAAAGGCAATCCCTGGGATATTTAAAATTTGCGACAGTAGAAAATTATTTTTTGAATAATTTACTATAGAAAAGGCAATCCCTGACGCAATTAAAATTTGCGACAGTAGAAAATTATTTTTTGAATAATTTACTATAGAAAAGGCAATCCCTGGCGTAATTAAAATTTGCGACAGTAGAAAATTATTTTTTGAATAATTTACTATAGAAAAGGCCATCCCTGGCGTATTTAAAATTTGCGACAGAATAAAATTATTTTTTGCAAAATTTACTATAGAAAAGGCTATCCCTGGCGCACTTAAAATTTGCGACAGTAAAAAATTATTTTGTGAGAAATTTACTATAGAAAAGGCAATCCCTGGCGCACTTAAAATTTGCGACAGTAAAAAATTATTTTGTGAGAAATTTACTATAGAAAAGGCAATCCCTGGCGTAAATAAAATTTGCGACAGTAGAAAATTATTTTTTTGAATAATTTACTATAGAAAAGGCAATCCCTGGCGCAATTAAAATTTGCGACAGTAAAAAATTATTTTTTGAATAATTTACTATAGAAAAGGCAATCCCTGGCGTATTTAAAATTTGCGACAGTATAAAATTATTTTTTGAATAATTTACTGTAGAAAAGGCAATCCCTGGCGCAATTAAAACTTGCGATAGTAAAAAATTATTTTTTGAATAATTTACTATAGAAAAGGCAATCCCTGGCATAATTAAAATTTGCGACAGTTGAAAATTATTTTTGAATAATTTACTATAGAAAAGGCAATCCCTGGCGTAATTAAAATTTGCGACAGTAAAAAATTATTTTTTGAATAATTTACTATAGAAAAGGCAATCCCTGGCGTATTTAAAATTTGCGACAGTAGAAAATTATTTTTTGAATAATTTACTATAGAAAAGGCAATCCCTGGCGTATTTAAAATTTGCGACAGTAAAAAATTATTTTTTGAATAATTTACTATAGAAAAGGCAATCCCTGGCGTAATTAAAATTTGCGACAGTAAAAAATTATTTTTTGCAAAATTTACTATAGAAAAGGCAATCCCTGGCGTAATTAAAATTTGCGACAGTAGAAAATTATTTTTTGAATAATTTACTATAGAAAAGGCAATCCCTGGCGTAATTAAAATTTGCGACAGTAAAAAATTATTTTTTGAATAATTTACTATAGAAAAGGCAATCCCAGGCGTAATTAAAATTTGCGACAGTAAAAAATTATTTTTTGAATAATTTACTATAGAAAAGGCAATCCCTGGCGCAATTACAATTTGCGATAGTTGAAAATTATTTTTTGAATAATTTACTATAGAAAAGGCAATCCCTGGCGCAATTAAAATTTGCGACAGTAAAAAATTATTTTTTGCAAAATTTACTATAGAAAAGGCAATCCCTGGCGCACTTAAAATTTGCGACAGTAAAAAATTATTTTTTGAATAATTTACTATAGAAAAGGCAATCCCTGGCGTAATTAAAATTTGCGACAGTAAAAAATTATTTTTTGCAAAATTTACTATAGAAAAGGCAATCCCTGGCGTATTTAAAATTTGCGACAGTAGAAAATTATTTTTTGAATAATTTACTATAGAAAAGGCAATCCCTGGCGTATTTAAAATTTGCGACAGTAAAAAATTATTTTTTGAATAATTTACTATAGAAAAGGCAATCCCTGGCGTAATTAAAATTTGCGACAGTAAAAAATTATTTTTGCAAAATTTACTATAGAAAAGGCAATCCCTGGCGCACTTAAAATTTTCGACAGTATAACATTATTTTTTGAATAATTTACTATAGAAAAGGCAATCCCTGGCGCAATTAAAATTTGCGACAGTAAAAAATTATTTTTTGAATAATTTACTATAGAAAAGGCAATCCCTGGCGTATTTAAAATTTGCGACAGTATAAAATTATTTTTTGAATAATTTACTGTAGAAAAGGCAATCCATGGCGCAATTAAAACTTGCGATAGTAAAAAATTATTTTTTGAATAATTTACTATAGAAAAGGCAATCCCTTGCATAATTAAAATTTGCGACAGTTGAAAATTATTTTTGAATAATTTACTATAGAAAAGGCAATCCCTGGCGTAATTAAAATTTGCGACAGTTATTTTTTGAATAATTTACTATAGAAAAGGCAATCCCTGTCGTATTTAAAATTTGCGACAGTAAGAAATTAATTTGTGAGAAATTTACTATAGAAAAGGCAATCCCTGGGATATTTAAAATTTGCGACAGTAGAAAATTATTTTTTGAATAAATTACTATAGAAAAGGCAATCCCTGGTGCAATTAAAATTTGCGACAGTAGAAAATTGTTTTTTGAATAATTTACTATAGAAAAGGCAATCCCTGGCGTAATTAAAATTTGCGACAGTAGAAAATTATTTTTTGAATAATTTACTATAGAAAAGGCAATCCCTGGGATATTTAAAATTTGCGACAGTAAAAAATTATTTTTTGAATAATTTACTATAGAAAAGGCAATCCCTGGCGTAATTAAAATTTGCGACAGTAGAAAATTATTTTTTGAATAATTTGCTATAGAAAAGGCAATCCCTGGCGTAATTAAAATTTGCGACAGTAGAAAATTATTTTTTGAATAATTTACTATAGAAATGGCAATCCCTGGCGTATTTAAAATTTGCGACAGTATAAAATTAATTTTTGAAAAATTTACTATATAAAAGGCAATCCCTGGCGTAATTAAAATTTGCGACAGTAGAAAATTATTTTTTGAATAATTTACTATAGAAAAGGCAATCCCTGGCGCAATTAAGATTTGCGACAGTATAAAATTATTTTTTGAATAATTTACTATAGAAAAGGCAATCCCTGGCGTAATTAAAATTTGCGACAGTTGAAAATTATTTTTGAATAATTTACTATAGAAAAGGAAATCCCTGGAGTAATTAAAATTTGCGACAGTAAAAAATTATTTTTTGAATAATTTACTATAGAAAAGGCAATCCCTGGCGCAATTACAATTTGCGACAGTTGAAAATTATTTTTTGAATAATTTACTATAGAAAAGGCAATCCCTGGCGCAATTAAAATTTGCGACAGTAAAAAATTATTTTTTGCAAAATTTACTATAGAAAAGGCAATCCCTGGCGCACTTAAAATTTGCGACAGTAAAAAATTATTTTTTGAATAATTTACTATAGAAAAGGCAATCCCTGGCGTAATTAAAATTTGCGACAGTATAAAATTATTTTTTGAATAATTTACTATAGAAAAGGCAATCCCTGGCGTAATTAAAATTTGCGACAGTAGAAAATTATTTTTTGAATAATTTACTATAGAAAAGGCAATCCCTGGCGTATTTAAAATTTGCGACAGTAAGAAATTAATTTGTGAGAAATTTACTATAGAAAAGGCAATCCCTGGGATATTTAAAATTTGCGACAGTAAAAAATTATTTTTTGAATAATTTACTATAGAAAAGGCAATCCCTGGCGTAATTAAAATTTGAGACAGTAGAAAATTATTTTTTGAATAATTTACTATAGAAAAGCCAATCCCTGGCGTATTTAAAATTTGCGACAGTATAAAATTAATTTTTGAAAAATTTACTATAGAAAAGGCAATCCCTGGCGTAATTAAAACTTGCGATAGTAAAAAATTATTTTTTGAAAAATTTACTATAGAAAAGGCAATCCCTGGCGCAATTAAAATTTGCGACAGTAGAAAATTATTTTTTGAATAATTTACTATAGAAAAGGCAATCCCTGGCGTAATTAAAATTTGCGACAGTAGAAAATTATTTTTTGAATAATTTACTATAAAAAAGGCAATCCCTGGGATATTTAAAATTTGCGACAGTAAAAAATTCTTTTTTGAATAATTTACTATAGAAAAGGCAATCCCTGGCGCAATTAAGATTTGCGACAGTATAAAATTATTTTTTGAATAATTTACTATAGAAAAGGCAATCCCTGGCGTAATTAAAATTTGCGACAGTAGAAAATTATTTTTTGAATAATTTACTATAGAAAAGGCAATCCCTGGCGTATTTAAAATTTGCGACAGTATAAAATTAATTTTTGAATAATTTACTATAGAAAAGGCAATACCTGGCGTAATTAAAATTTGCGACAGTATAAAATTAATTTTTGAAAAATTTACTATATAAAAGGCAATCCCTGGCGCACTTAAAATTTGCGACAGTAGAAAATTATTTTTTGAATAATTTACTATAGAAAAGGCAATCCCTGGCGTAATTAAAACTTACGACAGTAAAAAATTATTTTTTGAATAATTTACTATAGAAAAGGCAATCCCTGGCGTAATTAAAATTTGCGACAGTAGAAAATTATTTTTTGAATAATTTACTGTAGAAAAGGCAATCCCTGGCGCAATTAAATCTTGCGATAGTAAAAAATTATTTTTTGAATAATTTACTATAGAAAAGGCAATCCCTGGCGCACTTAAAATTTGCGACAGTAGAAAATAATTTTTTGAATAATTTACAATAGAAAAGGCAATCCCTGTCGTAATTAAAATTTGCGACAGTAGAAAATTATTTTTTGAATACTTTACTATAGAAAAGGCAATCCCTGGCGCAGTTAAAATTTGCGACAGTAAAAAATTATTTTTTGCAAAATTTACTATAGAAAAGGCAATCCCTGGCGCAATTAAAATTTGCGAGAGTAGAAAATTATTTTTTGAAAAATTTACTATAGAAAAGGCAATCCCTGGCGTAATTAAAATTTGCGACAGTAGAAAATTATTTTTTGAATAATTTACTATAGAAAAGGCAATCCCTGGCGTAGTTAAAATTTCCGACAGTATAAAATTATTTTTTGAATAATTTACTATAGAAAAGGCAATCCCTGGCGCACTTAAAATTTGCGACAGTAGAAAATTATTTTTTGAATAATTTACTATAGAAAAGGCAATCCCCGGCGCAATTAAAATTTGCGACAGTAGAAAATTATTTTTTGAATAATTTACTATAGAAAAGGCAATCCCTGGCGTAATTAACATTTGCGACAGTAGAAAATTATTTATTGAATAATTTACTGTAGAAAAGGCAATCCCTGGCGTAATTAAAATTTGCGACAATAGAAAATTATTTTTTGAATAATTTACTATATAAAAGGCAATCCCTGGCGTATTTAAAATTTGCGACAGTATAAAATTAATTTTTGAATAATTTACTATATAAAAGGCAATCCCTGGCGTAATTAAAATTTGCGACAGTAGAAAATTAATTTGTGAGAAATTTACTATAGAAAAGGCAATCCCTGGCGTAATTAAAATGTGCGACAGTTGAAAATTATTTTTTGAGTAATTTACTATAGAAAAGGCAATCCTTGGCGTATTTAAAATTTGCGACAGTTGAAAATTATTTTTTGAATAATTTACTATAGAAAAGGCAATCCCTGGCGTAATTAAAATTTGCGACAGTATAAAATTAATTTTTGAAAAATTTACTATATAAAAGGCAATCCCTGGCGTAATTAACATTTGCGACAGTAAAAAATTATTTTTTGAATAATTTACTATAGAAAAGGCAATCCCTGGCGTATTTCAATTTTGCGACAGTATAAAATTATTTTTTGAATAATTTACTATAGAAAAGGCAATCCCTGGCGTAATTAAAATTTGCGACAGTAGAAAATTATTTTTTGAATAATTTACTATAGAAAAGGCAATCCCTGGCGCAATTAAAATTTGCGACAGTAAAAAATTATTTTTTGAATAATTTACTATAGAAAAGGCAATCGCTGGCGCAATTAAAATTTGCGAGAGTATAAAATTATTTTTTGAATAATTTGCTATAGAAAAGGCAATCCCTGGCGTAATTAAAATTTGCGACAGTAGAAAATTAATTTGTGAGAAATTTACTATAGAAAAGGCAATCCCTGGCGTAATTAAAATGTGCGACAATAGAAAATTATTTTTTGAATAATTTACTATAGAAAAGGCAATCCCTGGCGTAATTAAAATTTGCGACAGTAGAAAATTATTTTTTGAATAATTTACTATAGAAAAGGCAATCCCTGGCGTAATTAAAATTTGCGACAGTAGAAAATTATTTTTTGAATAATTTACTATAGAAAAGGCAATCCCTGGCGTAATTAAAATTTGCGACAGTAGAAAATTAATTTGTGAAAAATTTACCTGGCGAAATTGAAATTTGCGAGAGTAAAAAATTATTTTTTGAATAATTTACTATAGAAAAGGCAATCCCTGGCGGAATTAAAATTTGCGACAGTAGAAAATTATTTTTTGAATAATTTACTATAGAAAAGGCAATCCCTGGCGTAATTAAAATTTGCGACAGTATAAAATTATTTTTTGAATAATTTACTATAGAAAAGGCAATCCCTGGCTCAATTAAAATTTGCGACAGTAGAAAATTATTTTTTGAATAATTTACTATAGAAAAGGCAATCCCTGGCGTAATTAAAATTTGCGACAGTATAAAATTATTTTTTGAATAATTTACTATAGAAAAGGCAATCCCTGGCGAAATTAAAATTTGCGACAGTATAAAATTATTTTTTGAATAATTTACTATAGAAAAGGCAATCCCTGGCGCACTTAAAATTTGCGGCAGTATAAAATTATTTTTTGCAAAATTTACTATAGAAAAGGCAATCCCTGGCGTAATTAAAATTTGCGACAGTAAAAAATTATTTTGTGAGAAATTTACTATAGAAAAAGCAATCCCTGGGATATTTAAAATTTGCGACAATAAAAAATTATTTTTTGAATAATTTACTATAGAAAAGGCAATCCCTGGCGCAATTAAAATTTGCGACAGTATAAAATTATTTTTTGAATAATTTACTATAGAAAAGGCAATCCCTGGCGCACTTAAAATTTGCGACAGTATAAAATTATTTTTTGAATAATTTACTATAGAAAAGGCAATCCCTGGCGTAATTAAAATTTGCGACAGTAAAAAATTATTTTTTGAATAATTTACTATAGAAAAGGCAATCCCTGGCGTATATAAAATTTGCGACAGTATAAAATTATTTTTTGAATAATTTACTATAGAAAAGGCAATCCCTGGCGTAATTAAAATTTGCGACAGTAGAAAATTATTTTTTGAATAATTTACTATAGAAAATGCAATCCCTGGCGCAATTAAAATTTGCGACAGTAAAAAATTATTTTTTGAATAATTTACTATAGAAAAGGCAATCCCTGGCGCATTTAAAATTTGCGACAGTATAAAATTATTTTTTGAATAATTTACTATAGAAAAGGCAATCCCTGGCGTAATTAAAATTTACGACAGTAGAAAATTAATTTGTGAGAAATTTACTATAGAAAAGGCAATCCCTGACGTAATTAAAATTTGCGACAGTAGAAAATTATTTTTTGAATAATTTACTATAGAAAAGGCAATCCCTGGCGTAATTAAAATTTGCGACAGTAGAAAATTATTTTTTGAATAATTTACTATAGAAAAGGCAATCCCTGGCGTAATTAAAATTTGCGACAGTAGAAAATTATTTTTTGAATAATTTACTATAGAAAAGGCAATTCCTGGCGCATTTAAAATTTGCGACAGTATAAAATTATTTTTTGAATAATTTACTATAGAAAAGGCAATCCCTGGCGTAATTAAAATTTACGACAGTAGAAAATTAATTTGTGAGAAATTTACTATAGAAAAGGCAATCCCTGACGTAATTAAAATTTGCGACAGTAGAAAATTATTTTTTGAATAATTTACTATAGAAAAGGCAATCCCTGGCGTAATTAAAATTTACGACAGTAGAAAATTATTTTTTGAATAATTTACTATAGAAAAGGCAATCCCTGCCGCATTTAAAATTTGCGACAGTATAAAATTATTTTTTGAATAATTTACTATAGAAAAGGCAATCCCTGGCGCATTTAAAATTTGCGACAGTATAAAATTATTTTTTGAATAATTTACTATAGAAAAGGCAATCCCTGGCGTAATTAAAATTTACGACAGTAGAAAATTAATTTGTGAGAAATTTACTATAGAAAAGGCAATCCCTGGCGTAATTAAAATTTACGACAGTAGAAAATTAATTTGTGAGAAATTTACTATAGAAAAGGCAATCCCTGACGTAATTAAAATTTGCGACAGTAGAAAATTATTTTTTGAATAATTTACTATAGAAAAGGCAATCCCTGGCGTAATTAAAATTTACGACAGTAGAAAATTAATTTGTGAGAAATTTACTATAGAAAAGGCAATCCCTGACGTAATTAAAATTTGCGACAGTAGAAAATTATTTTTTGAATAATTTACTATAGAAAAGGCAATCCCTGGCGTAATTAAAATTTACGACAGTAGAAAATTATTTTTTGAATAATTTACTATAGAAAAGGCAATCCCTGGCGCATTTAAAATTTGCGACAGTATAAAATTATTTTTTGAATAATTTACTATAGAAAAGGCAATCCCTGGCGTAATTAAAATTTACGACAGTAGAAAATTAATTTGTGAGAAATTTACTATAGAAAAGGCAATCCCTGGCGTAATTAAAATTTGCGACAGTATAAAATTATTTTTTGAATAATTTACTATAGAAAAGGCAATCCCTGGCGCAATTAAAATTTGCGACAGTTGAAAATTATTTTTTGAATAATTTACTATAGAAAAGGCAATCCCTGGCGTAATTAAAATTTGCGAGAGTAGAAAATTATTTTTTGAATAATCTACTATAGAAAAGGCAATCCCTGGCGCAATTAAAATTTGCGACAGTATAAAATTATTTTTTGAATAATTTACTATAGAAAAGGCAATCCCTGGCGCACTTAAAATTTGCGACAGTATAAAATTATTTTTTGCAAAATTTACTATAGAAAAGGCAATCCCTGGCGTAATTAAAATTTGCGACAGTAAAAAATTATTTTGTGAGAAATTTACTATAGAAAAAGCAATCCCTGGGATATTTAAAATTTGCGACAGTAAAAAATTATTTTTTGAATAATTTACTATAGAAAAGGCAATCCCTGGCGCAATTAAAATTTGCGACAGTATAAAATAATTTTCTGAATAATTTACTATAGAAAAGGCAATCCCTGGCGTATTTAAAATTTGCGACAGTATAAAATTATTTTTTGAATAATTTACTATAGAAAAGGCAATCCCTGGCGTATTTAAAATTTGCGACAGTATAAAATTATTTTTTGAATAATTTACTATAGAAAAGGCAATCCCTGGCGTAATTAAAATTTGCGACAGTAGAAAATTATTTTTTGAATAATTTACTATAGAAAAGGCAATCCCTGGCGTAATTAAAATTTGCGACAGTATAAAATTATTTTTTGAATAATTTACTATAGAAAAGGCAATCCCTGGCGCAATTAAAATTTGCGACAGTTGAAAATTATTTTTTGAATAATTTACTATAGAAAAGGCAATCCCTGGCGTAATTAAAATTTGCGAGAGTAGAAAATTATTTTTTGAATAATCTACTATAGAAAAGGCAATCCCTGGCGTAATTAAAATTTGCGACAGTATAAAATTATTTTTTGAATAATTTACTATAGAAAAGGCAATCCCTGGCGCACTTAAAATTTGCGACAGTATAAAATTATTTTTTGAATAATTTACTAAAGAAAAGGCAATCCCTGGCGTAATTAAAATTTGCGACAGTAGAAAATTATTTTTTGAATAATTTACTATAGAAAAGGCAATCCCTGGCGTAATTAAAATTTGCGACAGTAGAAAATTATTTTTTGAATAATTTACTATAGAAAAGGCAATTCCTGGCGCATTTAAAATTTGCGACAGTATAAAATTATTTTTTGAATAATTTACTATAGAAAAGGCAATCCCTGGCGTAATTAAAATTTACGACAGTAGAAAATTAATTTGTGAGAAATTTACTATAGAAAAGGCAATCCCTGACGTAATTAAAATTTGCGACAGTAGAAAATTATTTTTTGAATAATTTACTATAGAAAAGGCAATCCCTGGCGTAATTAAAATTTACGACAGTAGAAAATTATTTTTTGAATAATTTACTATAGAAAAGGCAATCCCTGCCGCATTTAAAATTTGCGACAGTATAAAATTATTTTTTGAATAATTTACTATAGAAAAGGCAATCCCTGGCGCATTTAAAATTTGCGACAGTATAAAATTATTTTTTGAATAATTTACTATAGAAAAGGCAATCCCTGGCGTAATTAAAATTTACGACAGTAGAAAATTAATTTGTGAGAAATTTACTATAGAAAAGGCAATCCCTGACGTAATTAAAATTTGCGACAGTAGAAAATTATTTTTTGAATAATTTACTATAGAAAAGGCAATCCCTGGCGTAATTAAAATTTGCGAGAGTAGAAAATTATTTTTTGAATAATCTACTATAGAAAAGGCAATCCCTGGCGTAATTAAAATTTGCGACAGTATAAAATTATTTTTTGAATAATTTACTATAGAAAAGGCAATCCCTGGCGCACTTAAAATTTGCGACAGTATAAAATTATTTTTTGAATAATTTACTAAAGAAAAGGCAATCCCTGGCGTAATTAAAATTTGCGACAGTAGAAAATTATTTTTTGAATAATTTACTATAGAAAAGGCAATCCCTGGCGTAATTAAAATTTGCGACAGTAGAAAATTATTTTTTGAATAATTTACTATAGGAAAGGCAATTCCTGGCGCATTTAAAATTTGCGACAGTATAAAATTATTTTTTGAATAATTTACTATAGAAAAGGCAATCCCTGGCGTAATTAAAATTTACGACAGTAGAAAATTAATTTGTGAGAAATTTACTATAGAAAAGGCAATCCCTGACGTAATTAAAATTTGCGACAGTAGAAAATTATTTTTTGAATAATTTACTATAGAAAAGGCAATCCCTGGCGTAATTAAAATTTACGACAGTAGAAAATTATTTTTTGAATAATTTACTATAGAAAAGGCAATCCCTGCCGCATTTAAAATTTGCGACAGTATAAAATTATTTTTTGAATAATTTACTATAGAAAAGGCAATCCCTGGCGCATTTAAAATTTGCGACAGTATAAAATTATTTTTTGAATAATTTACTATAGAAAAGGCAATCCCTGGCGTAATTAAAATTTACGACAGTAGAAAATTAATTTGTGAGAAATTTACTATAGAAAAGGCAATCCCTGACGTAATTAAAATTTGCGACAGTAGAAAATTATTTTTTGAATAATTTACTATAGAAAAGGCAATCCCTGGCGTAATTAAAATTTGCGACAGCAGAAAATTAATTTGTGAAAAATTTACCTGGCGAAATTGAAATTTGCGAGAGTAAAAAATTATTTTTTGAATAATTTACTATAGAAAAGCCAATCCCTGGCGTAATTAAAATTTGCGACAGTATAAAATTATTTTTTGAATAATTTACTATAGAAAAGGCAATCCCTGGCGCAATTAAAATTTGCGACAGTTGAAAATTATTTTTTGAATAATTTACTATAGAAAAGGCAATCCCTGGCGTAATTAAAATTTGCGAGAGTAGAAAATTATTTTTTGAATAATCTACTATAGAAAAGGCAATCCCTGGCGCAATTAAAATTTGCGACAGTATAAAATTATTTTTTGAATAATTTACTATAGAAAAGGCAATCCCTGGCGCACTTAAAATTTGCGACAGTATAAAATTATTTTTTGCAAAATTTACTATAGAAAAGGCAATCCCTGGCGTAATTAAAATTTGCGACAGTAAAAAATTATTTTGTGAGAAATTTACTATAGAAAAAGCAATCCCTGGGATATTTAAAATTTGCTACAGTAAAAAATTATTTTTTGAATAATTTACTATAGAAAAGGCAATCCCTGGCGCAATTAAAATTTGCGACAGTATAAAATAATTTTTTGAATAATTTACTATAGAAAAGGCAATCCCTGGCGTATTTAAAATTTGCGACAGTATAAAATTATTTTTTGAATAATTTACTATAGAAAAGGCAATCCCTGGCTCAATTAAAATTTGCGACAGTAGAAAATTATTTTTTGAATAATTTACTATAGAAAAGGCAATCCCTGGCGTAATTAAAATTTGCGACAGTATAAAATTATTTTTTGAATAATTTACTATAGAAAAGGCAATCCCTGGCGTATTTAAAATTTGCGACAGTATAAAATTATTTTTTGAATAATTTACTATAGAAAAGGCAATCCCTGGCGTAATTAAAATTTGCGACAGTAGAAAATTATTTTTTGAATAATTTACTATAGAAAAGGCAATCCCTGGCGTAATTAAAATTTGCGACAGTATAAAATTATTTTTTGAATAATTTACTATAGAAAAGGCAATCCCTGGCGCACTTAAAATTTGCGACAGTATAAAATTATTTTTTGAATAATTTACTATAGAAAAGGCAATCCCTGGCGTAATTAAAATTTGCGACAGTTGAAAATTATTTTTTGAATAATTTACTATAGAAAAGGCAATGCCTGGCGTAATTAAAATTTGCGACAGTAGAAAATTATTTTTTGAATAATTTACTATAGAAAAGGCAATCCCTGGCGTAATTAAAATTTGCGACAGTATAAAATTATTTTTTGAATAATTTACTATAGTAAAGGCAATCCCTGGCGTAATTAAATTTTGCGACAGTAAAAAATTATTTTTTGAATAATTTACTATAGAAAACGCAATCCCTGGGATATTTAAAATTTGGGACAGTTGAAAATTATTTTTTGAATAATTTACTATAGAAAAGGCAATCCCTGGCGTAATTAAAATTTGCGACAGTTGAAAATTATATTTTGAATAATTTACTATAGAAAAGGCAATCCCTGGCGCAATTAAAATTTGCGAGAGTATAAAATTATTTTTTGAATAATTTACTATAGAAAAGGCAATCCCTGGCGTAATTAAAATTTGCGACAGTAGAAAATTAATTTGTGAGAAATTTACTATAGAAAAGGCAATCCCTGGCGTAATTAAAATTTGCGACAGTAGAAAATTATTTTTTGAATAATTTACTATAGAAAACGCAATCCCTGGCGTAATTAAAATTTGCGACAGTAGAAAATTATTTTTTGAATAATTTACTATAGAATAGCAATCCCTGGCGTAATTAAAGTTTGCGACAGTAGAAAATTATTTTTTGAATAATTTACTATAGAAAAGGCAATCCCTGGCGTAATTAAAATTTGCGACAGTAGAAAATTAATTTGTGAAAAATTTACCTGGCGAAATTGAAA
The DNA here is from genome assembly GCA_963930735.1 of Dioctria linearis. Lineage (NCBI taxonomy): Eukaryota > Metazoa > Arthropoda > Insecta > Diptera > Asilidae > Dioctria > Dioctria linearis. The sequence goes on from CAWVNZ010001387.1 coordinate 264,242, forward strand.
TTTGCGAGAGTAAAAAATTATTTTTTGAATAATTTACTATAGAAAAGGCAATCCCTGGCGCAATTAAAATTTGCGACAGTAGAAAATTATTTTTTGAATAATTTACTATAGAAAAGGCAATCCCTGGCGTAATTAAAATTTGCGACAGTATAAAATTATTTTTTGAATAATTTACTATAGAAAAGGCAATCCCTGGCTCAATTAAAATTTGCGACAGTAGAAAATTATTTTTTGAATAATTTACTATAGAAAAGGCAATCCCTGGCGTAATTAAAATTTGCGACAGTATAAAATTATTTTTTGAATAATTTACTAGAGAAAAGGCAATCCCTGGCGTAATTAAAATTTTCGACAGTAAAAAATTATTTTTTGAATAATTTACTATAGAAAAGGCAATCAATCCCTGGCGCACTTAAAATTTGCGACAGTAGAAAATTATTTTTTGAATAATTTACTATATAAAAGGCAATCCCTGGCGCAATTAAAATTTGCGAGAGTATAAAATTATTTTTTGAATAATTTACTATAGAAAAGGCAATCCCTGGCGCACTTAAAATTTGCGACAGTATAAAATTATTTTTTGCAAAATTTACTATAGAAAAGGCAATCCCTGGCGTAATTAAAATTTGCGACAGTAAAAAATTATTTTGTGAGAAATTTACTATAGAAAAAGCAATCCCTGGGATATTTAAAATTTGCGACAGTAAAAAATTATTTTTTGAATAATTTACTATAGAAAAGGCAATCCCTGGCGCAATTAAAATTTGCGACAGTATAAAATAATTTTTTGAATAATTTACTATAGAAAAGGCAATCCCTGGCGTATTTAAAATTTGCGACAGTATAAAATTATTTTTTGAATAATTTACTATAGAAAAGGCAATCCCTGGCTCAATTAAAATTTGCGACAGTAGAAAATTATTTTTTGAATAATTTACTATAGAAAAGGCAATCCCTGGCGTAATTAAAATTTGCGACAGTATAAAATTATTTTTTGAATAATTTACTATAGAAAAGGCAATCCCTGGCGTATTTAAAATTTGCGACAGTATAAAATTATTTTTTGAATAATTTACTATAGAAAAGGCAATCCCTGGCGTAATTAAAATTTGCGACAGTAGAAAATTATTTTTTGAATAATTTACTATAGAAAAGGCAATCCCTGGCGTAATTAAAATTTGCGACAGTATAAAATTATTTTTTGAATAATTTACTATAGAAAAGGCAATCCCTGGCGCACTTAAAATTTGCGACAGTATAAAATTATTTTTTGAATAATTTACTATAGAAAAGGCAATCCCTGGCGTAATTAAAATTTGCGACAGTTGAAAATTATTTTTTGAATAATTTACTATAGAAAAGGCAATCCCTGGCGTAATTAAAATTTGCGACAGTAGAAAATTATTTTTTGAATAATTTACTATAGAAAAGGCAATCCCTGGCGTAATTAAAATTTGCGACAGTATAAAATTATTTTTTGAATAATTTACTATAGAAAAGGCAATCCCTGGCGTAATTAAATTTTGCGACAGTAAAAAATTATTTTTTGAATAATTTACTATAGAAAAGGCAATCCCTGGGATATTTAAAATTTGGGACAGTTGAAAATTATTTTTTGAATAATTTACTATAGAAAAGGCAATCCCTGGCGTAATTAAAATTTGCGACAGTTGAAAATTATATTTTGAATAATTTACTATAGAAAAGGCAATCCCTGGCGCAATTAAAATTTGCGAGAGTATAAAATTATTTTTTGAATAATTTACTATAGAAAAGGCAATCCCTGGCGTAATTAAAATTTGCGACAGTAGAAAATTAATTTGTGAGAAATTTACTATAGAAAAGGCAATCCTTGGCGTAATTAAAATTTTCGACAGTAGAAAATTATTTTTTGAATAATTTACTATAGAAAAGGCAATCCCTGGCGTAATTAAAATTTGCGACAGTAGAAAATTATTTTTTGAATAATTTACTATAGAAAAGCAATCCCTGGCGTAATTAAAGTTTGCGACAGTAGAAAATTATTTTTTGAATAATTTACTATAGAAAAGGCAATCCCTGGCGTAATTAAAATTTGCGACAGTAGAAAATTAATTTGTGAAAAATTTACCTGGCGAAATTGAAATTTGCGAGAGTAAAAAATTATTTTTTGAATAATTTACTATAGAAAAGGCAATCCCTGGCGCAATTAAAATTTGCGACAGTAGAAAATTATTTTTTGAATAATTTACTATAGAAAAGGCAATCCCTGGCGTAATTAAAATTTGCGACAGTATAAAATTATTTTTTGAATAATTTACTATAGAAAAGGTAATCCCTGGCTCAATTAAAATTTGCGACAGTAGAAAATTATTTTTTGAATAATTTACTATAGAAAAGGCAATCCCTGGCGTAATTAAAATTTGCGACAGTATAAAATTATTTTTTGAATAATTTACTAGAGAAAAGGCAATCCCTGGCGTAATTAAAATTTTCGACAGTAAAAAATTATTTTTTGAATAATTTACTATAGAAAAGGCAATCAATCCCTGGCGCACTTAAAATTTGCGACAGTAGAAAATTATTTTTTGAATAATTTACTATATAAAAGGCAATCCCTGGCGCAATTAAAATTTGCGACAGTATAAAATTATTTTTTGGAAAATTTACTATAGAAAAGGCAATCCCTGGCGTAATTAAAATTTGCGACAGTAAAAAATTATTTTGTGAGAAATTTACTATAGAAAAGGCAATCCCTGGGATATTTAAATTTTGCGACAGTAAAAAATTATTTTTTGAATAATTTACTATAGAAAAGGCAATCCCTGGCGCAATTAAAATTTGCGACAGTATAAAATTATTTTTTGAATAATTTACTATAGAAAAGGCAATCCCTGGCGCACTTAAAATTTGCGACAGTATAAAATTATTTTTTGAATAATTTACTATAGAAAAGGCAATCCCTGGCGTAATTAAAAATTGCGACAGTAAAAAATTATTTTTTGAATAATTTACTATAGAAAAGGCAATCCCTGGCGTATTTAAAATTTGCGACAGTATAAAATTATTTTTTGAATAATTTACTATAGAAAAGGCAATCCCTGGCGTAATTAAAATTTGCGACAGTAGAAAATTATTTTTTGAATAATTTACTATGGAAAAGGCAATCCCTGGCGCAATTAAAATTTGCGTCAGTAAAAATTATTTTTTGAATAATTTACTATAGAAAAGGCAATCCCTGGCGCAATTAAAATTTGCGACAGTTGAAAATTATTTTTTGAATAATTTACTATAGAAAAGGCAATCCCTGGCGTAATTAAAATTTGCGACAGTATAAAATTATTTTTTGAATAATTTACTATAGAAAAGGCAATCCCTGGCGCACTTAAAATTTGCGACAGTATAAAATTATTTTTTGAATAATTTACTATAGAAAAGGCAATCCCTGGCGTAATTAAAATTTGCGACAGTTGAAACTTGTTTTTTGAATAATTTACTATAGAAAAGGCAATCCCTGGCGTAATTAAAATTTGCGACAGTATAAAAATATTTTTTGAATAATTTACTATAGAAAAGGCAATCCCTGGCGCACTTAAAATTTGCGACAGCATAAAATTATTTTTTGAATAATTTACTATAGAAAAGGCAATCCCTGGCGTAATTAAAATTTGCGACAGTTGAAAATTATTTTTTGAATAATTTACTATAGAAAAGGCAATCCCTGGCGCACTTAAAATTTGCGACAGTATAAAATTGTTTTTTGAATAATTTACTATAGAAAAGGCAAAAATAATTAGTAGAAAATTAATTTGTGAAAAATTTACCTGGCGAAATTGAAATTTGCGAGAGTAAAAAATTATTTTTTGATTAATTTATTATAGAAATGCAATCCCTGGCGTAATTAAAATTTGCGACAGTATAAAATTATTTTTTGAATAATTTACTATAGAAAAGGCAATCCCTGGCGCAATTAAAATTTGCGACAGTTGAAAATTATTTTTTGAATAATTTACTATGGAAAAGGCAATCCCTGGCGTAATTAAAATTTTCGACAGTAAAAAATTATTTTTTGAATAATTTACTATAGAAAAGGCAATCCCTGGCGCAATTAAAATTTGCGACAGTTGAAAATTATTTTTTGAATAATTTACTATAGAAAAGGCAATCCCTGGCGCAATTAAAATTTGCGACAGTAGAAAATTATTTTTTGAATAATTTACTATGGAAAAGGCAATCCCTGGCGTAATTAAAATTTTCGACAGTAAAAAATTATTTTTTGAATAATTTACTATAGAAAAGGCAATCCCTGGCGCAATTAAAATTTGCGACAGTTGAAAATTATTTTTTGAATAATTTACTATAGAAAAGGCAATCCCTGGCGTAATTAAAATTTGCGACAGTATAAAATTATTTTTTGAATAATTTACTATAGAAAAGGCAATCCCTGGCGCACTTAAAATTTGCGACAGTATAAAATTATTTTTTGAATAATTTACTATAGAAAAGGCAATCCCTGGCGCACTTAAAATTTGCGACAGCATAAAATTATTTTTTGAATAATTTACTATAGAAAAGGCAATCCCTGGCGTAGTTAAAATTTGCGACAGTTGAAAATTATTTTTTGAATAATTTACTATAGAAAAGGCAATCCCTGGCGCACTTAAAATTTGCTACAGTATAAAATTATTTTTTGAATAATTTACTATAGAAAAGGCAATCCCTGGCGTAATTAAATTTTGCGACAGTATAAAATTATTTTTTGAATAATTTACTAGAGAAAATGCAATCCCTGGCGTAATTAAAATTTTCGACAGTAAAAAATTATTTTTTGAATAATTTACTATAGAAAAGGCAATCCCTGGCGCACTTAAAATTTGCGACAGTAGAAAATTATTTTTTGAATAATTTACTATATAAAAGGCAATCCCTGGCGCAATTAAAATTTGCGACAGTATAAAATTATTTTTTGCAAAATTTACTATAGAAAAGGCAATCCCTGGCGTAATTAAAATTTGCGACAGTAAAAAATTATTTTGTGAGAAATTTACTATAGAAAAGGCAATCCCTGGGATATTTAAATTTTGCGACAGTAAAAAATTATTTTTTGAATAATTTACTATAGAAAAGGCAATCCCTGGCGCAATTAAAATTTGCGACAGTATAAAATTATTTTTTTAATAATTTACTATAGAAAAGGCAATCCCTGGCGCACTTAAAATTTGCGACAGTATAAAATTATTTTTTGAATAATTTACTATAGAAAAGGCAATCCCTGGCGTAATTAAAAATTGCGACAGTAAAAAATTATTTTTTGAATAATTTACTATAGAAAAGGCAATCCCTGGCGTATTTAAAATTTGCGACAGTATAAAATTATTTTTTGAATAATTTACTATAGAAAAGGCAATCCCTGGCGCACTTAAAATTTGCTACAGTATAAAATTATTTTTTGAATAATTTACTATAGAAAAGGCAATCCCTGGCGTATTTAAAATTTGCGACAGTATAAAATTATTTTTTGAATAATTTACTATAGAAAAGGCAATCCCTGGCGTAATTAAAATTTGCGACAGTAGAAAATTATTTTTTGAATAATTTACTATAGAAAAGGCAATCCCTGGCGCAATTAAAATTTGCGACAGTAAAAAATTATTTTTTGAATAATTTACTATAGAAAAGCAATCCCTGGCGCAATTAAAATTTGCGACAGTATAAAATTATTTTTTGAATAATTTACTATAGAAAAGGCAATCCCTGGCGTAATTAAAATTTTCGACAGTAGAAAATTAATTTGTGAGAAATTTACTATAGAAAAGGCAATCCCTGGCGTAATTAAAATTTGCGACAGTAGAAAATTATTTTTTGAATAATTTACTATAGAAAAGGCAATCCCTGGCGTAATTAAAATTTGCGACAGTAGAAAATTATTTTTTAAATAATTTACTATAGAAAAGGCAATCCCTGGCGTAATTAAAATTTGCGACAGTAGAAAATTATTTTTTGAATAATTTACTATAGAAAAGGCAATCCCTGGCGCAATTAAAATTTGCGACAGCATAAAATTATTTTTTGAATAATTTACTATAGAAAAGGCAATCCCTGGCGCACTTAAAATTTGCGACAGTATAAAATTATTTTTTGAATAATTTACTATAGAAAAGGCAATCCCTGGCGTAATTAAAATTTGCGACAGTATAAAATTATTTTTTGAATAATTTACTATAGAAAAGGCAATCCCTGGCGTATTTAAAATTTGCGACAGTATAAAATTATTTTTTGAATAATTTACTATAGAAAAGGCAATCCCTGGCTCAATTAAAATTTGCGACAGTAGAAAATTATTTTTTGAATAATTTACTATAGAAAAGGCAATCCCTGGCGTAATTAAAATTTGCGACAGTATAAAATTATTTTTTGAATAATTTACTATAGAAAAGGCAATCCCTCGCGTATTTAAAATTTGCGACAGTATAAAATTATTTTTTGAATAATTTACTATAGAAAAGGCAATCCCTGGCGTAATTAAAATTTGCGACAGTAGAAAATTATTTTTTGAATAATTTACTATAGAAAAGGCAATCCCTGGCGCAATTAAAATTTGCGACAGTAAAAAATTATTTTTTGAATAATTTACTATAGAAAAGGCAATCCCTGGCGCAATTAAAATTTGCGACAGTATAAAATTATTTTTTGAATAATTTACTATAGAAAAGGCAATCCCTGGCGTAATTAAAATTTACGACAGTAGAAAATTAATTTGTGAGAAATTTACTATAAAAAAGGCAATCCCTGGCGTAATTAAAATTTGCGACAGTAGAAAATTATTTTTTGAATAATTTACTATAGAAAAGGCAATCCCTGGCGTAATTAAAATTTGCGACAGTAGAAAATTATTTTTTGAATAATTTACTATAGAAAAGGCAATACCTGGCGTAATTAAAATTTGCGACAGTAGAAAATTATTTTTTGAATAATTTACTATAGAAAAGGCAATCCCTGGCGTAATTTGCGAAAGTAGAAAATTAATTTGTGAAAAATTTACCTGGCGAAATTGAAATTTGCGAGAGTAAAAAATTATTTTTTGATTAATTTATTATAGAAATGCAATCCCTGGCGTAATTAAAATTTGCGACAGTATAAAATTATTTTTTGAATAATTTACTATAGAAAAGGCAATCCCTGGCGCAATTAAAATTTGCGACAGTTGAAAATTATTTTTTGAATAATTTACTATGGAAAAGGCAATCCCTGGCGTAATTAAAATTTTCGACAGTAAAAAATTATTTTTTGAATAATTTACTATAGAAAAGGCAATCCCTGGCGCAATTAAAATTTGCGACAGTTGAAAATTATTTTTTGAATAATTTACTATAGAAAAGGCAATCCCTGGCGCAATTAAAATTTGCGACAGTAGAAAATTATTTTTTGAATAATTTACTATGGAAAAGGCAATCCCTGGCGTAATTAAAATTTTCGACAGTAAAAAATTATTTTTTGAATAATTTACTATAGAAAAGGCAATCCCTGGCGCACTTAAAATTTGCGACAGTATAAAATTATTTTTTGAATAATTTACTATAGAGAAGGCAATCCCTGGCGCACTTAAAATTTGCGACAGGATAAAATTATTTTTTGAATAATTTACTATAGAAAAGGAAATCCCTGGCGTAATTAAAATTTGCGACAGTTGAAAATTATTTTTTGAATAATTTACTATAGAAAAGGCAATCCCTGGCGCACTTAAAATTTGCTACAGTATAAAATTATTTTTTGAATAATTTACTATAGAAAAGGCAATCCCTGGCGTAATTAAATTTTGCGACAGTATAAAATTATTTTTTGAATAATTTACTAGAGAAAATGCAATCCCTGGCGTAATTAAAATTTTCGACAGTAAAAAATTATTTTTTGAATAATTTACTATAGAAAAGGCAATCCCTGGCGCACTTAAAATTTGCGACAGTAGAAAATTATTTTTTGAATAATTTACTATATAAAAGGCAATCCCTGGCGCAATTAAAATTTGCGACAGTATAAAATTATTTTTTGCAAAATTTACTATAGAAAAGGCAATCCCTGGCGTAATTAAAATTTGCGACAGTAAAAAATTATTTTGTGAGAAATTTACTATAGAAAAGGCAATCCCTGGGATATTTAAATTTTGCGACAGTAAAAAATTATTTTTTGAATAATTTACTATAGAAAAGGCAATCCCTGGCGCAATTAAAATTTGCGACAGTATAAAATTATTTTTTGAATAATTTACTATAGAAAAGGCAATCCCTGGCGCACTTAAAATTTGCGACAGTAGAAAATTATTTTTTGAATAATTTACTATAGAAAAGGCAATCCCTGGCGCAATTAAAATTTGCGACAGTAAAAAATTATTTTTTGAATAATTTACTATAGAAAAGGCAATCCCTGGCGCAATTAAAATTTGCGACAGTATAAAATTATTTTTTGAATAATTTACTATAGAAAAGGCAATTCCTGGCGTAATTAAAATTTGCGACAGTAGAAAATTAATTTGTGAGAAATTTACTATAGAAAAGGCAATCCCTGGCGTAATTGAAATTTGCGACAGTAGAAAATTATTTTTTGAATAATTTACTATAGGAAAGGCAATCCCTGGCGTAATTAAAATTTGCGACAGTAGAAAATTATTTTTTGAATAATTTACTATAGAAAAGGCAATCCCTGGCGTAATTAAAATTTGCGACAGTAGAAAATTATTTTTTGAATAATTTACTATAGAAAAGGCAATCCCTGGCGTAATTAAAATTTGCGACAGTAGAAAATTAATTTGTGAAAAATTTACCTGGCGAAATTGAAATTTGCGAGAGTAAAAAATTATTTTTTGAATAATTTACTATAGAAAAGGCAATCCCTGGCGTAATTAAAATTTGCGACAGTATAAAATTATTTTTTGAATAATTTACTATAGAAAAGGCAATCCCTGGCGCAATTAAAATTTGCGACAGTTGAAAATTATTTTTTGAATAATTTACTATGGAAAAGGCAATCCGTGGCGTAATTAAAATTTTCGACAGTAAAAAATTATTTTTTGAATAATTTACTATAGAAAAGGCAATCCCTGGCGCAATTAAAATTTGCGACAGTTGAAAATTATTTTTTGAATAATTTACTATAGAAAAGGCAATCCCTGGCGTAATTAAAATTTGCGAGAGTAGAAAATTATTTTTTGAATAATTTACTATAGAAAAGGCAATCCCTGGCGCAATTAAAATTTGCGACAGTAGAAAATTATTTTTTGAATAATTTACTATGGAAAAGGCAATCCCTGGCGTAATTAAAATTTTCGACAGTAAAAAATTATTTTTTGAATAATTTACTATAGAAAAGGCAATCCCTGGCGCAATTAAAATTTGCGACAGTTGAAAATTATTTTTTGAATAATTTACTATAGAAAAGGCAATCCCTGGCGTAATTAAAATTTGCGACAGTATAAAATTATTTTTTGAATAATTTACTATAGAAAAGGCAATCCCTGGCGCACTTAAAATTTGCGACAGTATAAAATTATTTTTTGAATAATTTACTATAGAAAAGGCAATCCCTGGCGTAATTAAAATTTGCGACAGTTGAAAATTGGTTTTTGAATAATTTACTATAGAAAAGGCAATCCCTGGCGTAATTAAAATTTGCGAGAGTATAAAATTATTTTTTGAATAATTTACTATAGAAAAGGCAATCCCTGGCGCACTTAAAATTTGCGACAGTATAAAATTATTTTTTGAATAATTTACTATAGAAAAGGCAATCCCTGGCGTAATTAAAATTTGCGACTGTTGAAAATTATTTTTTGAATTATTTACTATATAAAAGGCAATCCCTGGCGTAATTAAAATTTGCGACAGTAGAAAATTATTTTTTGAATAATTTACTATAGAAAAGGCAATCCCTGGCGTAATTAAAATTTGCGACAGTATAAAATTATTTTTTGAATAATTTACTATAGAAAAGGCAATCCCTGGCGTAATTAAATTTTGCGACAGTAAAAAATTATTTTTTGAATAATTTACTATAGAAAAGGCAATCCCTGGGATATTTAAAATTTGCCACAGTTGAAAATTATTTTTTGAATAATTTACTATAGAAAAGGCAATCCCTGGCGCACTTAAAATTTGCGACAGTAGAAAATTATTTTTTGAATAATTTACTATAGAAAAGGCAATCCCTGGCGTAATTTAAACTTGCGACAGTAAAAAATTATTTTTTGAATAATTTACTATAGAAAAGGCAATCCCTGGCGTAATTAAAATTTGCGACAGTAGAAAATTATTTTTTGAATAATTTACTATAGAAAAGGCAATCCCTGGCGTAATTAAAATTTGCGACAGTAAAAAATTATTTTTTGAATAATTTACTATAGAAAAGGCAATCCCTGGCGCACTTAAAATTTGCGACAGTTGAAAATTATTTTTTGAATAATTTACTATAGAAAAGGCAATCCCTGGCGCAATTAAAATTTGCGACAGGATAAAATTATTTTTTGAATAATTTACTATAGAAAAGGCAATCCCTGGCGTAATTAAAATTTGCGACAGTAGAAAATTATTTTTTGAATAATTTACTATAGAAAAGGCAATCCCTGGCGTATTTAAAATTTGCGACAGTATAAAATTAATTTTTGAAAAATTTACTATATAAAAGGCAATCCCTGGCGTAGTTAAAATTTGCGACAGTAGAAAATTATTTTTTGAATTATTTACTATAGAAAAGGCAATCCCTGGAGTATTTAAAATTTGCGACAGTAGAAAATTATTTTTTGAATAATTTACTATAGTAAAGGCAATCCCTGGCGTAATTAAAATGTGCGACAGTAAAAAATTATTTTTTGAATAATTTACTATAGAAAAGGCAATCCCTGGCGCAATTAAAATTTGCTACAGTAGAAAATTATTTTTTGAATAATTTACTATAGAAAAGGCAATCCCTGGAATAATTAAAATTTGCGACAGTATAAAATTATTTTTTGAATAATTTACTATAGAAAAGGCAATCCCTGGCGCACTTAAAATTTGCGACAGTATAAAATTATTTTTTGAATAATTTACTATAGAAAAGGCAATCCCTGGCGTAATTAAAATTTGCGACAGTAGAAAATTAATTTGTGAGAAATTTACTATAGAAAAGGCAATCCCTGGCGTAATTAAAATTTGCGACAGTAGAAAATTATTTTTTGAATAATTTACTATAGAAAAGGCAATCCCTGGCGCAATTAAAATTTGCGACAGTATAAAATTATTTTTTGAATAATTTACTATAGAAAAGGCAATCCCTGGCGTAATTAAAATTTGCGACAGTATAAAATTATTTTTTGAATTATTTACTATAGAAAAGGCAATCCCTGGCGTAATTAAAATTTGCGACAGTAGAAAATTATTTTTTGAATTATTTACTATAGAAAAGGCAATCCCTGGCGTATTTAAAATTTGCGACAGTAGAAAATTATTTTTTGAATAATTTACTATAGAAAAGGCAAACCCTGGCGTAATTAAAATTTGCGACAGTAAAAAATTATTTTTTGAATAATTTACTATAGAAAAGGCAATCCCTGGCGCAATTAAAATTTGCTACAGTAGAAAATTATTTTTTGAATAATTTACTATAGAAAAGGCAATCCCTGGAGTAATTAAAATTTGCGACAGTAAAAAATTATTTTTTGAATAATTTACTATAGAAAAGGCAATCCCTGGCGTATTTAAAATTTACGACAGTATAAAATTATTTTTTGAATAATTTACTATAGAAAAGGCAATCCCTGGCGTAATTAAAATTTGCGACAGTAGAAAATTATTTTTTGAATAATTTACTATAGAAAAGGCAATCCCTGGCGCAATTAAAATTTGCGACAGTAAAAAATTATTTTTTGAATAATTTACTATAGAAAAGGCAATCCCTGGCGCAATTAAAATTTGCGACAGTATAAAATTATTTTTTGAATAATTTACTATAGAAAAGGCAATCCCTGGCGTAATTAAAATTTGCGACAGTAGAAAATTAATTTGTGAGAAATTTACTACAGAAGAGGCAATCCCTGGCGTAATTAAAATTTGCGACAGTAGAAAATTATTTTTTGAATAATTTACTATAGAAAAGGCAATCCCTGGCGTAATTAAAATTTGCGACAGTAGAAAATTATTTTTTGAATAATTTACTATAGAAAAGGCAATCCCTGGCGTAATTAAAATTTGCGACAGTAGAAAATTATTTTTTGAATAATTTACTGTAGAAAGGCAATCCCTGGCGTAATTAAAATTTGCGAGGGTAGAAAATTAATTTGTGAAAAATTTACCTGGCGAAATTGAAATTTGCGAGAGTAAAAAATTATTTTTTGAATAATTTACTATAGAAAAGGCAATCCCTGGCGTAATTAAAATTTGCGACAGTATAAAATTATTTTTTGAATAATTTACTATAGAAAAGGCAATCCCTGGCGCAATTAAAATTTGCGACAGTTGAAAAGTATTTTTTGAATAATTTACTATGGAAAAGGCAATCCCTGGCGTAATTAAAATTTTCGACAGTAAAAAATTATTTTTTGAATAATTTACTATAGAAAAGGCAATCCCTGGCGCAATTAAAATTTGCGACAGTTGAAAATTATTTTTTGAATAATTTACTATAGAAAAGGCAATCCCTGGCGTAATTAAAATTTGCGAGAGTAGAAAATTATTTTTTGAATAATTTACTATAGAAAAGGCAATCCCTGGCGCAATTAAAATTTGCGACAGTAGAAAATTATTTTTTGAATAATTTACTATGGAAAAGGCAATCCCTGGCGTAATTAAAATTTTCGACAGTAAAAAATTATTTTTTGAATAATTTACTATAGAAAAGGCAATCCCTGGCGCAATTAAAATTTGCGACAGTTGAAAATTATTTTTTGAATAATTTACTATAGAAAAGGCAATCCCTGGCGTAATTAAAATTTGCGACAGTATAAAATTATTTTTTGAATAATTTACTATAGAAAAGGCAATCCCTGGCGCACTTAAAATTTGCGACATTATAAAATTATTTTTTGAATAATTTACTATAGAAAAGGCAATCCCTGGCGTAATTAAAATTTGCGACAGTTGAAAATTGGTTTTTGAATAATTTACTATAGAAAAGGCAATCCCTGGCGTAATTAAAATTTGCGACAGTATAAAATTATTTTTTGAATAATTTACTATAGAAAAGGCAATCCCTGGCGCACTTAAAATTTGCGACAGTATAAAATTATTTTTTGAATAATTTACTATAGAAAAGGCAATCCCTGGCGTAATTAAAATTTGCGACAGTTGAAAATTATTTTTTGAATAATTTACTATAGAAAAGGCAATCCCTGGCGTAATTAAAATTTGCGACAGTAGAAAATTAATTTTTGAATAATTTACTATAGAAAAGGCAATCCCTGGCGTAATTAAAATTTGCGACAATGTAAAATTATTTTTTGAATAATTTACTATAGAAAAGGCAATCCCTGGCGTAATTAAATTTTGCGACAGTAAAAAATTATTTTTTGAATAATTTACTATAGAAAAGGCAATCCCTGGGATATTTAAAATTTACCACAGTTGAAAATTATTTTTTGAATAATTTACTATAGAAAAGGCAATCCCTGGCGTAATTAAAATTTGCGACAGTTGAAAATTATTTTTTGAATAATTTACTATAGAAAAGGCAATCCCTGGCGTAATTAAAATTTGCGACAGTAAAAAATTATTTTTTGAATAATTTACTATAGAAAAGGCAATCCCTGGCGCACTTAAAATTTGCGACAGTAGAAAATTATTTTTTGAATAATTTACTATAGAAAAGGCAATCCCTGGCGTAATTTAAACTTGCGACAGTAAAAAATTATTTTTTGAATAATTTACTATAGAAAAGGCATTCCCTGGCGTAATTAAAATTTGCGACAGTAGAAAATTATTTTTTGAATAATTTACTATAGAAAAGGCAATACCTGGCGTAGTTAAAATTTGCGACAGTAAAAAATTATTTTTTGAATAATTTACTATAGAAAAGGCAATCCCTGGCGCACTTAAAATTTGCGACAGTTGAAAATTATTTTTTGAATAATTTACTATAGAAAAGGCAATCCCTGGCGTATTTAAAATTTGCGACAGTATAAAATTAATTTTTGAAAAATTTACTATATAAAAGGCAATCCCTGGCGTAGTTAAAATTTGCGACAGTAGAAAATTATTTTTTGAATTATTTACTATAGAAAAGGCAATCCCTGGCGTATTTAAAATTTGCGACAGTAGAAAATTATTTTTTGAATAATTTACTATAGAAAAGGCAATCCCTGGCGTAATTAAAATTTGCGACAGTAAAAAATTATTTTTTGAATAATTTACTATAGAAAAGGCAATCCCTGGCGCAATTAAAATTTGCTACAGTAGAAAATTATTTTTTGAATAATTTACTATAGAAAAGGCAATCCCTGGAGTAATTAAAATTTGCGACAGTATAAAATTATTTATTGAGTAATTTACTATAGAAAAGGCAATCTCTGGCGTAATTAAAATTTGCGACAGTAGAAAATTAATTTGTGAAAAATTTACCTGGCGAAATTGAAATTTGCGAGAGTAAAAAATTATTTTTTTGAATAATTTACTGTAGAAAAGGCAATCCCTGGCGCAATTAAAACTTGCGATAGTAAAAAATTATTTTTTGAATAATTTACTATAGAAAAGGCAATCCCTGGCGTAATTAAAATTTGCGACAGTTGAAAATTATTTTTTGAATAATTTACTATAGAAAAGGCAATCCCTGGGATATTTAAAATTTGCGACAGTAAAAAATTATTTTTTGAATAATTTACTATAGAAAAGGCAATCCCTGGCGTAATTAAAATTTGCGACAGTAAAAAATTATTTTTTGAATTATTTACTATAGAAAAGGCAATCCCTGGCGTAATTAAAATTTGCGAAACTATAAAATTATTTTTTGAATAATTTACTATAGAAAAGGCAATCCCTGGCGCAATTAAAATTTGCGACAGTATAAAATTATTTTTTGAATAATTTACTATAGAAAAGGCAATCCCTGGCGCAATTAAAATTTGCGACAGTAAAAAATTATTTTTTGAATAATTTACTATAGAAAAGGCAATACCTGGCGCACTTAAAATTTGCGACAGTAAGAAATTAATTTGTGAGAAATTTACTATAGAAAAGGCAATCCCTGGGATATTTAAAATTTGCGACAGTAAAAAATTATTTTTTGAAAAATTTACTATAGAAAAGGCAATCCCTGGCGCACTTAAAATTTCCGACAGTTGGCGTAATTAAAATTTGCGACAGGATAAAATTATTTTTTGAATAATTTACTATTGAAAAGGCAATCCCTGGCGTAATTAAAATTTGCGACAGTAGAAAATTATTTTTTGAATAATTTACTATAGAAAAGGCAATCCCTGGCGTATTTAAAATTTGCGACAGTATAATATTAATTTTTGAATAATTTACTATAGAAAAGGCAATCCCTGGCGCAATTAAAATTTGCGACAGTAAAAAATTATTTTTTGCAAAATTTACTGTAGAAAAGGCAATCCCTGGCGCAGTTAAAACTTTCGATAGTAAAAAATTATTTTTTGAATAATTTACTATAGAAAAGGCAATCCCTGGGATATTTAAAATTTGCGACAGTATAAAATTATTTTTTGAATAATTTACTATAGAAAAGGCAATCCCTGGCGCAATTACAATTTGCGACAGTATAAAATTATTTTTTGAATAATTTACTATAGAAAAGGCAATCCCTGGCGTAATTAAAATTTGCGACAGTAGAAAATTAATTTGTGAAAAATTTACTATAGAAAAGGCAATCCCTGGGATATTTAAAATTTGCGACAATAAAAAATTTTTTTTTGAAAAATTTACTATAGAAAAGGCAATCCCTGGCGCACTTAAAATTTGCGACAGTTGGCGTAATTAAAATTTGCGACAGTAGAAAATTAATTTGTGAATAATTTACTATAGAAAAGGCAATCCCTGGAGTAATTAAAATTTGCGACAGTAAAAAATTAATTTTTGAAAAATTTACTATAGAAAAGGCAATCCCTGGCGCACTTAAAATTTGCGACAGTTGGCGTAATTAAAATTTGCGACAGGATAAAATTATTTTTTGAATAATTTACTATAGAAAAGGTAATCCCTGGCGTAATTAAAATTTGCGACAGTAGAAAATTATTTTTTGAATAATTTACTATAGAAAAGGCAATCCCTGGCGTAATTAAAATTTGCGTCAGTTGAAAATTATTTTTTGAATAATTTACTATAGAAAAGGCAATCCCTGGCGCAATTAAAATTTGCGACAGTAAAAAATTATTTTTTGAATAATTTACTATAGAAAAGGCAATACCTGGCGCTCTTAAAATTTGCGACAGTAAGAAATTAATTTGTGAGAAATTTACTATAGAAAAGGCAATCCCTGGGATATTTAAAATTTGCGACAGTAAAAAATTATTTTTTGAAACATTTACTATAGAAAAGGCAATCCCTGGCGTAATTAAAATTTGCGACAGTAGGTAATTATTTTTTGAATAATTTACTATAGAAAAGGCAATCCCTGGCGTAATTAAAATTTGCGACAGTAGAAAATTATTTTTTGAATAATTTACTATAGAAAAGGCAATTTCTGGCGCAATTAAAATTTGCGACAGTATAAAATTATTTTTTGAATAATTTACTATAGAAAAGGCAATCCCTGGCGCACTTAAAATTTGCGACAGTATAAAATTATTTTTTGCAAAATTTACTATAGAAAAGGCAATCCCTGGCGTAATTAAAATTTGCGACAGTATAAAATTATTTTTTGAATAATTTACTATAGAAAAGGCAATCCCTGGCGTATTTAAAATTTGCGACAGTATAAAATTATTTTTTGAATAATTTACTATAGAAAAGGCAATCCCTGGCTCAATTAAAATTTGCGACAGTAGAAAATTATTTTTTGAATAATTTACTATAGAAAAGGCAATCCCTGGCGTAATTAAAATTTGCGACAGTATAAAATTATTTTTTGAATAATTTACTATAGAAAAGGCAATCCCTCGCGTATTTAAAATTTGCGACAGTATAAAATTATTTTTTGAATAATTTACTATAGAAAAGGCAATCCCTGGCGTAATTAAAATTTGCGACAGTAGAAAATTATTTTTTGAATAATTTACTATAGAAAATGCAATCCCTGGCGCAATTAAAATTTGCGACAGTAAAAAATTATTTTTTGAATAATTTACTATAGAAAAGGCAATCCCTGGCGCAATTAAAATTTGCGAAAGTATAAAATTATTTTTTGAATAATTTACTATAGAAAAGGCAATCCCTGGCGTAATTAAAATTTACGACAGTAGAAAATTAATTTGTGAGAAATTTACTATAAAAAAGGCAATCCCTGGCGTAATTAAAATTTGCGACAGTAGAAAATTATTTTTTGAATAATTTACTATAGAAAAGGCAATCCCTGGCGTAATTAAAATTTGCGACAGTAGAAAATTATTTTTTGAATAATTTACTATAGAAAAGGCAATCCCTGGCGTAATTAAAATTTGCGACAGTAGAAAATTATTTTTTGAATAATTTACTATAGAAAAGGCAATCCCTGGCGTAATTAAAATTTGCGACAGTAGAAAATTAATTTGTGAAAAATTTACCTGGCGAAATTGAAATTTGCGAGAGTAAAAAATTATTTTTTGAATAATTTATTATAGAAAGGCAATCCCTGGCGTAATTAAAATTTGCGACAGTATAAAATTATTTTTTGAATAATTTACTATAGAAAAGGCAATCCCTGGCGCAATTAAAATTTGCGACAGTTGAAAATTATTTTTTGAATAATTTACTATGGAAAAGGCAATCCCTGGCGTAATTAAAATTTTCGACAGTAAAAAATTATTTTTTGAATAATTTGCTATATAAAAGGCAATCCCTGGCGCAATTAAAATTTGCGACAGTTGAAAATTATTTTTTGAATAATTTACTATAGAAAAGGCAATCCCTGGCGTAATTAAAATTTGCGAGAGTAGAAAATTATTTTTTGAATAATTTACTATAGAAAAGGCAATCCCTGGCGCAATTAAAATTTGCGACAGTAGAAAATTATGTTTTGAATAATTTACTATGGAAAAGGCAATCCCTGGCTTAATTAAAATTTTCGACAGTAAAAAATTATTTTTTGAATAATTTACTATAGAAAAGGCAATCCCTGGCGCAATTAAAATTTGCGACAGTTGAAAATTATTTTTTGAATAATTTACTATAGAAAAGGCAATCCCTGGCGTAATTAAAATTTGCGACAGTATAAAATTATTTTTTGAATAATTTACTATAGAAAAGGCAATCCCTGGCGCACTTAAAATTTGCGACAGTATAAAATTATTTTTTGAATAATTTACTATAGAAAAGGCAATCCCTGGCGTAATTAAAATTTGCGAGAGTTGAAACTTGTTTTTTGAATAATTTACTATAGAAAAGGCAATCCCTGGCGTAATTAAAATTTGCGACAGTATAAAATTATTTTTTGAATAATTTACTATAGAAAAGGCAATCCCTGGCGCACTTAAAATTTGCGACAGCATAAAATTATTTTTTGAATAATTTACTATAGAAAAGGCAATCCCTGGCGTAATTAAAATTTGCGACAGTTGAAAATTATTTTTTGAATAATTTACTATAGAAAAGGCAATCCCTGGCGCACTTAAAATTTGCGACAGTATAAAATTATTTTTTGAATAATTTACTATAGAAAAGGCAATCCCTGGCGTAATTAAATTTTGCGACAGTATAAAATTATTTTTTGAATAATTTACTAGAGAAAAGGCAATCCCTGGCGTAATTAAAATTTTCGACAGTAAAAAATTATTTTTTGAATAATTTACTATAGAAAAGGCAATCCCTGGCGCACTTAAAATTTGCGACAGTAGAAAATAATTTTTTGAATAATTTACTATATAAAAGGCAATCCCTGGCGCAATTAAAATTTGCGACAGTATAAAATTATTTTTTGCAAAATTTACTATAGAAAAGGCAATCCCTGGCGTAATTAAAATTTGCGACAGTAAAAAATTATTTTGTGAGAAATTTACTATAGAAAATGCAATCCCTGGGATATTTAAATTTTGCGACAGTAAAAAATTATTTTTTGAATAATTTACTATAGAAAAGGCAATCCCTGGCGCAATTAAAATTTGCGACAGTATAAAATTATTTTTTGAATAATTTACTATAGAAAAGGCAATCCCTGGCGCACTTAAAATTTGCGACAGTATAAAATTATTTTTTGAATAATTTACTATAGAAAAGGCAATCCCTGGCGTAATTAAAAATTGCGACAGTAAAAAATTATTTTTTGAATAATTTACTATAGAAAAGGCAATCCCTGGCGTATTTAAAATTTGCGACAGTATAAAATTATTTTTTGAATAATTTACTATAGAAAAGGCAATCCCTGGCGTAATTAAAATTTGCGACAGTAGAAAATTATTTTTTGAATAATTTACTATAGAAAAGGCAATCCCTGGCGCAATTAAAATTTGCGACAGTAAAAAATTATTTTTTGAATAATTTACTATAGAAAAGGCAATCCCTGGCGCAATTAAAATTTGCGACAGTATAAAATTATTTTTTGAATAATTTACTATAGAAAAGGCAATTCCTGGCGTAATTAAAATTTGCGACAGTAGAAAATTAATTTGTGAGAAATTTACTATAGAAAAGGCAATCCCTGGCGTAATTGAAATTTGCGACAGTAGAAAATTATTTTTTGAATAATTTACTATAGAAAAGGCAATCCCTGGCGCAATTAAAATTTGCGACAGTATAAAATTATTTTTTGCAAAATTTACTATAGAAAAGGCAATCCCTGGCGTAATTAAAATTTGCGACAGTATAAAATTATTTTTTGAATAATTTACTAGAGAAAAGGCAATCCCTGGCGTAATTAAAATTTTCGACAGTAAAAAATTATTTTTTGAATAATTTACTATAGAAAAGGCAATCCCTGGCGCACTTAAAATTTGCGACAGTAGAAAATTATTTTTTGAATAATTTACTATATAAAAGGCAATCCCTGGCGCAATTAAAATTTGCGACAGTATAAAATTATTTTTTACAAAATTTACTATAGAAAAGGCAATCCCTGGCGTAATTAAAATTTGCGACAGTAAAAAATTATTTTGTGAGAAATTTACTATAGAAAAGGCAATCCCTGGGATATTTAAATTTTGCGACAGTAAAAAATTATTTTTTGAATAATTTACTATAGAAAAGGCAATCCCTGGCGCAATTAAAATTTGTGACAGTATAAAATTATTTTTTGAATAATTTACTATAGAAAAGGCAATCCCGGGCGTATTTAAAATTTGCGACAGTATAAAATTATTTTTTGAATAATTTACTATAGAAAAGGCAATCCCTGGCGTAATTAAAAATTGCGACAGTAAAAAATTATTTTTTGAATAATTTACTATAGAAAAGGCAATCCCTGGCGTATTTAAAATTTGCGACAGTATAAAATTATTTTTTGAATAATTTACTATAGAAAAGGCAATCCCTGGCGTAATTAAAATTTGCGACAGTAGAAAATTATTTTTTGAATAATTTACTATAGAAAAGGCAATCCCTGGCTTAGTTAAAATTTGCGACAGTAGAAAATTATTTTTTGAATAATTTACTATAGAAAAGCAATCCCTGGCGTAATTAATGTTTGCGACAGTAGAAAATTATTTTTTGAATAATTTACTATAGAAAAGGCAATCCCTGGCGTAATTAAAATTTGTGACAGTAGAAAATTAATTTGCGAAAAATTTACCTGGCGAAATTGAAATTTGCGAGAGTAAAAAATTATTTTTTGAATAATTTACTATAGAAAAGGCAATCCCTGGCGCAATTAAAATTTGCGACGGAAGAAAATTATTTTTTGAATAATTTACTATAGAAAAGGCAATCCCTGGCGTAATTAAAATTTGCGACATTATAAAATTATTTTTTGAATAATTTACTATAGAAAAGGCAATCCCTGGCTCAATTAAAATTTGCGACAGTAGAAAATTATTTTTTGAATAATTTACTATAGAAAAGGCAATCCCTGGCGTAATTAAAATTTGCGACAGTATAAAATTATTTTTTGAATAATTTACTAGAGAAAAGGCAATCCCTGGAGTAATTAAAATTTTCGACAGTAAAAAATTATTTTTTGAATAATTTACTATACAAAAGGCAATCAATCCCTGGCGCACTTAAAATTTGCGACAGTAGAAAATTATTTTTTGAATAATTTACTATGGAAAAGGCAATCCCTGGCGCAATTAAAATTTGCGACAGTTGAAAATTATTTTTTGAATAATTTACTATGGAAAAGGCAATCCCTGGCGTAATTAAAATTTTCGACAGTAAAAAATTACTTTTTGAATAATTTACTATAGAAAACGCAATCCCTGGCGCAATTAAAATTTGCGACAGTTGAAAATTATTTTTTGAATAATTTACTATAGAAAAGGCAATCCCTGGCGTAATTAAAATTTGCGACAGTAGAAAATTATTTTTTGAATAATTTACTATAGAAAAGGCAATCCCTGGCGTAATTAAAATTTGCGAAAGTAGAAAATTAATTTGTGAAAAATTTACCTGGCGAAATTGAAATTTGCGAGAGTAAAAAATTATTTTTTGAATAATTTATTATAGAAAGGCAATCCCTGGCGTAATTAAAATTTGCGACAGTATCAAATTATTTTTTGAATAATTTACTATAGAAAAGGCAATCCCTGGCGCAATTAAAATTTGCGACAGTATAAAATTATTTTTTGAATAATTTACTATAGAAAAGGCAATTCCTGGCGTAATGAAAATTTGCGACAGTAGAAAATTAATTTGTGAGAAATTTACTATAGAAAAGGCAATCCCTGGCGTAATTGAAATTTGCGACAGTAGAAAATTATTTTTTGAATAATTTACTATAGGAAAGGCAATCCCTGGCGTAATTAAAATTTGCGACAGTAAAAAATTATTTTTTGAATAATTTACTATAGAAAAGGCAATCCCTGGCGTAATTAAAATTTGCGACAGTAGAAAATTATTTTTTGAATAATTTACTATAGAAAAGGCAATCCCTGGCGTAATTAAAATTTGCGACAGTAGAAAATTAATTTGTGAAAAATTTACCTGGCGAAATTGAAATTTGCGAGAGTAAAAAATTATTTTTTGAATAATTTACTATAGAAAAGGCAATCCCTGGCGTAATTAAAATTTGCGACAGTATAAAATTATTTTTTGAATAATTTACTATAGAAAAGGCAATCCCTGGCGTAATTAAATTTTGCGACAGTATAAAATTATTTTTTGAATAATTTACTAGAGAAAAGGCAATCCCTGGCGTAATTAAAATTTTCGACAGTAAAAAATTATTTTTTGAATAATTTACTATAGAAAAGGCAATCCCTGGCGCACTTAAAATTTGCGACAGTAGAAAATTATTTTTTGAATAATTTACTATAGAAAAGGCAATCCCTGGCGTAATTAAAATTTGCGACAGTAGAAAATTTTTTTTGAATAATTTACTATAGAAAAGGCAATCCCTGGCGCAATTAAAATTTCCGACAGTATAAAATTATTTTTTGAATAATTTACTATAGAAAAGGCAATCCCTGGCGCACTTAAAATTTGCGACAGTATAAAATTATTTTTTGAATAATTTACTATAGAAAAGGCAATCCCTGGCGTAATTAAAATTTGCGACAGTTGAAAATTATTTTTTGAATAATTTACTATATAAAAGGCAATCCCTGGCGTATTTAAAATTTGCGACAGTATAAAATTATTTTTTGAATAATTTACTATAGAAAAGGCAATCCCTGGCGTAATTAAAATTTGCGACAGTAGAAAATTTTTTTTGAATAATTTACTATAGAAAAGGCAATCCCTGGCGCAATTAAAATTTGCGACAGTAAAAAATTATTTTTTGAATAATTTACTATAGAAAAGGCAATCCCTGGCGCAATTAAAATTTGCGACAGTATAAAATTATTTTTTGAATAATTTACTATAGAAAAGGCAATTCCTGGCGTAATGAAAATTTGCGACAGTAGAAAATTAATTTGTGAGAAATTAACTATAGAAAAGGCAATCCCTGGCGTAATTGAAATTTGCGACAGTAGAAAATTATTTTTTGAATAATTTACTATAGGAAAGGCAATCCCTGGCGTAATTAAAATTTGCGACAGTAAAAAATTATTTTTTGAATAATTTACTATAGAAAAGGCAATCCCTGGCGTAATTAAAATTTGCGACAGTAGAAAATTATTTTTTGAATAATTTACTATAGAAAAGGCAATCCCTGGCGTAATTAAAATTTGCGACAGTAGAAAATTAATTTGTGAAAAATTTACCTGGCGAAATTGAAATTTGCGAGAGTAAAAAATTATTTTTTGAATAATTTACTATAGAAAAGGCAATCCCTGGCGTAATTAAAATTTGCGACAGTATAAAATTATTTTTTGAATAATTTACTATAGAAAAGGCAATCCCTGGCGCAATTAAAATTTGCGACAGTTGAAAATTATTTTTTGAATAATTTACTATGGAAAAGGCAATCCCTGGCGTAATTAAAATTTTCGACAGTAAAAAATTATTTTTTGAATAATTTACTATAGAAAAGGCAATCCCTGGCGCAATTAAAATTTGCGACAGTTGAAAATTATTTTTTGAATAATTTACTATAGAAAAGGCAATCCCTGGCGTAATTAAAATTTGCGAGAGTAGAAAATTATTTTTTGAATAATTTACTATAGAAAAGGCAATCCCTGACGCAATTAAAATTTGCGACAGTAGAAAATTATTTTTTGAATAATTTACTATGGAAAAGGCAATCCCTGGCGTAATTAAAATTTTCGACAGTAAAAAATTATTTTTTGAATAATTTACTATAGAAAAGGCAATCCCTGGCGCAATTAAAATTTGCGACAGTTGAAAATTATTTTTTGAATAATTTACTATAGAAAAGGCAATCCCTGGCGTAATTAAAATTTGCGACAGTATAAAATTATTTTTTGAATAATTTACTATAGAAAAGGCAATCCCTGGCGCCCTTAAAATTTGCGACAGTATAAAATTATTTTTTGAATAATTTACTATAGAAAAGGCAATCCCTGGCGTAATTAAAATTTGCGACAGTTGAAAATTGGTTTTTGAATAATTTACTATAGAAAAGGCAATCCCTGGCGTAATTAAAATTTGCGACAGTATAAAATTATTTTTTGAATAATTTACTATAGAAAAGGCAATCCCTGGCGTAATTAAATTTTGCGACAGTATAAAATTATTTTTTGAATAATTTACTAGAGAAAAGGCAATCCCTGGCGTAATTAAAATTTTCGACAGTAAAAAATTATTTTTTGAATAATTTACTATAGAAAAGGCAATCCCTGGCGCACTTAAAATTTGCGACAGTAGAAAATTATTTTTTGAATAATTTACTATATAAAAGGCAATCCCTGGCGCAATTAAAATTTGCGACAGTATAAAATTATTTTTTGCAAAATTTACTATAGAAAAGGCAATCCCTGGCGTAATTAAAATTTGCGACAGTAAAAAATTATTTTGTGAGAAATTTACTATAGAAAAGGCAATCCCTGGGATATTTAAATTTTGCGACAGTAAAAAATTATTTTTTGAATAATTTACTATAGAAAAGGCAATCCCTGGCGCAATTAAAATTTGCGACAGTATAAAATTATTTTTTGAATAATTTACTATAGAAAAGGCAATCCCTGGCGCACTTAAAATTTGCGACAGTATAAAATTATTTTTTGAATAATTTACTATAGAAAAGGCAATCCCTGGCGTAATTAAAATTTGCGACAGTTGAAAATTATTTTTTGAATAATTTACTATAGAAAAGGCAATCCCTGGCGTATTTAAAATTTGCGACAGTATAAAATTATTTTTTGAATAATTTACTATAGAAAAGGCAATCCCTGGCGTAATTAAAATTTGCGACAGTAGAAAATTTTTTTTGAATAATTTACTATAGAAAAGGCAATCCCTGGCGCAATTAAAATTTGCGACAGTAAAAAATTATTTTTGAATAATTTACTATAGAAAAGGCAATCCCTGGCGCAATTAAAATTTGCGACAGTATAAAATTATTTTTTGAATAATTTACTATAGAAAAGGCAATTCCTGGCGTAATGAAAATTTGCGACAGTAGAAAATTAATTTGTGAGAAATTTACTATAGAAAAGGCAATCCCTGGCGTAATTGAAATTTGCGACAGTAGAAAATTATTTTTTGAATAATTTACTATAGGAAAGGCAATCCCTGGCGTAATTAAAATTTGCGACAGTAGAAAATTATTTTTTGAATAATTTACTATAGAAAAGGCAATCCCTGGCGTAATTAAAATTTGCGACAGTAGAAAATTAATTTGTGAAAAATTTACCTGGCGAAATTGAAATTTGCGAGAGTAAAAAATTATTTTTTGAATAATTTACTATAGAAAAGGCAATCCCTGGCGTAATTAAAATTTGCGACAGTATAAAATTATTTTTTGAATAATTTACTATAGAAAAGGCAATCCCTGGCGCAATTAAAATTTGCGACAGTTGAAAATTATTTTTTGAATAATTTACTATGGAAAAGGCAATTCCTGGCGTAATTAAAATTTTCGACAGTAAAAAATTATTTTTCGAATAATTTACTATAGAAAAGGCAATCCCTGGCGCAATTAAAATTTGCGACAGTTGAAAATTATTTTTTGAATAATTTACTATAGAAAAGGCAATCCCTGGCGTAATTAAAATTTGCGAGAGTAGAAAATTATTTTTTGAATAATTTACTATAGAAAAGGCAATCCCTGACGCAATTAAAATTTGCGACAGTAGAAAATTATTTTTTGAATAATTTACTATGGAAAAGGCAATCCCTGGCGTAATTAAAATTTTCGACAGTAAAAAATTATTTTTTGAATAATTTACTATAGAAAAGGCAATCCCTGGCGCAATTAAAATTTGCGACAGTTGAAAATTATTTTTTGAATAATTTACTATAGAAAAGGCAATCCCTGGCGTAATTAAAATTTGCGACAGTATAAAATTATTTTTTGAATAATTTACTATAGAAAAGGCAATCCCTGGCGCCCTTAAAATTTGCGACAGTATAAAATTATTTTTTGAATAATTTACTATAGAAAAGGCAATCCCTGGCGTAATTAAAATTTGCGACAGTTGAAAATTGGTTTTTGAATAATTTACTATAGAAAAGGCAATCCCTGGCGTAATTAAAATTTGCGACAGTATAAAATTATTTTTTGAATAATTTACTATAGAAAAGGCAATCCCTGGCGCACTTAAAATTTGCGACAGTATAAAATTATTTTTTGAATAATTTACTATAGAAAAGGCAATCCCTGGCGTAATTAAAATTTGCGACAGTTGAAAATTATTTTTTGAATTATTTACTATAGAAAAGGCAATCCCTGGCGTAATTAAAATTTGCGACAGTAGAAAATTATTTTTTGAATAATTTACTATAGAAAAGGCAATCCCTGGCGTAATTAAAATTTGCGACAGTATAAAATTATTTTTTGAATAATTTACTATAGAAAAGGCAATCCCTGGCGTAATTAAATTTTGCGACAGTAAAAAATTATTTTTTGAATAATTTACTATAGAAAAGGCAATCCCTGGGATATTTAAAATTTGCCACAGTTGAAAATTATTTTTTGAATAATTTACTATAGAAAAGGCAATTCCTGGCGTAATTAAAATTTGCGACAGTTGAAAAATATTTTTTGAATAATTTACTATAGAAAAGGCAATCCCTGGCGTAATTAAAATTTGCGACAGTAAAAAATTATGTTTTGAATAATTTACTATAGAAAAGGCAATCCCTGGCGCACTTAAAATTTGCGACAGTAGAAAATTATTTTTTGAATAATTTACTATAGAAAAGGCAATCCCTGGCGTAATTTAAACTTGCGACAGTAAAAAATTATTTTTTGAATAATTTACTATAGAAAAGGCAATCCCTGGCGTAATTAAAATTTGCGACAGTAGAAAATTATTTTTTGAATAATTTACTATTGAAAAGGCAATCCCTGGCGTAATTAAAATTTGCGACAGTAAAAAAATATTTTTTGAATAATTTACTATAGAAAAGGCAATCCCTGGCGCACTTAAAATTTGCGACAGTTGAAAATTATTTTTTGAATAATTTACTATAGAAAAGGCAATCCCTGGCGCAATTAAAATTTGCGACAGGATAAAATTATTTTTTGAATAATTTACTATAGAAAAGGCAATCCCTGGCGTAATTAAAATTTGCGACAGTAGAAAATTATTTTTTGAATAATTTACTATAGAAAAGGCAATCCCTGGCGTATTTAAAATTTGCGACAGTATAAAATTAATTTTTGAAAAATTTACTATATAAAAGGCAATCACTGGCGTAGTTAAAATTTGCGACAGTAGAAAATTATTTTTTGAATTATTTACTATAGAAAAGGCAATCCCTGGCGTATTTAAAATTTGCGACAGTAGAAAATTATTTTTTGAATAATTTACTATAGAAAAGGCAATCCCTGGCGTAATTAAAATTTGCGACAGTAAAAAATTATTTTTTGAATAATTTACTATAGAAAAGGCAATCCCTGGCGCAATTAAAATTTGCTACAGTAGAAAATTATTTTTTGAATAATTTACTATAGAAAAGGCAATCCCTGGAGTAATTAAAATTTGCGACAGTATAAAATTATTTTTTGAATAATTTACTATAGAAAAGGCAATCCCTGGCGCACTTAAAATTTGCGACAGTATAAAATTATTTTTTGAATAATTTACTATAGAAAAGGCAATCCCTGGCGTAATTAAAATTTGCGACAGTAGAAAATTAATTTGTGAGAAATTTACTATAGAAAAGGCAATCCCTGGCGTAATTAAAATTTGCGACAGTAGAAAATTATTTTTTGAATAATTTACTATAGAAAAGGCAATCCCTGGCGCAATTAAAATTTGCGACAGTATAAAATTATTTTTTGAATAATTTACTATAGAAAAGGCAATCCCTGGCGTAATTAAAATTTGCGACAGTAGAAAATTAATTTGTGAGAAATTTACTATAGAAAAGGCAATCCCTGGCGTAATTAAAATTTGCGACAGTAGAAATTTATTTTTTGAATAATTTACTATAGAAAAGGCAATCCCTGGCGTAATTAAAATATGCGACAGTAGAAAATTATTTTTTGAATAATTTACTATAGAAAAGGCAATCCCTGGCGTAATTAAAATTTGCGACAGTAGAAAATTATTTTTTGAATAATTTACTGTAGAAAGGCAATCCCTGGCGTAATTAAAATTTGCGACAGTAGAAAATTAATTTGTGAAAAATTTACCTGGCGAAATTGAAATTTGCGAGAGTAAAAAATTATTTTTTGAATAATTTACTATAGAAAAGGCAATCCCTGGCGTAATTAAAATTTGCGACAGTATAAAATTATTTTTTGAATTATTTACTATAGAAAAGGCAATCCCTGGCGTATTTAAAATTTGCGACAGTAGAAAATTATTTTTTGAATAATTTACTATAGAAAAGGCAATCCCTGGCGTATTTAAAATTTGCGACAGTAGAAAATTATTTTTTGAATAATTTACTATAGAAAAGGCAATCCCTGGCGTAATTAAAATTTGCGACAATATAAAATTATTTTTTGAATTATTTACTATAGAAAAGGCAAACCCTGGCGTAATTAAAATTTGCGACAGTAGAAAATTATTTTTTGAATTATTTACTATAGAAAAGGCAATCCCTGGCGTATTTAAAATTTGCGACAGTAGAAAATTATTTTTTGAATAATTTACTATAGAAAAGGCAATCCCTGGCGTAATTAAAATTTGCGACAGTAAAAAATTATTTTTTGAATAATTTACTATAGAAAAGGCAATCCCTGGCGCAAATAAAATTTGCTACAGTAGAAAATTATTTTTTGAATAATTTACTATAGAAAAGGCAATCCCTGGAGTAATTAAAATTTGCGACAATAAAAAATTATTTTTTGAATAATTTACTATAGAAAAGGCAATCCCTGGCGTATTTAAAATTTGCGACAGTATAAAATTATTTTTTGAATAATTTACTATAGAAAAGGCAATCCCTGGAGTAATTAAAATTTGCGACAGTAGAAAATTATTTTTTGAATAATTTACTATAGAAAAGGCAATCCCTGGCGCAATTAAAATTTGCGACAGTAAAAAATTATTTTTTGAATAATTTACTATAGAAAAGGCAATCCCTGGCGCAATTAAAATTTGCGACAGTATAAAATTATTTTTTGAATAATTTACTATAGAAAAGGCAATCCCTGGCGTAATTAAAATTTGCGACAGTAGAAAATTAATTTGTGAGAAATTTACTATAGAAAAGGCAATCCCAGGCGTAATTAAAATTTGCGACAGTAGAAAATTATTTTTTGAATAATTTACTATAGAAAAGGCAATCCCTGGCGTAATTAAAATTTGCGACACTAGAAAATTATTTTTTGAATAATTTACTATAGAAAAGGCAATCCCTGGCGTAATTAAAATTTGCGACAGTAGAAAATTATTTTTTGAATAATTTACTGTAGAAAGGCAATCCCTGGCGTAATTAAAATTTGCGACAGTAGAAAATTAATTTGTGAAAAATTTACCTGGCGAAATTGAAATTTGCGAGAGTAAAAAATTATTTTTTGAATAATTTACTATAGAAAAGGCAATCCCTGGCGTAATTAAAATTTGCGACAGTATAAAATTATTTTTTGAATAATTTACTATAGAAAAGGCAATCCCTGGCGTAATTAAAATTTGCGACAGTAAAAAATTATTTATTGAATAATTTACTATAGAAAAGGCAATCCCTGGCGCAATTAAAATTTGCTACAGTAGAAAATTATTTTTTGAATAATTTACTATAGAAAAGGCAATCCCTGGAGTAATTAAAATTTGCGACAGTAAAAAATTATTTTTTGAATAATTTACTATAGAAAAGGCAATCCCTGGCGTATTTAAAATTTGCGACAGTATAAAATTATTTTTTGAATAATTTACTATAGAAAAGGCAATCCCTGGAGTAATTAAAATTTGCGACAGTAGAAAATTATTTTTTGAATAATTTACTATAGAAAAGGCAATCCCTGGCGCAATTAAAATTTGCGACAGTAAAAAATTATTTTTTGAATAATTTACTATAGAAAAGGCAATCCCTGGCGCAATTAAAATTTGCGACAGTATAAAATTATTTTTTGAATAATTTACTATAGAAAAGGCAATCCCTGGCGTAATTAAAATTTGCGACAGTAGAAAATTAATTTGTGAGAAATTTACTATAGAAAAGGCAATCCCTGGCGTAATTAAAATTTGCGACAGTAGAAAATTATTTTTTGAATAATTTACTATAGAAGAGGCAATCCCTGGCGTAATTAAAATTTGCGACACTAGAAAATTATTTTTTGAATAATTTACTATAGAAAAGGCAATCCCTGGCGTAATTAAAATTTGCGACAGTAGAAAATTATTTTTTGAATAATTTACTGTAGAAAGGCAATCCCTGGCGTAATTAAAATTTGCGACAGTAGAAAATTAATTTGTGAAAAATTTACATGGCGAAATTGAAATTTGCGAGAGTAAAAAATTATTTTTTGAATAATTTACTATAGAAAAGGCAATCCTTGGCGTAATTAAAATTTGCGACAGTATAAAATTATTTTTTGAATAATTTACTATAGAACAGGCAATCCCTGGCGCAATTAAAATTTGCGACAGTTGAAAATTATTTTTTGAATAATTTACTATGGAAAAGGCAATCCCTGGCGTAATTAAAATTTTCGACAGTAAAAAATTATTTTTTGAATAATTTACTATAGAAAAGGCAATCCCTGGCGCAATTAAAATTTGCGACAGTTGAAAATTATTTTTTGAATAATTTACTATAGAAAAGGCAATCCCTGGCGTAATTAAAATTTGCGAGAGTAGAAAATTATTTTTTGAATAATTTACTATAGAAAAGGCAATCCCTGGCGCAATTAAAATTTGCGACAGTAGAAAATTATTTTTTGAATAATTTACTATGGAAAAGGCAATCCCTGGCGTAATTAAAATTTTCGACAGTAAAAAATTATTTTTTGAATAATTTACTATAGAAAAGGCAATCCCTGGCGCAATTAAAATTTGCGACAGTTGAAAATTATTTTTTGAATAATTTACTATAGAAAAGGCAATCCCTGGCGTAATTAAAATTTGCGACAGTATAAAATTATTTTTTGAATAATTTACTATAGAAAAGGCAATCCCTGGCGCACTTAAAATTTGCGACAGTATAAAATTATTTTTTGAATAATTTACTATAGAAAAGGCAATCCCTGGCGTAATTAAAATTTGCGACAGTTGAAAATTGGTTTTTGAATAATTTACTATAGAAAATGCAATCCCTGGCGTAATTAAAATTTGCGACAGTATAAAATTATTTTTTGAATAATTTACTATAGAAAAGGCAATCCCTGGCGCACTTAAAATTTGCGACAGTATAAAATTATTTTTTGAATAATTTACTATAGAAAAGGCAATCCCTGGCGTAATTAAAATTTGCGACAGTTGAAAATTATTTTTTGAATAATTTACTATAGAAAAGGCAATCCCTGGCGTAATTAAAATTTGCGACAGTAGAAAATTAATTTTTGAATAATTTACTATAGAAAAGGCAATCCCTGGCGTAATTAAAATTTGCGACAATGTAAAATTATTTTTTGAATAATTTACTATAGAAAAGGCAATCCCTGGCGTAATTAAATTTTGCGACAGTAAAAAATTATTTTTTGAATAATTTACTATAGAAAAGGCAATCCCTGGGATATTTAAAATTTACCACAGTTGAAAATTATTTTTTGAATAATTTACTATAGAAAAGGCAATCCCTGGCGTAATTAAAATTTGCGACAGTTGAAAATTATTTTTTGAATAATTTACTATAGAAAAGGCAATCCCTGGCGTAATTAAAATTTGCGACAGTATAAAATTATTTTTTGAATAATTTACTATAGAAAAGGCAATCCCTGGCGCAATTAAAATTTGCGACAGTTGAAAATTATTTTTTGAATAATTTACTATGGAAAAGGCAATCCCTGGCGTAATTAAAATTTTCGACAGTAAAAAATTATTTTTTGAATAATTTACTATAGAAAAGGCAATCCCTGGCGCAATTAAAATTTGCGACAGTTGAAAATTATTTTTTGAATAATTTACTATAGAAAAGGCAATCCCTGGCGTAATTAAAATTTGCGAGAGTAGAAAATTATTTTTTGAATAATTTACTATAGAAAAGGCAATCCCTGGCGCAATTAAAATTTGCGACAGTAGAAAATTATTTTTTGAATAATTTACTATGGAAAAGGCAATCCCTGGCGTAATTAAAATTTTCGACAGTAAAAAATTATTTTTTGAATAATTTACTATAGAAAAGGCAATCCCTGGCGCAATTAAAATTTGCGACAGTAGAAAATTATTTTTTGAATAATTTACTATAGAAAAGGCAATCCCTGGCGTATTTAAAATTTGCGACAGTATAAAATTAATTTTTGAAAAATTTACTATATAAAAGGCAATCCCTGGCGTAGTTAAAATTTGCGACAGTAGAAAATTATTTTTTGAATTATTTACTATAGAAAAGGCAATCCCTGGCGTATTTAAAATTTGCGACAGTAGAAAATTATTTTTTGAATAATTTACTATAGAAAAGGCAATCCCTGGCGTAATTAAAATTTCCGACAGTAAAAAATTATTTTTTGAATAATTTACTATAGAAAAGGCAATCCCTGGCGCAATTAAAATTTGCTACAGTAGAAAATTATTTTTTGAATAATTTACTATAGAAAAGGCAATCCCTGGAGTAATTAAAATTTGCGACAGTATAAAATTATTTTTTGAGTAATTTACTATAGAAAAGGCAATCCCTGGCGTAATTAAAATTTGCGACAGTAGAAAATTAATTTGTGAAAAATTTACCTGGCGAAATTGAAATTTGCGAGAGTAAAAAATTATTTTTTTGAATAATTTACTGTAGAAAAGGCAATCCCTGGCGCAATTAAAACTTGCGATAGTAAAAAATTATTTTTTGAATAATTTACTATAGAAAAGGCAATCCCTGGCGTAATTAAAATTTGCGACAGTTGAAAATTATTTTTTGAATAATTTACTATAGAAAAGGCAATCCCTGGCGCAATTAAAATTTGCGACAGTAAAAAAATATTTTTTGAATAATTTACTATAGAAAAGGCAATCCCTGGCGTAATTAAAATTTGCGACAGTAAAAAATTATTTTTTGAATTATTTACTATAGAAAAGGCAATCCCTGGCGTAATTAAAATTTGCGAAAGTATAAAATTATTTTTTGAATAATTTACTATAGAAAAGGCAATCCCTGGCGCAATTAAAATTTGCGACAGTATAAAATTATTTTTTGAATAATTTACTATAGAAAAGGCAATCCCTGGCGCAATTAAAATTTGCGACAGTATAAAATTATTTTTTGAATAATTTACTATAGAAAAGGCAATCCCTGGCACAATTAAAATTTGCGACAGTATAAAATTATTTTTTGAATAATTTACTATAGAAAAGGTAATCCCTGGCGCAATTAAAATTTGCGACAGTAGAAAATTATTTTTTGAATAATTTACTATAGAAAAGGCAATCCCTGGCGTAATTAAAATTTGCGACAGTATAAAATTATTTTTTGCAAAATTTACTATAGAAAAGGCAATCCCTGGCGTAATTAAAATTTGCGTCAGTTGAAAATTATTTTTTGAATAATTTACTATAGAAAAGGCAATCCCTGGCGCAATTAAAATTTGCGACAGTAAAAAATTATTTTTTGAATAATTTACTATATAAAAGGCAATACCTGGCGCACTTAAAATTTGCGACAGTAAGAAAATAATTTGTGAGAAATTTACTATAGAAAAGGCAATCCCTGCGATATTTAAAATTTGCGACAGTAAAAAATTATTTTTTGAAAAATTTACTATAAAAAGGCAATCCCTGGCGCACTTAAAATTTGCGACAGTTGGCGTAATTAAAATTTGCGACAGGATAAAATTATTTTTTGAATAATTTACTATTGAAAAGGCAATCCCTGGCGTAATTAAAATTTGCGACAGTAGAAAATTATTTTTTGAATAATTTACTATAGAAAAGGCAATCCCTGGCGTATTTAAAATTTGCGACAGTATAAAATTAATTTTTGAATAATTTACTATAGAAAAGGCAATCCCTGGCGCAATTAAAATTTGCGACAGTAAAAAATTATTTTTTGCAAAATTTACTGTAGAAAAGGCAATCCCTGGCGCAGTTAAAACTTTCGATAGTAAAAAATTATTTTTTGAATAATTTACTATAGAAAAGGCAATCCCTGGGATATTTAAAATTTGCGACAGTATAAAATTATTTTTTGAATAATTTACTATAGAAAAGGCAATCCCTGGCGCAATTACAATTTGCGACAGTATAAAATTATTTTTTGAATAATTTACTATAGAAAAGGCAATCCCTGGCGTAATTAAAATTTGCGACAGTAGAAAATTAATTTGTGAAAAATTTACTATAGAAAAGGCAATCCCTGGGATATTTAAAATTTGCGACAATAAAAAAATATTTTTTGAAAAATTTACTATAGAAAAGGCAATCCCTGGCGCACTTAAAATTTGCGACAGTTGGCGTAATTAAAATTTGCGACAGTAGAAAATTATTTTTTGAATAATTTACTATAGAAAAGGCAATCCCTGGAGTAATTAAAATTTGCGACAGTAAAAAATTATTTTTTGAAAAATTTAGTATAGAAAAGGCAATCCCTGGCGCACTTAAAATTTGCGACAGTTGGCGTAATTAAAATTTGCGACAGTAGAAAATTATTTTTTGAATAATTTACTATAGAAGAGGCAATCCCTGGAGTAATTAAAATTTGCGACAGTATAAAATTATTTTTTGAATAATTTACTATAGAAAAGGCAATCCCTGGCGCACTTAAAATTTGCGACAGTATAAAATTATTTTTTGAATAATTTACAATAGAAAAGGCAATCCCTGGCGCAATTAAAATTTGCGACAGTAAAAAATTATTTTTTGCAAAATTTACTGTAGAAAACGCAATCCCTGGCGCAATTAAAATTTGCGACAGTAAAAAAATATTTTTTGAATAATTTACTATAGAAAAGGCAATCCCTGGGATATTTAAAATTTGCGACAGTATAAAATTATTTTTTGAATAATTTACTATAGAAAAGGCAATCCCTGGCGCAATTACAATTTGCGACAGTATAAAATTATTTTTTGAATAATTTACTATAGAAAAGGCAATCCCTGGCGTAATTAAAATTTGCGACAGTAGAAAATTAATTTGTGAAAAATTTACCTGGCGAAATTGAAATTTGCGAGAGTAAAAAATTATTTTTT
The DNA here is from genome assembly GCA_963930735.1 of Dioctria linearis. Classification (NCBI taxonomy): domain Eukaryota; kingdom Metazoa; phylum Arthropoda; class Insecta; order Diptera; family Asilidae; genus Dioctria; species Dioctria linearis. The sequence continues at coordinate 299,706 of CAWVNZ010001387.1, forward strand.
GAATAATTTACTATAGAAAATGCAATCACTGGCTCAATTAAAATTTGCGACAGTAGAAAATTATTTTTTTGAATAATTTACTATAGAAAAGGCAATCCCTGGCGTAATTAAAATTTGCGACAGTATAAAATTATTTTTTGAATAATTTACTAAAGAAAAGGCAATCCCTGGCGCAATTAAAATTTGCGACAGTAGAAAATTATTTTTTGAATAATTTACTATAGAAAAGGCAATCCCTGGCGTAATTAAAATTTGCGACAGTATAAAATTATTTTTTGAATAATTTACTATAGAAAAGGCAATCCCTGGCGCAATTAAAATTTGCGACAGTAGAAAATTATTTTTTGAATAATTTACTATAGAAAAGGCAATCCCTGGCGTAATTAAAATTTGCGACAGTATAAAATTATTTTTTGAATAATTTACTATAGAAAAGGAAATCCCTGGCGCAATTAAAATTTGCGACAGTATAAAATTATTTTTTGAATAATTTACTATAGAAAAGGCAATCCCTGGGATATTTAAAATTTGCGATAGTATAAAATTATTTTTTGAATAATTTACTATAGAAAAGGCAATCCCTGGCGCAATTACAATTTGCGACAGTATAAAATTATTTTTTGAATAATTTACTATAGAAAAGGCAATCCCTGGCGTAATTAAAATTTGCGACAGTAGAAAATTAATTTGTGAAAAATTTACTATAGAAAAGGCAATCCCTGGGATATTTAAAATTTGCGACAATAAAAAATTATTTTTTGAAAAATTTACTATAGAAAAGGCAATCCCTGGCGCACTTAAAATTTGCGACAGTTGGCGTAATTAAAATTTGCGACAGTAGAAAATTATTTTTTGAATAATTTACTATAGAAAAGGCAATCCCTGGAGTAATTAAAATTTGCGACAGTAAAAAATTATTTTTTGAAAAATTTACTATAGAAAAGGCAATCCCTGGCGCACTTAAAATTTGCGACAGTTGGCGTAATTAAAATTTGCGACAGGATAAAATTATTTTTTGAATAATTTACTATAGAAAAGGTAATCCCTGGCGTATTTAAAATTTGCGACAGTAGAAAATTATTTTTTGAATAATTTACTATAGAAAAGGCAATCCCTGGCGTAATTAAAATTTGCGTCAGCTGAAAATTATTTTCTGAATAATTTACTATAGAAAAGGCAATCCCTGGCGCAATTAAAATTTGCGACAGTAAAAAATTATTTTTGGAATAATTTACTATAGAAAAGGCAATACCTGGCGCACTTAAAATTTGCGACAGTAAGAAATTAATTTGTGAGAAATTTACTATAGAAAAAGCAATCCCTGGGATATTTAAAATTTGCGACAGTAAAAAATTATTTTTTGAAAAATTTACTATAGAAAAGGCAATCCCTGGCGCACTTAAAATTTGCGACAGTTGGCGTAATTAAAATTTGCGACAGTAGAAAATTATTTTTTGAATAATTTACTATAGAAGAGGCAATCCCTGGAGTAATTAAAATTTGCGACAGTATAAAATTATTTTTTGAATAATTTACTATAGAAAAGGCAATCCCTGGCGCACTTAAAATTTGCGACAGTATAAAATTATTTTTTGAATAATTTACTATAGAAAAGGCAATCCCTGGCGCAATTAAAATTTGCGACAGTAAAAAATTATTTTTTGCAAAATTTACTGTAGAAAACGCAATCCCTGGCGCAAATAAAATTTGCGACAGTATAAAATTATTTTTTGAATAATTTACTATAGAAAAGGCAATCCCTGGCGCACTTAAAATTTGCGACAGTATAAAATTATTTTTTGAATAATATACTATAGAAAAGGCAATCCCTGGCGCAATTACAATTTGCGACAGTATAAAATTATTTTTTGAATAATTTACTATAGAAAAGGCAATCCCTGGCGTAATTAAAATTTGCGACAGTAGAAAATTAATTTGTGAAAAATTTACCTGGCGAAATTGAAATTTGCGAGAGTAAAAAATTATTTTTTGAATAATTTACTAAAGAAAAGGCAATCCCTGGCGCAATTAAAATTTGCGACAGTAGAAAATTATTTTTTGAATAATTTACTATAGAAAAGGCAATCCCTGGCGTAATTAAAATTTGCGACAGTATAAAATTATTTTTTGAATAATTTACTATAGAAAAGGCAATCCCTGGCGCAATTAAAATTTGCGACAGTAGAAAATTATTTTTTGAATAATTTACTATAGAAAAGGCAATCCCTGGCGTAATTAAAATTTGCGACAGTATAAAATTATTTTTTGAATAATTTACTATAGAAAAGGCAATCCCTGGCGCAATTAAAATTTGCGACAGTATAAAATTATTTTTTGAATAATTTACTATAGAAAAGGCAATCCCTGGCGGAATTAAAATTTGCGACAGTATAAAATTATTTTTTGAATAATTTACTATAGAAAAGGCAATCCCTGGCGCAATTAAAATTTTCGACAGTAGAAAATTATTTTTTGAATAATTTACTATAGAAAAGGCAATCCCTGGCGCAATTAAAATTTGCGACAGTAAAAACTTATTTTTTGAATAATTTACTATAGAAAAGGCAATCCCTGGCGCAATTAAAATTTGCGACAGTAAAAAATTATTTTTTGCAAAATTTACTGTAGAAAAGGCAATCCCTGGCGCAGTTAAAACTTTCGATAGTAAAAAATTATTTTTTGAATAATTTACTATAGAAAAGGCAATCCTTGGCGTAATTAAAACTTGCGATAGTAAAAAATTATTTTTTGAAAAATTTACTATAGAAAAGTCAATCCCTGGCGTAATTAAAATTTGCGACAGTAAAAAATTATTTTTTGCAAAATTTACTATAGAAAAGGCAATCCCTGGCGTAATTAAAATTTGCGACAGTAGAAAATTATTTTTTGAATAATTTACTAAAGAAAAGGCAATCCCTGGCGTAATTAAAATTTGCGAGAGTATAAAATTATTTTTTGAATAATTTACTATAGAAAAGGCAATCCCCGGCGCACTTAAAATTTGCGACAGTTTAAATTATTTTTTGAATAATTTCCTAAAGAAAAGGCAATCCCTGGCGCAATTAAAATTTGCGACAGTTGAAAATTATTTTTTGAATAATTTACTATAGAAAAGGCAATCCCTGGCGTAATTAAAATTTGCGACAGTATAAAATTATTTTTTGAATAATTTACTATAGAAAAGGCAATCCCTGGCGCACTTAAAATTAGCGAGAGTATAAAATTATTTTTTGAATAATTTACTATAGAAAAGGCAATCCCTGGCGTAATTAAAATTTGCGACAGTTGAAAATTATTTTTTGAATAATTTACTATAGAAAAGGCAATCCCTTTGCGTAATTAAATTTTGCGACAGTAAAAAATTATTTTTTGAATAATTTACTATAGAAAAGGCAATCCCTGGGATATTTAAAATTTGCGACAGTTGAAAATTATTTTTTGAATAATTTACTATAGAAAAGGCAATCCCTGGCGCACTTAAAATTTGCGACAGTTGGCGTAATTAAAATTTGCGACAGTAGAAAATTATTTTTTGAATAATTTACTATAGAAAAGGCAATCCCTGGAGTAATTAAAATTTGCGACAGTAAAAAATTATTTTTTGAAAAATTTAGTGTAGAAAAGGCAATCCCTGGCGCACTTAAAATTTGCGACAGTTGGCGTAATTAAAATTTGCGACAGTAGAAAATTATTTTTTGAATAATTTACTATAAAAGAGGCAATCCCTGGAGTAATTAAAATTTGCGACAGTATAAAATTATTTTTTGAATAATTTACTATAGAAAAGGCAATCCCTGGCGCACTTAAAATTTGCGACAGTATAAAATTATTTTTTGAATAATTTACAATAGAAAAGGCAATCCCTGGCGCAATTAAAATTTGCGACAGTAAAAAATTATTTTTTGCAAAATTTACTGTAGAAAACGCAATCCCTGGCGCAATTAAAATTTGCGACAGTAAAAAAATATTTTTTGAATAATTTACTATAGAAAAGGCAATCCCTGGGATATTTAAAATTTGCGACAGTATAAAATTATTTTTTGAATAATTTACTATAGAAAAGGCAATCCCTGGCGCAATTACAATTTGCGGCAGTATAAAATTATTTTTTGAATAATTTACTATAGAAAAGGCAATCCCTGGCGTAATTAAAATTTGCGACAGTAGAAAATTAATTTGTGAAAAATTTACCTGGCGAAATTGAAATTTGCGAGAGTAAAAAATTATTTTTTGAATAATTTACTATAGAAAATGCAATCACTGGCTCAATTAAAATTTGCGACAGTAGAAAATTATTTTTTTGAATAATTTACTATAGAAAAGGCAATCCCTGGCGTAATTAAAATTTGCGACAGTATAAAATTATTTTTTGAATAATTTACTAAAGAAAAGGCAATCCCTGGCGCAATTAAAATTTGCGACAGTAGAAAATTATTTTTTGAATAATTTACTATAGAAAAGGCAATCCCTGGCGTAATTAAAATTTGCGACAGTATAAAATTATTTTTTGAATAATTTACTATAGAAAAGGCAATCCCTGGCGCAATTAAAATTTGCGACAGTAGAAAATTATTTTTTGAATAATTTACTATAGAAAAGGCAATCCCTGGCGTAATTAAAATTTGCGACAGTATAAAATTATTTTTTGAATAATTTACTATAGAAAAGGCAATCCCTGGCGCAATTAAAATTTGCGACAGTATAAAATTATTTTTTGAATAATTTACTATAGAAAAGGCAATCCCTGGGATATTTAAAATTTGCGATAGTATAAAATTATTTTTTGAATAATTTACTATAGAAAAGGCAATCCCTGGCGCAATTACAATTTGCGACAGTATAAAATTATTTTTTGAATAATTTACTATAGAAAAGGCAATCCCTGGCGTAATTAAAATTTGCGACAGTAGAAAATTAATTTGTGAAAAATTTACTATAGAAAAGGCAATCCCTGGGATATTTAAAATTTGCGACAATAAAAAATTATTTTTTGAAAAATTTACTATAGAAAAGGCAATCCCTGGCGCACTTAAAATTTGCGACAGTTGGCGTAATTAAAATTTGCGACAGTAGAAAATTATTTTTTGAATAATTTACTATAGAAAAGGCAATCCCTGGAGTAATTAAAATTTGCGACAGTAAAAAATTATTTTTTGAAAAATTTACTATAGAAAAGGCAATCCCTGGCGCACTTAAAATTTGCGACAGTTGGCGTAATTAAAATTTGCGACAGGATAAAATTATTTTTTGAATAATTTACTATAGAAAAGGTAATCCCTGGCGTAATTAAAATTTGCGACAGTAGAAAATTATTTTTTGAATAATTTACTATAGAAAAGGCAATCCCTGGCGTAATTAAAATTTGCGTCAGCTGAAAATTATTTTCTGAATAATTTACTATAGAAAAGGCAATCCCTGGCGCAATTAAAATTTGCGACAGTAAAAAATTATTTTTTGAATAATTTACTATAGAAAAGGCAATACCTGGCGCACTTAAAATTTGCGACAGTAAGAAATTAATTTGTGAGAAATTTACTATAGAAAAAGCAATCCCTGGGATATTTAAAATTTGCGACAGTAAAAAATTATTTTTTGAAAAATTTACTATAGAAAAGGCAATCCCTGGCGCACTTAAAATTTGCGACAGTTGGCGTAATTAAAATTTGCGACAGTAGAAAATTATTTTTTGAATAATTTACTATAGAAGAGGGAATCCCTGGAGTAATTAAAATTTGCGACAGTATAAAATTATTTTTTGAATAATTTACTATAGAAAAGGCAATCCCTGGCGCACTTAAAATTTGCGACAGTATAAAATTATTTTTTGAATAATTTACTATAGAAAAGGCAATCCATGGCGCAATTAAAATTTGCGACAGTAAAAAATTATTTTTTGCAAAATTTACTGTAGAAAACGCAATCCCTGGCGCAATTAAAATTTGCGACAGTATAAAATTATTTTTTGAATAATTTACTATAGAAAAGGCAATCCCTGGCGCACTTAAAATTTGCGACAGTATAAAATTATTTTTTGAATAATTTACTATAGAAAAGGCAATCCCTGGCGCAATTACAATTTGCGACAGTATAAAATTATTTTTTGAATAATTTACTATAGAAAAGGCAATCCCTGGCGTAATTAAAATTTGCGACAGTAGAAAATTAATTTGTGAAAAATTTACCTGGCGAAATTGAAATTTGCGAGAGTAAAAAATTATTTTTTGAATAATTTACTAAAGAAAAGGCAATCCCTGGCGCAATTAAAATTTGCGACAGTAGAAAATTATTTTTTGAATAATTTACTATAGAAAAGGCAATCCCTGGCGTAATTAAAATTTGCGACAGTATAAAATTATTTTTTGAATAATTTACTATAGAAAAGGCAATCCCTGGCGCAATTAAAATTTGCGACAGTAGAAAATTATTTTTTGATTAATTTACTATAGAAAAGGCAATCCCTGGCGTAATTAAAATTTGCGACATTATAAAATTATTTTTTGAATAATTTACTATAGAAAAGGCAATCCCTGGCGCAATTAAAATTTGCGACAGTATAAAATTATTTTTTGAATAATTTACTATAGAAAAGGCAATCCCTGGCGGAATTAAAATTTGCGACAGTATAAAATTATTTTTTGAATAATTTACTATAGAAAAGGCAATCCCTGGCGCAATTAAAATTTTCGACAGTAGAAAATTATTTTTTGAATAATTTACTATAGAAAAGGAAATCCCTGGCGCAATTAAAATTTGCGACAGTAAAAACTTATTTTTTGAATAATTTACTATAGAAAAGGCAATCCCTGGCGCAATTAAAATTTGCGACAGTAAAAAATTATTTTTTGCAAAATTTACTGTAGAAAAGGCAATCCCTGGCGCAGTTAAAACTTGCGATAGTAAAAAATTATTTTTTGAAAAATTTACTATAGAAAAGTCAATCCCTGGCGTAATTAAAATTTGCGACAGTAAAAAATTATTTTTTGCAAAATTTACTATAGAAAAGGCAATCCCTGGCGTAATTAAAATTTGCGACAGTAGAAAATTATTTTTTGAATAATTTACTAAAGAAAAGGCAATCCCTGGCGTAATTAAAATTTGCGAGAGTGTAAAATTATTTTTTGAATAATTTACTATAGAAAAGGCAATCCCCGGCGCACTTAAAATTTGCGACAGTTTAAATTATTTTTTGAATAATTTCCTAAAGAAAAGGCAATCCCTGGCGCAATTAAAATTTGCGACAGTTGAAAATTATTTTTTGAATAATTTACTATAGAAAAGGCAATCCCTGGCGTAATTAAAATTTGCGACAGTATAAAATTATTTTTTGAATAATTTACTATAGAAAAGGCAATCCCTGGCGCACTTAAAATTAGCGAGAGTATAAAATTATTTTTTGAATAATTTACTATAGAAAAGGCAATCCCTGGCGTAATTAAAGTTTGCGACAGTTGAAAATTATTTTTTGAATAATTTACTATAGAAAAGGCAATCCCTGGCGTAATTAAAATTTGCGACAGTAGAAAATTATTTTTTGAATAATTTACTATAGAAAAGGCAATCCCTGGCGTAATTAAAATTTGCGACAGTAGAAAATTATTTTTTGAATAATTTACTATAGAAAAGGCAATCCCTGGCGTAATTAAAATTTGCGACAGTATAAAATTATTTTTTGAATAATTTACTATAGAAAAGGCAATCCCTTTGCGTAATTAAATTTTGCGACAGTAAAAAATTATTTTTTGAATAATTTACTATAGAAAAGGCAATCCCTGGGATATTTAAAATTTGCGACAGTTGAAAATTATTTTTTGAATAATTTACTATAGAAAAGGCAATCCCTGGCGCAATTAAAATTTGCGACAGTTGAAAATTATTTTTTGAATTATTTACTATAGAAAAGGCAGTCCCTGGCGTAATTAAAATTTGCGACAGTAAAAAATTATTTTTTGAATAATTTACTATAGAAAAGGCAATCCCTGGCGCACTTAAAATTTGCGACAGTAGAAAATTATTTTTTGAATAATTTACTATAGAAAAGGCAATCCCTGGCGTAATGAAAACTTGCGACAGTAAAAAATTATTTTTTGAATAATTTACTATAGAAAAGGCAATCCCTGGCGTAATTAAAATTTGCGACAGTAGAGAATTATTTTTTGAATAATTTACTATAGAAAAGGCAATGCCTGGCGTAATTAAAATTTGCGACAGTAAAAAATTATTTTTTGAATAATTTACTATAGAAAAGGCAATCCCTGGCGCAATTAAAATTTGCGACAGTAAAAAATTATTTTTTGCAAAATTTACTGTAGAAAAGGCAATCCCTGGCGCAGTTAAAACTTTCGATAGTAAAAAATTATTTTTTGAATAATTTACTATAGAAAAGGCAATCCCTGGCGTAATTAAAACTTGCGATAGTAAAAAATTATTTTTTGAAAAATTTACTATAGAAAAGTCAATCCCTGGCGTAATTAAAATTTGCGACAGTAAAAAATTATTTTTTGCAAAATTTACTATAGAAAAGGCAATCCCTGGCGTAATTAAAATTTGCGACAGTAGAAAATTATTTTTTGAATAATTTACTAAAGAAAAGGCAATCCCTGGCGTAATTAAAATTTGCGAGAGTATAAAATTATTTTTTGAATAATTTACTATAGAAAAGGCAATCCCCGGCGCACTTAAAATTTGCGACAGTATAAAATTATTTTTTGAATAATTTCCTAAAGAAAAGGCAATCCCTGGCGCAATTAAAATTTGCGACAGTTGAAAATTATTTTTTGAATAATTTACTATAGAAAAGGCAATCCCTGGCGTAATTAAAATTTGCGACAGTTGAAAATTATTTTTTGAATAATTTACTATAGAAAAGGCAATCCCTGTCGTATTTAAAATTTGCGACAATAAAAAATTATTTTTTGAATAATTTACTATAGAAAAGGCAATCCCTGGCGTAATTAAAATTTGCGAGAGTATAAAATTATTTTTTGAAAAGTTTACTATAGAAAAGGCAATCCCTGGCGTAATTAAAATTTGCGACAGTAGAAAATTATTTTTTGAATAATTTACTATAGAAAAGGCAATCCCTGGCGTATTTAAAATTTGCGACAGTTGAAAATTATTTTTTGAATAATTTACTATAGAAAAGGCAATCCCTGGCGTAATTAAAACTTGCGATAGTAAAAAATTATTTTTTGAAAAATTTACTATAGAAAAGTCAATCCCTGGCGTAATTAAAATTTGCGACAGTAAAAAATTATTTTTTGCAAAATTTACTATAGAAAAGGCAATCCCTGGCGCAATTAAAATTTGCGACAGTAGAAAATTATTTTTTGAATAATTTACTAAAGAAAAGGCAATCCCTGGCGTAATTAAAATTTGCGAGATTATAAAATTATTTTTTGAAAAGTTTACTATAGAAAAGGCAATCCCTGGCGTAATTAAAATTTGCGACAGTAGAAAATTATTTTTTGAATAATTTATCATAGAAAAGGCAATCCCTGGCGTATTTAAAATTTGCGACAGTTGAAAATTATTTTTTGAATAATTTACTATAGAAAAGGCAATCCCTGGCGTAATTAAAATTTGCGACAGTTGAAAATTATTTTTTGAATAATTTACTATAGAAAAGGCAATCCCTGTCGTATTTAAAATTTGCGACAATAAAAAATTATTTTTTGAATAATTTACTATAGAAAAGGCAATCCCTGGCGTAATTAAAATTTGCGACAGTATAAAATTATTTTTTGAATAATTTACTATAGAAAAGGCAATCCCTGGCGGATTTGAAATTTGCGACAGTAAAAAATTATTTTTTGAATAATTTACTATAGAAAAGGCAATCCCTGGCGGATTTGAAATTTGCGACAGTAAAAAATTATTTTTTGAATAATTTACTATAGAAAAGGCAATCCCTGGCGCAATTAAAATTTGCGACAGTATAAAATTATTTTTTGAATAATTTACTATAGAAAAGGCAATCCCTGGCGCACTTAAAATTTGCGACAGTTGAAAATTATTTTTTGAATAATTTACTATAGAAAAGGCAATCCCTGGCGCAATTAAAATTTGCGACAGTAGAAAATTATTTTTTGAATAATTTACTATTGAAAAGGCAATCCCTGGCGTATTTAAAATTTGCGACATTAGAAAATTATTTTTTGAATAATTTACTATAGAAAAGGCAATCCTTGGGATATTTAAAATTTGCGACAGTAAAAAATTATTTTTTGAATAATTTACTATAGAAAAGGCAATCCCTGGCGTAATTAAAATTTCCGACAGTAAAAAATTATTTTTTGAATAATTTACTATAGAAAAGGCAATCCCTGGCTTAATTAAAATTTGCGACAGTATAAAATTATTTTTTGAATAATTTACTATAGAAAAGGCAATCCCTGGCGCACTTAAAATTTGCGACAGTAAAAAATTATTTTTTGAATAATTTACTATAGAAAAGGCAATCCCTGGCGTAATTAAAATTTGCGACAGTAAAAAAAACTTTTTTTGAATAATTTACTATAGAAAAGGCAATACCTGGCGTAATTAAAATTTGCGACAGTAGAAAATTATTTTTTGAATAATTTACTATAGAAAAGGCAATCCCTGGCGCAATTAAAATTTGCGACAGTATAAAATTATTTTTTGAATAATTTACTATAGAAAAGGCAATCCCTGGCGTAATTAAAATTTTGCGACAGTATAAAATTATTTTTTGAATAATTTACTATAGAAAAGGCAATCCCTGGCGCACTTAAAATTTGCTACAGTAAAAAATTATTTTTTGAATAATTTACTATAGAAAAGGCAATCCCTGGCGTAATTAAAATTTGCGACAATTGAAAATTATTTTTTGAATAATTTACTATAGAAAAGGCAATCCCTGGCGCAATTAAAATTTGCGACAGTAAAAAATTATTTTTTGCAAAATTTACTACAGAAAAGGCCATCCCTGGCGTAATTAAAATTTGCGACAGTATAAAATTATTTTTTGCAAAATTTACTATAGAAAAGGCAATCCCTGGCGTATTTAAAATTTGCGACAGTAAAAAATTATTTTTTGAATAATTTACTATAGAAAAGGCAATCCCTGGCGTAATTAAAATTTGCGACAGTATAAAATTATTTTTTGAATAATTTACTATATAAAAGGCAATCTCTGGCGCAATTACAATTTGCGACAGTTGAAAATTATTTTTTGAATAATTTACTATACAAAAGGCAATCCCTGGCGCAATTAAAATTTGCGACAGTAAAAAATTATTTTTTGCAAAATTTACTATAGAAAAGGCAATCCCTGGCGCACTTAAAATTTGCGACAGTAAAAAATTATTTTTTGAATAATTTACTATAGAAAAGGCAATCCCTGGCGTAATTAAAATTTGCGACAGTAGAAAATTATTTTTTGAATAATTTACTATAGAAAAGGCAATCCCTGGCGCAATTAAAATTTGCGGCAGTAAAAAATTATTTTGTGAGAAATTTACTATAGAAAAGGCAATCCCTGGGATATTTAAAATTTGCGACAGTAGAAAATTATATTTTGAATAATTTACTATAGAAAAGGCAATCCCTGGCGTAATTAAAATTTGCGACAGTAAAAAATTATTTTTTGAATAATTTACTATAGGAAAGGCAATCCCTGGCGCACTTAAAATTTGCGACAGTAAAAAATTATTTTTTGAATAATTTACTATAGAAAATGCAATCCTTGGCGTAATTAAAATTTGCGACAGTAAAAAATTATTTTTTGCAAAATTTACTATAGAAAAGGCAATCCCTGGCGCACTTAAAATTTGCGACAGTAAAAAATTATTTTTTGAATAATTTACTATAGAAAAGGCAATCCCTGGCGTAATTAAAATTTGCGACAGTATAAAATTATTTTTTGAATAATTTACTATATAAAAGGCAATCCCTGGCGTAATTAAAATTTGCGAGAGTAGAAAATTATTTTTTGAATAATTTACTATAGAAAAGGCAATCCCTGGCGCAATTAAAATTTGCGACAGTATAAAATTATTTTTTGAATAATTTACTATAGAAAAGGCAATCCCTGGCGTAATTAAAATTTTGCGACAGTATAAAATTATTTTTTGAATAATTTACTATAGAAAAGGCAATCCCTGGCGCACTTAAAATTTGCTACAGTAAAAAATTATTTTTTGAATAATTTACTATAGAAAAGGCAATCCCTGGCGTAATTAAAATTTGCGACAATTGAAAATTATTTTTTGAATAATTTACTATAGAAAAGGCAATCCCTGGCGCAATTAAAATTTGCGACAGTAAAAAATTATTTTTTGCAAAATTTACTACAGAAAAGGCCATCCCTGGCGTAATTAAAATTTGCGACAGTATAAAATTATTTTTTGCAAAATTTACTACAGAAAAGGCAATCCCTGGCGTATTTAAAATTTGCGACAGTAAAAAATTATTTTTTGAATAATTTACTATAGAAAAGGCAATCCCTGGCGTAATTAAAATTTGCGACAGTATAAAATTATTTTTTGAATAATTTACTATATAAAAGGCAATCTCTGGCGCAATTACAATTTGCGACAGTTGAAAATTATTTTTTGAATAATTTACTATACAAAAGGCAATCCCTGGCGCAATTAAAATTTGCGACAGTAAAAAATTATTTTTTGCAAAATTTACTATAGAAAAGGCAATCCCTGGCGCACTTAAAATTTGCGACAGTAAAAAATTATTTTTTGAATAATTTACTATAGAAAAGGCAATCCCTGGCGTAATTAAAATTTGCGAAAGTAGAAAATTATTTTTTGAATAATTTACTATAGAAAAGGCAATCCCTGGCGCAATTAAAATTTGCGGCAGTAAAAAATTATTTTGTGAGAAATTTACTATAGAAAAGGCAATCCCTGGGATATTTAAAATTTGCGACAGTAGAAAATTATATTTTGAATAATTTACTATAGAAAAGGCAATCCCTGGCGTAATTAAAATTTGCGACAGTAAAAAATTATTTTTTGAATAATTTACTATAGGAAAGGCAATCCCTGGCGCTCTTAAAATTTGCGACAGTAAAAAATTATTTTTTGAATAATTTACTATAGAAAATGCAATCCTTGGCGTAATTAAAATTTGCGACAGTAAAAAATTATTTTTTGCAAAATTTACTATAGAAAAGGCAATCCCTGGCGCACTTAAAATTTGCGACAGTAAAAAATTATTTTTTGAATAATTTACTATAGAAAAGGCAATCCCTGGCGTAATTAAAATTTGCGACAGTATAAAATTATTTTTTGAATAATTTACTATATAAAAGGCAATCCCTGGCGTAATTAAAATTTGCGAGAGTAGAAAATTATTTTTTGAATAATTTACTATAGAAAAGGCAATCCCTGGCGTATTTAAAATTTGCGACAGTAAGAAATTAATTTGTGAGTAATTTACTATAGAAAAGGCAATCCCTGGGATATTTAAAATTTGCGACAGTAAAAAATTATTTTTTGAATAATTTACTATAGAAAAGGCAATCCCTGGCGTAATTAAAATTTGCGACAGTAGAAAATTATTTTTTGAATAATTTACTATAGAAAAGGCAATCCCTGGCGCAATTAAAATTTGCGACAGTATAAAATTATTTTTTGAAAAATTTACTATAGAAAAGGCAATCCCTGGCGTAATTAAAATTTGCGACAGTATAAAATCATTTTTTGAATAATTTACTATAGAAAAGGCAATCCCTGGCGTAATTAAAATTTGCGACAGTAGAAAATTATTTTTTGAATAATTTACTATAGAAAAGGCAATCCTTGGCGCAATTAAAATTTGCGACAGTAGAAAATTATTTTTTGAATAATTTACTATAGAAAAGGCAATCCCTGGCGCACTTAAAATTTGCGACAGTAGAAAATTATTTTTTGAATAATTTACTATAGAAAAGGCAATCCCTGGCGTAATTAAAATTTGCGACAGTATAAAATTATTTTTTGAATAATTTACTATAGAAAAGGCAATCCCTGGCGTAATTAAAATTTGCGACAATAGAAAATTATTTTTTGAATAATTTACTATAGAAAAGGCAATCCCTGGCGTAATTAAAATTTGCGACAGTAGAAAATTATTTTTTGAATAATTTACTACAGAAAAGGCAATCCCTGGGGCAATTAAAATTTGCGACAGTAAAAAATTATTTTTTGCAAAATTTACTATAGAAAAGGCAATCCCTGGCGCACTTAAAATTTGCGACAGTAAAAAATTATTTTTTGAATAATTTACTAAAGAAAAGGCAATCCCTGGCGCAATTAAAATTTGCGACAGTATAAAATTATTTTTTGAATAATTTACTATAGAAAAGGCAATCCCTGGCGTAATTAAAATTTTCGACAGTAGAAAATTATTTTTTGAATAATTTACTATAGAAAAGGCAATCCCTGGCGTATTTAAAATTTGTGACAGTAAGAAATTAATTTGTGAGAAATTTACTATAGAAAAGGCAATCCCTGGCGTAATTAAAATTTGCGACAGTAGAAAATTATTTTTTGAATAATTTACTATAGAAAAGGCAATCCCTGGCGCAATTAAAATTTGCGACAGTAGAAAATTATTTTTTGAATAATTTACTATAGAAAAGGCAATCCCTGGCGTAATTAAAATTTGCGACAGTAGAAAATTATTTTTTGAATAATTTACTATAGAAAAGGCAATCCCTGGCGTATTTAAAATTTGCGACAGTAGAAAATTATTTTTTGAATAATTTACTATAGAAAAGGCAATCCCTGGCGCAATTAAAATTGGCGACAGTAAAAAATTATTTTTTGCAAAATTTACTGTAGAAAAGGCAATCCCTGGCGCAATTAAAACTTGCGATAGTAAAAAATTATTTTTTGAATAATTTACTATAGAAAAGGCAATCCCTGGTGTAATTAAAATTTGCGACAGTAGAAAATTATTTTTTGAATAATTTACTATAGAAAAGGCAATCCCTGGCGTATTTAAAATTTGCGACAGCATAAAATTATTTTTTGAAAAATTTACTATAGAAAAGGCAATCCTTGGCGCACTTAAAATTTTCGACAGTAAAAAATTATTTTTTGAATAATTTACTATAGAAAAGGCAATCCCTGGCGTAATTAAAATTTGCGACAGTATAAAATTATTTTTTGAATAATTTACTATAGAAAAGGCAATCCCTGGCGTAATTAAAATTTGCGACAGTATAAAATTATTTGTTGAATAATTTACTATAGAAAAGGCAATCCCTGGCGCAATTACAATTTGCGACAGTTGAAAATTATTTTTTGAATAATTTACTATACAAAAGGCAATCCCTGGCGCAATTAAAATTTGCGACAGTAAAAAATTATTTTTTGCAAAATTTACTATAGAAAAGGCAATCCCTGGCGCACTTAAAATTTGCGACAGTAAAAAATTATTTTTTGAATAATTTACTATAGAAAAGGCAATCCCTGGCGTAATTAAAATTTGCGACAGTAGAAAATTATTTTTTGAATAATTTACTATAGAAAAGGCAATCCCTGGCGCAATTAAAATTTGCGGCAGTAAAAAATTATTTTGTGAGAAATTTACTATAGAAAAGGCAATCCCTGGGATATTTAAAATTTGCGACAGTAGAAAATTATATTTTGAATAATTTACTATAGAAAAGGCAATCCCTGGCGTAATTAAAATTTGCGACAGTAAAAAATTATTTTTTGAATAATTTACTATAGGAAAGGCAATCCCTGGCGCACTTAAAATTTGCGACAGTAAAAAATTATTTTTTGAATAATTTACTATAGAAAATGCAATCCTTGGCGTAATTAAAATTTGCGACAGTAAAAAATTATTTTTTGCAAAATTTACTATAGAAAAGGCAATCCCTGGCGCACTTAAAATTTGCGACAGTAAAAAATTATTTTTTGAATAATTTACTATAGAAAAGGCAATCCCTGGCGTAATTAAAATTTGCGACAGTATAAAATTATTTTTTGAATAATTTACTATATAAAAGGCAATCCCTGGCGTAATTAAAATTTGCGAGAGTAGAAAATTATTTTTTGAATAATTTACTATAGAAAAGGCAATCCCTGGCGCAATTAAAATTTGCGACAGTATAAAATTATTTTTTGAATAATTTACTATAGAAAAGGCAATCCATGGCGTAATTAAAATTTTGCGACAGTATAAAATTATTTTTTGAATAATTTACTATAGAAAAGGCAATCCCTGGCGCACTTAAAATTTGCTACAGTAAAAAATTATTTTTTGAATAATTTACTATAGAAAAGGCAATCCCTGGCGTAATTAAAATTTGCGACAATTGAAAATTATTTTTTGAATAATTTACTATAGAAAAGGCAATCCCTGGCGCAATTAAAATTTGCGACAGTAAAAAATTATTTTTTGCAAAATTTACTACAGAAAAGGCCATCCGTGGCGTAATTAAAATTTGCGACAGTATAAAATTATTTTTTGCAAAATTTACTATAGAAAAGGCAATCCCTGGCGTATTTAAAATTTGCGACAGTAAAAAATTATTTTTTGAATAATTTACTATAGAAAAGGCAATCCCTGGCGTAATTAAAATTTGCGACAGTATAAAATTATTTTTTGAATAATTTACTATATAAAAGGCAATTTCTGGCGCAATTACAATTTGCGACAGTTGAAAATTATTTTTTGAATAATTTACTATACAAAAGGCAATCCCTGGCGCAATTAAAATTTGCGACAGTAAAAAATTATTTTTTGCAAAATTTACTATAGAAAAGGCAATCCCTGGCGCACTTAAAATTTGCGACAGTAAAAAATTATTTTTTGAATAATTTACTATAGAAAAGGCAATCCCTGGCGTAATTAAAATTTGCGACAGTAGAAAATTATTTTTTGAATAATTTACTATAGAAAAGGCAATCCCTGGCGCAATTAAAATTTGCGGCAGTAAAAAATTATTTTGTGAGAAATTTACTATAGAAAAGGCAATCCCTGGGATATTTAAAATTTGCGACAGTAGAAAATTATATTTTGAATAATTTACTATAGAAAAGGCAATCCCTGGCGTAATTAAAATTTGCGACAGTAAAAAATTATTTTTTGAATAATTTACTATAGGAAAGGCAATCCCTGGCGCACTTAAAATTTGCGACAGTAAAAAATTATTTTTTGAATAATTTACTATAGAAAATGCAATCCTTGGCGTAATTAAAATTTGCGACAGTAAAAAATTATTTTTTGCAAAATTTACTATAGAAAAGGCAATCCCTGGCGCACTTAAAATTTGCGACAGTAAAAAATTATTTTTTGAATAATTTACTATAGAAAAGGCAATCCCTGGCGTAATTAAAATTTGCGACAGTATAAAATTATTTTTTGAATAATTTACTATATAAAAGGCAATCCCTGGCGTAATTAAAATTTGCGAGAGTAGAAAATTATTTTTTGAATAATTTACTATAGAAAAGGCAATCCCTGGCGTATTTAAAATTTGCGACAGTAAGAAATTAATTTGTGAGTAATTTACTATAGAAAAGGCAATCCCTGGGATATTTAAAATTTGCGACAGTAAAAAATTATTTTTTGAATAATTTACTATAGAAAAGGCAATCCCTGGCGTAATTAAAATTTGCGACAGTAGAAAATTATTTTTTGAATAATTTACTATAGAAAAGGCAATCCCTGGCGCAATTAAAATTTGCGACAGTATAAAATTATTTTTTGAAAAATTTACTATAGAAAAGGCAATCCCTGGCGTAATTAAAATTTGCGACAGTATAAAATCATTTTTTGAATAATTTACTATAGAAAAGGCAATCCCTGGCGTAATTAAAATTTGCGACAGTAGAAAATTATTTTTTGAATAATTTACTATAGAAAAGGCAATCCTTGGCGCAATTAAAATTTGCGACAGTAGAAAATTATTTTTTGAATAATTTACTATAGAAAAGGCAATCCCTGGCGCACTTAAAATTTGCGACAGTAGAAAATTATTTTTTGAATAATTTACTATAGAAAAGGCAATCCCTGGCGTAATTAAAATTTGCGACAGTATAAAATTATTTTTTGAATAATTTACTATAGAAAAGGCAATCCCTGGCGTAATTAAAATTTGCGACAATAGAAAATTATTTTTTGAATAATTTACTATAGAAAAGGCAATCCCTGGCGTAATTAAAATTTGCGACAGTAGAAAATTATTTTTTGAATAATTTACTACAGAAAAGGCAATCCCTGGGGCAATTAAAATTTGCGACAGTAAAAAATTATTTTTTGCAAAATTTACTATAGAAAAGGCAATCCCTGGCGCACTTAAAATTTGCGACAGTAAAAAATTATTTTTTGAATAATTTACTAAAGAAAAGGCAATCCCTGGCGCAATTAAAATTTGCGACAGTATAAAATTATTTTTTGAATAATTTACTATAGAAAAGGCAATCCCTGGCGTAATTAAAATTTTCGACAGTAGAAAATTATTTTTTGAATAATTTACTATAGAAAAGGCAATCCCTGGCGTATTTAAAATTTGTGACAGTAAGAAATTAATTTGTGAGAAATTTACTATAGAAAAGGCAATCCCTGGCGTAATTAAAATTTGCGACAGTAGAAAATTATTTTTTGAATAATTTACTATAGAAAAGGCAATCCCTGGCGCAATTAAAATTTGCGACAGTAGAAAATTATTTTTTGAATAATTTACTATAGAAAAGGCAATCCCTGGCGTAATTAAAATTTGCGACAGTAGAAAATTATTTTTTGAATAATTTACTATAGAAAAGGCAATCCCTGGCGTATTTAAAATTTGCGACAGTAGAAAATTATTTTTTGAATAATTTACTATAGAAAAGGCAATCCCTGGCGCAATTAAAATTGGCGACAGTAAAAAATTATTTTTTGCAAAATTTACTGTAGAAAAGGCAATCCCTGGCGCAATTAAAACTTGCGATAGTAAAAAATTATTTTTTGAATAATTTACTATAGAAAAGGCAATCCCTGGTGTAATTAAAATTTGCGACAGTAGAAAATTATTTTTTGAATAATTTACTATAGAAAAGGCAATCCCTGGCGTATTTAAAATTTGCGACAGCATAAAATTATTTTTTGAAAAATTTACTATAGAAAAGGCAATCCTTGGCGCACTTAAAATTTTCGACAGTAAAAAATTATTTTTTGAATAATTTACTATAGAAAAGGCAATCCCTGGCGTAATTAAAATTTGCGACAGTATAAAATTATTTTTTGAATAATTTACTATAGAAAAGGCAATCCCTGGCGTAATTAAAATTTGCGACAGTATAAAATTATTTGTTGAATAATTTACTATAGAAAAGGCAATCCCTGGCGCAATTAAAATTTGCGACAGTATAAAATTATTTTTTGAATAATTTACTATAGAAAAGGCAATCCCTGGCGTAATTAAAATTTGCGACAGTATAAAATTATTTTTTGAATAATTTACTATAGAAAAGGCAATCCCTGGCGTAATTAAAATTTGCGACAGTAGAAAATTATTTTTTGAATAATTTACTATAGAAAAGGCAATCACTGGCGTAATTAAAATTTGCGACAGTAGAAAATTATATTTTGAATAATTTACTATAGAAAAGGCAATCCCTGGCGTAATTAAAATTTGCGACAGTATAAAATTATTTTTTGAATAATTTACTATAGAAAAGGCAATCCCTGGCGTATTTAAAATTTGCGACAGTAAGAAATTAATTTGTGAGAAATTTACTATAGAAAAGGCAATCCCTGGGATATTTAAAATTTGCGACAGTAAAAAATTATTTTTTGAATAATTTACTATAGAAAAGGCAATCCCTGGCGTAATTAAAATTTGCGACAGTAGAAAATTATTTTTTGAATAATTTACTATAGAAAAGGCAATCCCTGGCGCAATTAAAATTTGCGACAGTATAAAATTATTTTTTGAAAAATTTACTATAGAAAAGGCAATCCCTGGCGTAATTAAAATTTGCGACAGTATAAAATCATTTTTTGAATAATTTACTATAGAAAAGGCAATCCCTGGCGTAATTAAAATTTGCGACAGTAGAAAATTATTTTTTGAATAATTTACTATAGAAAAGGCAATCCTTGGCGCAATTAAAATTTGCGACAGTAGAAAATTATTTTTTGAATAATTTACTATAGAAAAGGCAATCCCTGGCGCACTTAAAATTTGCGACAGTAGAAAATTATTTTTTGAATAATTTACTATAGAAAAGGCAATCCCTGGCGTAATTAAAATTTGCGACAGTATAAAATTATTTTTTGAATAATTTACTATAGAAAAGGCAATCCCTGGCGTAATTAAAATTTGCGACAATAGAAAATTATTTTTTGAATAATTTACTATAGAAAAGGCAATCCCTGGCGTAATAAATGTGCGACAGTAGAAAATTATTTTTTGAATAATTTACTATAGAAAAGGCAATCCTGGGGCAATTAAAATTTGCGACAGTAAAAAATTATTTTTTGCAAAATTTACTATAGAAAAGGCAATCCCTGGCGCACTTAAAATTTGCGACAGTAAAAAATTATTTTTTGAATAATTTACTAAAGAAAAGGCAATCCCTGGCGCAATTAAAATTTGCGACAGTATAAAATTATTTTTTGAATAATTTACTATAGAAAAGGCAATCCCTGGCGTAATTAAAATTTGCGACAGTAGAAAATTATTTTTTGAATAATTTACTATAGAAAAGGCAATCCCTGGCGTATTTAAAATTTGCGACAGTAAGAAATTAATTTGTGAGAAATTTACTATAGAAAAGGCAATCCCTGGCGTAATTAAAATTTGCGACAGTAGAAAATTATTTTTTGAATAATTTACTATAGAAAAGGCAATCCCTGGCGCAATTAAAATTTGCGACAGTAGAAAATTATTTTTTGAATACTTTACTATAGAAAAGGCAATCCCTGGCGTAATTAAAATTTGCGACAGTAGAAAATTATTTTTTGAATAATTTACTATAGAAAAGGCAATCCCTGGCGTATTTAAAATTTGCGACAGTAGAAATTATTTTTTGAATAATTTACTATAGAAAAGGCAATCCCTGGCGCAATTAAAATTGGCGACAGTAAAAAATTATTTTTTGCAAAATTTACTGTAGAAAAGGCAATCCCTGGCGCAATTAAAACTTGCGATAGTAAAAAATTATTTTTTGAATAATTTACTATAGAAAAGGCAATCCCTGGTGTAATTAAAATTTGCGACAGTAGAAAATTATTTTTTGAATAATTTACTATAGAAAAGGCAATCCCTGGCGTATTTAAAATTTGCGACAGCATAAAATTATTTTTTGAAAAATTTACTATAGAAAAGGCAATCCCTGGCGCACTTAAAATTTTCGACAGTAAAAAATTATTTTTTGAATAATTTACTATAGAAAAGGCAATCCCTGGCGTAATTAAAATTTGCGACAGTATAAAATTATTTTTTGAATAATTTTCTATAGAAAAGGCAATCCCTGGCGTAATTAAAATTTGCGACAGTATAAAATTATTTGTTGAATAATTTACTATAGAAAAGGCAATCCCTGGCGCAATTAAAATTTGCGACAGTATAAAATTATTTTTTGAATAATTTACTATAGAAAAGGCAATCCCTGGCGTAATTAAAATTTGCGACAGTATAAAATTATTTTTTGAATAATTTACTATAGAAAAGGCAATCCCTGGCGTAATTAAAATTTGCGACAGTAGAAAATTATTTTTTGAATAATTTACTATAGAAAAGGCAATCACTGGCGTAATTAAAATTTGCGACAGTAGAAAATTATATTTTGAATAATTTACTATAGAAAAGGCAATCCCTGGCGTATTTAAAATTTGCGACAGTAGAAAATTATTTTTTGAATTATTTACTATAGAAAAGGCAATCCCTGGCGCAATTAAAATTTGCAACAGTAAAAAATTATTTTTGGAAAATTTACTGTAGAAAAGGCAATCCCTGGCGCAATTAAAATTTGCGACAGTAGAAAATTATTTTTTGAATAATTTACTATAGAAAAGGCAATCCCTGGCGTAATTAAAATTTGCGACAGTAAAAAAATTATTTTTTGAATAATTTACTATAGAAAAGGCAATCCCTGGCGTATTTAAAATTTGCGACAGTAAGAAATTAATGTGTGAGAAATTTACTATAGAAAAGGCAATCCCTGGCGTATTTAAAATTTGCGAGAGTATAAAATTATTTTTTGAAAAATTTACTATAGAAAAGGCAATCCCTGGCGCACTTAAAATTTGCGACAGTAGAAAATTATTTTTTGAATAATTTACTATAGAAAAGGCAATCCCTGGCGCAATTACAATTTGCGACAGTAAAAAATTATTTTTTGAAAAATTTACTGTAGAAAAGGCAATCCCTGGCGCAATTAAAATTTGCGACAGTAGAAAATTATTTTTTGAATAATTTACTATAGAAAAGGCAATCCCTGGCGCAATTAAAATTTGCGACAGTAAAAAATTATTTTTTGAATAATTTACTATAGAAAAGGCAATCCCTGGCGTAATTAAAATTTGCGACAGTAGAAAATTATTTTTTGAATAATTTACTATAGAAAAGGCAATCCCTGGCGTATTTAAAATTTGCGACAGTAAGAAATTAATTTGTGAGAAATTTACTATAGAAAAGGCAATCCCTGGGATATTTAAAATTTGCGACAGTAGAAAATTAATTTTTGAGTAATTTACTATAGAAAAGGCAATCCCTGGCGCAATTAAAATTTGCGACAGTAAAAAATTATTTTTTGAATAATTTACTATAGAAAAGGCAATCCCTGGCGTAATTAAAATTTGCGACAGTAGAAACTTATTTTTTGAATAATTTACTATAGAAAAGGCAATCCCTGGCGTATTTAAAATTTGCGACAGTATAAAATTAATTTTTGAAAAATTTACTATATAAAAGGCAATCCCTGGCGTAATTAAAATTTGCGACAGTAAAAAATTATTTTTTGAATAATTTACTATAGAAAAGGCAATCCCTGGCGTAATTAAAATTTGCGACAGTAAAAAATTATTTTTTGAATAATTTACTATAGAAAAGGCAATCCTTGGCATAATTAAAATTTGCGACAGTAGAAAATTATTTTTTGAATAATTTACTATAGAAAAGGCAATCCCTGGCGCAATTAAAATTTGCGTCAGTATAAAATTATTTTTTGAATAATTTACTATAGAAAAGGCAATCCCTGGCGCACTTAAAATTTGCGACAGTAGAAAATTATTTTTTGAATAATTTACTATAGAAAAGGCAATCCCTGGCGCACTTAAAATTTGCGACAGTAGAAAATTATTTTTTGAATAATTGTACTATAGAAAAGGCAATCCCTGGGATATTTAAAATTTGCGACAGTAAAAAATTATTTTTTGAATAATTTACTATAGAAAAGGCAATCCCTGGCGTAATTAAAATTTGCGACAGTAGAAAATTATTTTTTGAATAATTTACTATAGAAAAGGCAATCCCTGGCGTATTTAAAATTTGCGACAGTAGAAAATTATTTTTTGAATAATTTACTATAGAAAAGGCAATCTCTGGCGTAATTAAAATTTGCGACAGTAGAAAATTATTTTTTGAATAATTACTATAGAAAAGGCAATCCCTGGCGTAATTAAAATTTGCGACAGTAGAAAATTATTTTTTGAATAATTAACTATAGAAAAGGCAATCCCTGGCGCAATTAAAATTTGCGACAGTAGAAAATTATTTTTTGAATAATTTAATATAGAAAAGGCAATCCCAGGCGTAATTAAAATTTGCGACAGGAGAAAATTATTTTTGAATAATTTACTATAGAAAAGGCAATCGCTGGCGTATTTAAAATTTGCGACAGTAGAAAATTATTTTTTGAATAATTTACTATAGAAAAGGCAATCCCTGGTGCAATTAAAATTTGCGACAGTAAAAAATTATTTTTTGCAAAATTTACTGTAGAAAAGGCAATCCCTGGCGCAATTAAAACTTGCGATAGTAAAAAATTATTTTTTGAATAATTTACTATAGAAAAGGCAATCCCTGGCGTAATTAAAATTTGCGACAGTAGAAAATTATTTTCTGAATAATTTACTATAGAAAAGGCAATCCCTGGCGTATTTAAAATTTGCGACAGTATAAAATTATTTTTTGAAAAATTTACTATAGAAAAGGCAATCCCTGGCGCACTTAAAATTTGCGACAGTAAAAAATTATTTTTTGAATAATTTACTATAGAAAAGGCAATCCCTGGCGTAATTAAAATTTGCGACAGTAGAAAATTATTTTTTGAATAATTTACTATAGAAAAGGCAATCCCTGGCGCACTTAAAATTTGCGACAGTAGAAAATTATTTTTTGAAAAATTTACTATAGAAAAGGCAATCCCTGGCGTAATTAAAATTTGCGACAGTATAAAATTATTTTTTGAATAATTTACTATAGAAAAGGCAATCTCTGGCGTATTTAAAATTTTCGACAGTAAAAAATTATTTTTTGAATAATTTACTATAGAAAAGGCACTCCCTGGCGCACTTAAAATTTGCGACAGTAAAAAATTATTTTTTGAATAATTTACTATAGAAAAGGCAATCCCTGGCGTAATTAAAATTTGCGACAGTTGAAAATTATTTTTTGAATAATTTACTATAGAAAAGGCAATCCCTGGCGCAATTAAAATTTGCGACAGTAAAAAAATATTTTTTGCAAAATTTACTATAGAAAAGGCAATCCCTGGCGTAATTAAAATTTGCAACAGTATAAAATTATTTTTTGAATAATTTACTATAGAAAAGGCAATCCCTGGCGTAATTAAAATTTGCGACAGTAGAAAATTATTTTTTGAATAATTTACTATAGAAAAGGCAATCCCTGGCGTAATTAAAATTTGCGACAGTAGAAAATTATTTTTTGAATAATTTACTATAGAAAAGGCAATCCCTGGCGCAAT
Source organism: Dioctria linearis (assembly GCA_963930735.1). Taxonomy (NCBI): domain Eukaryota; kingdom Metazoa; phylum Arthropoda; class Insecta; order Diptera; family Asilidae; genus Dioctria; species Dioctria linearis. Next base: position 324,596 of record CAWVNZ010001387.1, read on the forward strand.
TAAAATTTGCGACAGTAGAAAATTATTTTTTGAATAATTTACTATAGAAAAGGCAATCCCTGGCGCAATTAAAATTTGCGACAGTAAAAAATTATTTTTTGCAAAATTTACTGTAGAAAAGGCAATCCCTGGCGTAATTAAAATTTGCGACAGTATAAAATTATTTTTTGAATAATTTACTATAGAAAAGGCAATCCCTGGCGCACTTAAAATTTGCGACAGTAGAAAATTATTTTTTGAATAATTTACTATAGAAAAGGCAATCCCTGGTATATTTAAAATTTGCGACAGTAGAAAATTATTTTTTGAATAATTTACTATAGAAAAGGCAATCCCTGGCGTATTTAAAATTTGCGACAGTAAAAAATTATTTTTTGAATAATTTACTATAGAAAAGGCAATCCCTGGCGTAATTAAAATTTGCGACAGTTGAAAATTATTTTTTGAATAATTTACTATAGAAAAGGCAATCCCTGGCGCAATTAAAATTTGCGACAGTAGAAAATTATTTTTTGAATAATTTACTATAGAAAAGGCAATCCCTGGCGCAATTAAAATTTGCGACAGTAAAAAATTATTTTTTGCAAAATTTACTGTAGAAAAGGCAATCCCTGGCGTAATTAAAATTTGCGACAGTATAAAATTATTTTTTGAATAATTTACTATAGAAAAGGCAATCCCTGGCGCACTTAAAATTTGCGACAGTAGAAAATTATTTTTTGAATAATTTACTATAGAAAAGGCAATCCCTGGTATATTTAAAATTTGCGACAGTAGAAAATTATTTTTTGAATAATTTACTATAGAAAAGGCAATCCCTGGCGTATTTAAAATTTGCGACAATATAAAATTATTTTGTGAGAAATTTACTATAGAAAAGGCAATCCCTGGCGCACTTAAAATTTGCGACAGTAGAAAATTATTTTTTGAAAAATTTACTATAGAAATGGCAATCCCTGGCGTAATTAAAATTTGCGACAGTACAAAGTTATTTTTTGAATAATTTACTATAGAAAAGGCAATCCCTGGCGTAATTAAAATTTGCGACAGTAAAAAATTATTTTTTGAATAATTTACTATAGAAAAGGCAATCCCTGGCGCAATTACAATTTGCGACAGTTGAAAATTATTTTTTGAATAATTTACTATAGAAAAGGCAATCCCTGGCGCACTTAAAATTTGCGACAGTAGAAAATTATTTTTTGAATAATTTACTATAGAAAAGGCAATCCCTGGGATATTTAAAATTTGCGACAGTAAAAAATTATTTTTTGAATAAGTTACTATAGAAAAGGCAATCCCTGGCGTAATTAAAATTTGCGACAGTAAAAAATTATTTTTTGAATAATTTACTATAGAAAAGGCAATCCCTGGCGTAATTAAAATTTGCGACAGTATAAAATTAGTTTTTGAATAATTTACTATAGAAATGGCAATCACTGGCGTATTTAAAATTTTCGACAGTAAAAAATTATTTTTTTAATAATTTACTATAGAAAAGGCAATCCCTGGCGCAATTAAAATTTGCGACAGTAGAAAATTATTTTTTGAATAATTTACTATAGAAAAGGCAATCCCTGGCGCAGTTAAAATTTGCGACATTAAAAAATTATTTTTTGAATAATTTACTATAGAAAAGACAATCCCTGGCGTAATTAAAATTTGCGACAGTATAAAATTATTTTTTGAATAATTTACTATAGAAAAGGCAATCCCTGGCGCACTTAAAATTTGCGACAGTAGAAAATTATTTTTTGAATAATTTACTATAGAAAAGGCAATCCCTGGGATATTTAAAATTTGCGACAGTAAAAAATTATTTTTTGAATAAGTTACTATAGAAAAGGCAATCCCTGGCGTAATTAAAATTTGCGACAGTAAAAAATTATTTTTTGAATAATTTACTATAGAAAAGGCAATCCCTGGCGTAATTAAAATTTGCGACAGTATAAAATTAGTTTTTGAATAATTTACTATAGAAATGGCAATCACTGGCGTAATTAAAATTTGCGACAGTAGAAAATTATTTTTTGAATAATTTACTATAGAAAAGGCAATCCCTGGCGTAATTAAAATTTGCGACAGTAGAAAATTATTTTTTGAATAATTTACTATAGAAAAGGCAATCCCTGGCGCAATTAAAATTTACGACAGTAGAAAATTATTTTTTGAATAATTTACTATAGAAAAGGCAATCCCTGGCGCAATTAAAATTTGCGACAGTAAAAAATTATTTTTTGCAAAATTTACTGTAGAAAAGGCAATCCCTGGCGTAATTAAAATTTGCGACAGTATAAAATTATTTTTTGAATAATTTACTATAGAAAAGGCAATCCCTGGCGCACTTAAAATTTGCGACAGTAGAAAATTATTTTTTGAATAATTTACTATAGAAAAGGCAATCCCTGGTATATTTAAAATTTGCGACAGTAGAAAATTATTTTTTGAATAATTTACTATAGAAAAGGCAATCCCTGGCGTATTTAAAATTTGCGACAGTAAAAAATTATTTTTTGAATAATTTACTATAGAAAAGGCAATCCCTGGCGTAATTAAAATTTGCGACAGTTGAAAATTATTTTTTGAATAATTTACTATAGAAAAGGCAATCCCTGGCGCAATTAAAATTTGCGACAGTAGAAAATTATTTTTTGAATAATTTACTATAGAAAAGGCAATCCCTGGCGCAATTAAAATTTGCGACAGTAAAAAATTATTTTTTGCAAAATTTACTGTAGAAAAGGCAATCCCTGGCGTAATTAAAATTTGCGACAGTATAAAATTATTTTTTGAATAATTTACTATAGAAAAGGCAATCCCTGGCGCACTTAAAATTTGCGACAGTAGAAAATTATTTTTTGAATAATTTACTATAGAAAAGGCAATCCCTGGTATATTTAAAATTTGCGACAGTAGAAAATTATTTTTTGAATAATTTACTATAGAAAAGGCAATCCCTGGCGTATTTAAAATTTGCGACAATATAAAATTATTTTGTGAGAAATTTACTATAGAAAAGGCAATCCCTGGCGCACTTAAAATTTGCGACATTAGAAAATTATTTTTTGAAAAATTTACTATAGAAATGGCAATCCCTGGCGTAATTAAAATTTGCGACAGTACAAAGTTATTTTTTGAATAATTTACTATAGAAAAGGCAATCCCTGGCGTAATTAAAATTTGCGACAGTAAAAAATTATTTTTTGAATAATTTACTATAGAAAAGGCAATCCCTGGCGCAATTACAATTTGCGACAGTTGAAAATTATTTTTTGAATAATTTACTATAGAAAAGGCAATCCCTGGCGCACTTAAAATTTGCGACAGTAGAAAATTATTTTTTGAATAATTTACTATAGAAAAGGCAATCCCTGGGATATTTAAAATTTGCGACAGTAAAAAATTATTTTTTGAATAAGTTACTATAGAAAAGGCAATCCCTGGCGTAATTAAAATTTGCGACATTAAAAAATTATTTTTTGAATAATTTACTATAGAAAAGGCAATCCCTGGCGTAATTAAAATTTGCGACAGTATAAAATTAGTTTTTGAATAATTTACTATAGAAATGGCAATCACTGGCGTATTTAAAATTTGCGACAGTAAAAAATTATTTTTTGAATAATTTACTATAGAAAAGGCAATCCCTGGCGTAATTAAAATTTGCGACAGTTGAAAATTATTTTTTGAATAATTTACTATAGAAAAGCCAATCCCTGGCGCAATTAAAATTTGCGACAGTAGAAAATTATTTTTTGAATAATTTACTATAGAAAAGGCAATCCCTGGCGCAATTAAAATTTGCGACAGTAAAAAATTATTTTTTGCAAAATTTACTGTAGAAAAGGCAATCCCTGGCGTAATTAAAATTTGCGACAGTATAAAATTATTTTTTGAATAATTTACTATAGAAAAGGCAATCCCTGGGATATTTAAAATTTGCGACAGTTGAAAATTATTTTTTGAATAATTTACTATAGAAAAGGCAATCCCTGGCGCACTTAAAATTTGCGACAGTAGAAAATTAGTTTTTGAATAATTTACTATAGAAAAGGCAATCCCTGTGATATTTAAAATTTGCGACAGTAAAAAATTATTTTTTGAATAAGTTACTATAGAAAAGGCAATCCCTGGCGTAATTAAAATTTGCGACAGTAAAAAATTATTTTTTGAATAATTTACTATAGAAAAGGCAATCCCTGGCGTAATTAAAATTTGCGACAGTATAAAATTAGTTTTTGAATAATTTACTATAGAAATGGCAATCACTGGCGTATTTAAAATTTTCGACAGTAAAAAATTATTTTTTTAATAATTTACTATAGAAAAGGCAATCCCTGGCGCAATTAAAATTTGCGACAGTAAAAAATTATTTTTTGAATAATTTACTATAGAAAAGGCAATCCCTGGGATATTTAAAATTTGCGACAGTAGAAAATTATTTTTTGAATAATTTACTATAGAAAAGGCAGTCCCTGGCGCACTTAAAATTTGCGACAGTAAAAAATTATTTTTTGAATAATTTACTATAGAAAAGGCAATCCCTGGCGTAATTAAAATTTGCGACAGTTGAAAATTATTTTTTGAATAATTAACTATAGAAAAGGCAATCCCTGACGTAATTAAAATTTGCGACAGTAGAAAATTATTTTTTGAATAATTTACTATAGAAAAGGCAATCCCTGGTGTAATTAAAATTTGCGACAGTAGAAAATTATTTTTTGAATAATTTACTATAGAAAAGGCGATCCCTGGCGTATTTAAAATTTGCGACAGTCAAAAATTATTTTTTGAATAATTTACTATAGAAAAGGCAATCCCTGGCGCACTTAAAATTTGCGACAGTAAAAAATTATTTTTTGAATAATTTACTATAGAAAAGGCAATCCCTGGCGTAATTAAAATTTGCGACAGTTGAAAATTATTTTTTGAATAATTTACTATAGAAAAGGCAATCCCTGGCATATTTAAAATTTGCGACAGTACAAAGTTATTTTTTGAATAATTTACTATAGAAAAGGCAATCCCTGGCGTAATTAAAATTTGCGACAGTAAAAAATTATTTTTTGAATAATTTACTATAGAAAAGGCAATCCCTGGCGCAATTACAATTTGCGACAGTTGAAAATTATTTTTTGAATAATTTACTATAGAAAAGGCAATCCCTGGCGCACTTAAAATTTGCGACAGTAGAAAATTATTTTTTGAATAATTTACTATAGAAAAGGCAATCCCTGGGATATTTAAAATTTGCGACAGTAAAAAATTATTTTTTGAATAAGTTACTATAGAAAAGGCAATCCCTGGCGTAATTAAAATTTGCGACAGTAAAAAATTATTTTTTGAATAATTTACTATAGAAAAGGCAATCCCTGGCGTAATTAAAATTTGCGACAGTATAAAATTAGTTTTTGAATAATTTACTATAGAAATGGCAATCACTGGCGTATTTAAAATTTTCGACAGTAAAAAATTATTTTTTTAATAATTTACTATAGAAAAGGCAATCCCTGGCGCAATTAAAATTTGCGACAGTAGAAAATTATTTTTTGAATAATTTACTATAGAAAAGGCAATCCCTGGCGCAGTTAAAATTTGCGACATTAAAAAATTATTTTTTGAATAATTTACTATAGAAAAGACAATCCCTGGCGTAATTAAAATTTGCGACAGTATAAAATTATTTTTTGAATAATTTACTATAGAAAAGGCAATCCCTGGCGCACTTAAAATTTGCGACAGTAGAAAATTATTTTTTGAATAATTTACTATAGAAAAGGCAATCCCTGGGATATTTAAAATTTGCGACAGTAAAAAATTATTTTTTGAATAAGTTACTATAGAAAAGGCAATCCCTGGCGTAATTAAAATTTGCGACAGTAAAAAATTATTTTTTGAATAATTTACTATAGAAAAGGCAATCCCTGGCGTAATTAAAATTTGCGACAGTATAAAATTAGTTTTTGAATAATTTACTATAGAAATGGCAATCACTGGCGTAATTAAAATTTGCGACAGTAGAAAATTATTTTTTGAATAATTTACTATAGAAAAGGCAATCCCTGGCGTAATTAAAATTTGCGACAGTAGAAAATTATTTTTTGAATAATTTACTATAGAAAAGGCAATCCCTGGCGCAATTAAAATTTACGACAGTAGAAAATTATTTTTTGAATAATTTACTATAGAAAAGGCAATCCCTGGCGCAATTAAAATTTGCGACAGTAAAAAATTATTTTTTGCAAAATTTACTGTAGAAAAGGCAATCCCTGGCGTAATTAAAATTTGCGACAGTATAAAATTATTTTTTGAATAATTTACTATAGAAAAGGCAATCCCTGGCGCACTTAAAATTTGCGACAGTAGAAAATTATTTTTTGAATAATTTACTATAGAAAAGGCAATCCCTGGTATATTTAAAATTTGCGACAGTAGAAAATTATTTTTTGAATAATTTACTATAGAAAAGGCAATCCCTGGCGTATTTAAAATTTGCGACAGTAAAAAATTATTTTTTGAATAATTTACTATAGAAAAGGCAATCCCTGGCGTAATTAAAATTTGCGACAGTTGAAAATTATTTTTTGAATAATTTACTATAGAAAAGGCAATCCCTGGCGCAATTAAAATTTGCGACAGTAGAAAATTATTTTTTGAATAATTTACTATAGAAAAGGCAATCCCTGGCGCAATTAAAATTTGCGACAGTAAAAAATTATTTTTTGCAAAATTTACTGTAGAAAAGGCAATCCCTGGCGTAATTAAAATTTGCGACAGTATAAAATTATTTTTTGAATAATTTACTATAGAAAAGGCAATCCCTGGCGCACTTAAAATTTGCGACAGTAGAAAATTATTTTTTGAATAATTTACTATAGAAAAGGCAATCCCTGGTATATTTAAAATTTGCGACAGTAGAAAATTATTTTTTGAATAATTTACTATAGAAAAGGCAATCCCTGGCGTATTTAAAATTTGCGACAATATAAAATTATTTTGTGAGAAATTTACTATAGAAAAGGCAATCCCTGGCGCACTTAAAATTTGCGACATTAGAAAATTATTTTTTGAAAAATTTACTATAGAAATGGCAATCCCTGGCGTAATTAAAATTTGCGACAGTACAAAGTTATTTTTTGAATAATTTACTATAGAAAAGGCAATCCCTGGCGTAATTAAAATTTGCGACAGTAAAAAATTATTTTTTGAATAATTTACTATAGAAAAGGCAATCCCTGGCGCAATTACAATTTGCGACAGTTGAAAATTATTTTTTGAATAATTTACTATAGAAAAGGCAATCCCTGGCGCACTTAAAATTTGCGACAGTAGAAAATTATTTTTTGAATAATTTACTATAGAAAAGGCAATCCCTGGGATATTTAAAATTTGCGACAGTAAAAAATTATTTTTTGAATAAGTTACTATAGAAAAGGCAATCCCTGGCGTAATTAAAATTTGCGACATTAAAAAATTATTTTTTGAATAATTTACTATAGAAAAGGCAATCCCTGGCGTAATTAAAATTTGCGACAGTATAAAATTAGTTTTTGAATAATTTACTATAGAAATGGCAATCACTGGCGTATTTAAAATTTGCGACAGTAAAAAATTATTTTTTGAATAATTTACTATAGAAAAGGCAATCCCTGGCGTAATTAAAATTTGCGACAGTTGAAAATTATTTTTTGAATAATTTACTATAGAAAAGGCAATCCCTGGCGCAATTAAAATTTGCGACAGTAGAAAATTATTTTTTGAATAATTTACTATAGAAAAGGCAATCCCTGGCGCAATTAAAATTTGCGACAGTAAAAAATTATTTTTTGCAAAATTTACTGTAGAAAAGGCAATCCCTGGCGTAATTAAAATTTGCGACAGTATAAAATTATTTTTTGAATAATTTACTATAGAAAAGGCAATCCCTGGGATATTTAAAATTTGCGACAGTTGAAAATTATTTTTTGAATAATTTACTATAGAAAAGGCAATCCCTGGCGCACTTAAAATTTGCGACAGTAGAAAATTAGTTTTTGAATAATTTACTATAGAAAAGGCAATCCCTGTGATATTTAAAATTTGCGACAGTAAAAAATTATTTTTTGAATAAGTTACTATAGAAAAGGCAATCCCTGGCGTAATTAAAATTTGCGACAGTAAAAAATTATTTTTTGAATAATTTACTATAGAAAAGGCAATCCCTGGCGTAATTAAAATTTGCGACAGTATAAAATTAGTTTTTGAATAATTTACTATAGAAATGGCAATCACTGGCGTATTTAAAATTTTCGACAGTAAAAAATTATTTTTTTAATAATTTACTATAGAAAAGGCAATCCCTGGCGCAATTAAAATTTGCGACAGTAAAAAATTATTTTTTGAATAATTTACTATAGAAAAGGCAATCCCTGGGATATTTAAAATTTGCGACAGTAGAAAATTATTTTTTGAATAATTTACTATAGAAAAGGCAGTCCCTGGCGCACTTAAAATTTGCGACAGTAAAAAATTATTTTTTGAATAATTTACTATAGAAAAGGCAATCCCTGGCGTAATTAAAATTTGCGACAGTTGAAAATTATTTTTTGAATAATTAACTATAGAAAAGGCAATCCCTGACGTAATTAAAATTTGCGACAGTAGAAAATTATTTTTTGAATAATTTACTATAGAAAAGGCAATCCCTGGTGTAATTAAAATTTGCGACAGTAGAAAATTATTTTTTGAATAATTTACTATAGAAAAGGCGATCCCTGGCGTATTTAAAATTTGCGACAGTCAAAAATTATTTTTTGAATAATTTACTATAGAAAAGGCAATCCCTGGCGCACTTAAAATTTGCGACAGTAAAAAATTATTTTTTGAATAATTTACTATAGAAAAGGCAATCCCTGGCGTAATTAAAATTTGCGACAGTTGAAAATTATTTTTTGAATAATTTACTATAGAAAAGGCAATCCCTGGCATATTTAAAATTTGCGACAGTAAAAAATTATTTTTTGAATAATTTACTATAGAAAAGGCAATCCCTGGCGCACTTAAAATTTGCGACAGTAAAAAATTATTTTTTGAATAATTTACTATAGAAAAGGCAATCCCTGGCGTAATTAAAATTTGCGACAGTTGAAAATTATTTTTTGAATAATTTACTATAGAAAAGGCAATCCCTGGCGTAATTAAAATTTGCGACAGTTGAAAATTATTTTTTGAATAATTTACTATAGAAAAGGCAATCCCTGGCGTAATTAAAATTTGCGACAGTAGAAAATTATTTTTTGAATAATTTACTATAGAAAAGGCAATCCGTGGCGTAATTAAAATTTGCGACAGTATAAAATTATTTTTTGAATAATTTACTATATAAAAGGCAATCCCTGGCGCACTTAAAATTTGCGACAGTAGAAAATTATTTTTTTAATAATTTACTATAGAAAAGGCAATCCCTGGCGTAATTAAAACTTGCGACAATAAAAAATTATTTTTTGAATAATTTACTATAGAAAAGGCAATCCCTGGCGTAATTAAAATTTGCGACAGTAAAAAATTATTTTTTGAATAATTTACTATAGAAAAGGCAATCCCTGGCGCACTTAAAATTTGCGACAGTATAAAATTATTTTTTGAATAATTTACTATAGAAAAGGCAATGCCTGGCGTAATTAACATTTGCGACACTATAAAATTATTTTTTGAATAATTTACTATAGAAAAGGCAATCCCTGGCGCACTTAAAATTTGCGACAGTAAAAAATTATTTTTTGAATAATTTACTATAGAAAAGGCAATTCCTGGCGTAATTAAAATTTGCGACAGTTGAAAATTATTTTTTGAATAATTTACTATAGAAAAGGCAATCCCTGGCGTATTTAAAATTTGCGACAGTGAAAAATTATTTTTTGAATAATTTACTATAGAAAAGGCAATCCCTGGCGCACGACAGTAGAAAATTACTTTTTGGATAATTTACTATAGAAAAGGCAATCCCTGGTATATTTAAAATTTGCGACAGTAGAAAATTATTTTTTGAGTAATTTACTATAGAAAAGGCAATCCCTGGCGTATTTAAAATTTGCGACAGTAAAAAATTATTTTTTGAATAATTTACTATAGAAAAGGCAATCCCTGGCGTAATTAAAATTTGCGACAGTTGAAAATTATTTTTTGAATAATTTACTATAGAAAAGGCAATCCCTGACGTAATTAAAATTTGCGACAGTAGAAAATTATTTTTTGAATAATTTACTATAGAAAAGGTAATCCCTGGCGTAATTAAAATTTGCGACAGTAGAAAATTATTTTTTGAATAATTTACTATAGAAAAGGCAATCCCTGGCGTAATTAAAATTTGCGACAGTAAAAAATTATTTTGTGAGAAATTTACTATAGAAAAGGCAATCCCTGGCGCAATTAAAATTTGCGACAGTAAAAAATTATTTTTTGAATAATTTACTATAGAAAAGGCAATCCCTGGCGTAATTAAAATTTGCGACAGTATAAAATTATTTTTTGAATAATTTACTATAGAAATGGCAACCCCTGGCGTAATTAAAATTTGCGACAGTAGAAAATTATTTTTTGAATAATTTACTATAGAAGAGGCAATCCCTGGCGCAATTAAAATTTGCGACAGTAAAAAATTATTTTGTGAGAAATTTACTATAGAAAAAGCAATCCCTGGGATATGTAAAATTTGCGACAGTAGAAAATTATTTTTTGAATAATTTACTATAGAAAAGGCAATCCCTGGCGTAATTAAAATTTGCGACAGTAAAAAATTATTTTTTGAATAATTTACTATAGAAAAGGCAATCCCTGGCGCACTTAAAATTTGCGACAGTAAAAAATTATTTTTTGAATAATTTACTATAGAAAAGGCAATCCCTGGCGTAATTAAAATTTGCGACAGTATAAAATTATTTTTTGAAAAATCTACTATATAAAAGGCAATCCCTGGCGTAATTAAAATTTGCGACAGTAGAAAATTATTTTTTGAATAATTTACTATAGAAAAGGCAATCCCTGGCGCAATTAAAATTTGCGACAGTATAAAATTATTTTTTGAATAATTTACTATAGAAAAGGCAATCCCTGGCGTAATTAAAATTTGCGACAGTATAAAATTAATTTTTTGAATAATTTACTATAGAAAAGGCAATCCCTGGCGTAATTAAAATTTGCGACAGTAAAAAATTATTTTTTGAATAATTTACTATAGAAAAGGCAATCCCTGGGATATTTAAAATTTGCGACAGTAGAAAATTATTTTTTGAATAATTTACTATAGAAAAGGCAGTCCCTGGCGCACTTAAAATTTGCGACAGTAAAAAATTATTTTTTGAATAATTTACTACAGAAAAGGCAATCCCTGGCGTAATTAAAATTTGCGACAGTTGAAAATTATTTTTTGAATAATTTACTATAGAAAAGGCAATCCCTGACGTAATTAAAATTTGCGACAGTAGAAAATTATTTTTTGAATAATTTACTATAGAAAAGGCAATCCCTGGTGTAATTAAAATTTGCGACAGTAGAAAATTATTTTTTGAATAATTTACCATAGAAAAGGCAATCCCTGGCGTATTTAAAATTTGCGACAGTAAAAAATTATTTTTTGAATAATTTACTATAGAAAAGGCAATCCCTGGCGCACTTAAAATTTGCGACAGTAAAAAATTATTTTTTGAATAATTTACTATAGAAAAGGCAATCCCTGGCGTAATTAAAATTTGCGACAGTTGAAAATTATTTTTTGAATAATTTACTATAGAAAAGGCAATCCCTGGCATATTTAAAATTTGCGACAGTAAAAAATTATTTTTTGAATAATTTACTATAGAAAAGGCAATCCCTGGCGCACTTAAAATTTGCGACAGTAAAAAATTATTTTTTGAATAATTTACTAAAGAAAAGTCAATCCCTGGCGTAATTAAAATTTGCGACAGTTGAAAATTATTTTTTGAATAATTTACTATAGAAAAGGCAATTCCTGGCGCACTTAAAATTTGCGACAGTATAAAATTATTTTTTGAATAATTTACTATAGAAAAGGCAATGCCTGGCGTAATTAACATTTGCGACACTATAAAATTATTTTTTGAATAATTTACTATAGAAAAGGCAATCCCTGGCGCACTTAAAATTTGCGACAGTAAAAAATTATTTTTTGAATAATTTACTATAGAAAAGGCAATTCCTCGCGTAATTAAAATTTGCGACAATTGAAAATTATTTTTTGAATAATTTACTATAGAAAAGGCAATCCCTGGCGTATTTAAAATTTGCGACAGTAAAAAATTATTTTTTGAATAATTTACTATAGAAAAGGCAATCCCTGGCGCACGACAGTAGAAAATTATTTTTTGGATAATTTACTATAGAAAAGGCAATCCCTGGTATATTTAAAATTTGCGACAGTAGAAAATTATTTTTTGAGTAATTTACTATAGAAAAGGCAATCCCTGGCGTATTTAAAATTTGCGACAGTAAAAAATTATTTTTTGAATAATTTACTATAGAAAAGGCAATCCCTGGCGTAATTAAAATTTGCGACAGTTGAAAATTATTTTTTGAATAATTAACTATAGAAAAGGCAATCCCTGGCGCAATTAAAATTTGCGACAGTAGAAAATTATTTTTTGAATAATTTACTATAGAAAAGGCAATCCCTGGCGCAATTAAAATTTGCGACAGTAAAAAATTATTTTTTGCAAAATTTACTGTAGAAAAGGCAATCCCTGGCGTAATTAAAATTTGCAACAGTATAAAATTAGTTTTTGAATAATTTACTATAGAAAAGGCAATCCCTGGCGCTCTTAAAATTTGCGACAGTAGAAAATTATTTTTTGAATAATTTACTATAGAAAAGGCAATCCCTGGCGTAATTAAAATTTGCGACAGTAAAAAGTTATTTTTTGAATAATTTACTATAGAAAAGGCAATCCCTGGCGTAATTAAAATTTGCGACAGTAAAAAATTATTTTTTGAATAATTTACTATAGAAAAGGCAATCCCTGGCGCAATTACAATTTGCGACAGTTGAAAATTATTTTTTGAATAATTTACTATAGAAAAGGCAATCCCTGGCGCACTTAAAATTTGCGACAGTAGAAAATTATTTTTTGAATAATTTACTATAGAAAAGGCAATGCCTGGGATATTTAAAATTTGCGACAGTAAAAAATTATTTTTTGAATAAGTTACTATAGAAAAGGCAATCCCTGGCGTAATTAAAATTTGCGACAGTAAAAAATTATTTTTTGAATAATTTACTATAGAAAAGGCAATCCCTGGCGTAATTAAAATTTGCGACAGTAAAAAATTATTTTTTGAATAATTTACTATAGAAAAGGCAATCCCTGGCGCACTTAAAATTTGCGACAGTATAAAATTATTTTTTGAATAATTTACTATAGAAAAGGCAATGCCTGGCGTAATTAACATTTGCGACAGTATAAAATTATTTTTTGAATAATTTACTATAGAAAAGGCAATCCCTGGCGCACTTAAAATTTGCGACAGTAAAAAATTATTTTTTGAATAATTTACTATAGAAAAGGCAATTCCTGGCGTAATTAAAATTTGCGACAGTTGAAAATTATTTTTTGAATAATTTACTATAGAAAAGGCAATCCCTGGCGTATTTAAAATTTGCGACAGTAAAAAATTATTTTTTGAATAATTTACTATAGAAAAGGCAATCCCTGGCGCACGACAGTAGAAAATTATTTTTTGAATAATTTACTATAGAAAAGGCAATCCCTGGTATATTTAAAATTTGCGACAGTAGAAAATTATTTTTTGAGTAATTTACTATAGAAAAGGCAATCCCTGGCGTATTTAAAATTTGCGACAGTAAAAAATTATTTTTTGAATAATTTACTATAGAAAAGGCAATCCCTGGCGTAATTAAAATTTGCGACAGTTGAAAATTATTTTTTGAATAATTTACTATAGAAAAGGCAATCCCTGGCGCAATTAAAATTTGCGACAGTAGAAAATTATTTTTTGAATAATTTACTATAGAAAACGCAATCCCTGGCGCAATTAAAATTTGCGACAGTAAAAAATTATTTTTTGCAAAATTTACTGTAGAAAAGGCAATCCCTGGCGTAATTAAAATTTGCGACAGTATAAAATTATTTTTTGAATAATTTACTATAGAAAAGGCAATCCCTGGCGCACTTAAAATTTGCGACAGTAGAAAATTATTTTTTGAATAATTTACTATAGAAAAGGCAATCCCTGGTATATTTAAAATTTGCGACAGTAGAAAATTATTTTTTGAATAATTTACTATAGAAAAGGCAATCCCTGGCGTATTTAAAATTTGCGACAATATAAAATTATTTTGTGAGAAATTTACTATAGAAAAGGCAATCCCTGGCGCACTTAAAATTTGCGACAGTAGAAAATTATTTTTTGAAAAATTTACTATAGAAATGGCAATCCCTGGCGTAATTAAAATTTGCGACAGTAGAAAGTTATTTTTTGAATTATTTACTATAGAAAAGGCAATCCCTGGCGTAATTAAAATTTGCGACAGTAAAAAATTATTTTTTGAATAATTTACTATAGAAAAGGCAATCCCTGGCGTAATTAAAATTTGCGACAGTATAAAATTAGTTTTTGAATAATTTACTATAGAAATGGCAATCCCTGGCGTATTTAAAATTTTCGACAGTAAAAAATTATTTTTTTAATAATTTACTATAGAAAAGGCAATCCCTGGCGCAATTAAAATTTGCGACAGTAGAAAATTATTTTTTGAATAATTTACTATAGAAAAGGCAATCCCTGGCGCAATTAAAATTTGCGACATTAAAAAATTATTTTTTGAATAATTTACTATAGAAAAGACAATCCCTGGCTTATTTAAAATTTGCGACAGTAGAAAATTATTTTTTGAAAAATTTACTGTAGAAAAGGCAATCCCTAGCGCAATTAAAATTTGCGACAGTAGAAAATTATTTTTTGAATAATTTACTATAGAAAAGGCAATCCCTGGCGCACTTAAAATTTGCGACAGTAGAAAATTATTTTTTGCAAAATTTACTATAGAAAAGGCAATCCCTGTCGCAATTAAAATTTGCGACAGTAAAAAATTATTTTTTGAATAATTTACTATAGAAAAGGCAAACCCTGGCGTAATTAAAATTTGCGACAGTAGAAAATTATTTTTTGAATAATTTACTATAGAAAAGGTAATCCCTGGCGTAATTAAAATTTGCGACAGTAGAAAATTATTTTTTGAATAATTTACTATAGAAAAGGCAATCCCTGGCGTAATTAAAATTTGCGACAGTAAAAAATTATTTTGTGAGAAATTTACTATAGAAAAGGCAATCCCTGGCGCAATTAAAATTTGCGACAGTAAAAAATAATTTTTTGAATAATTTACTATAGAAAAGGCAATCCCTGGCGCAATTAAAATTTGCGACATTAAAAAATTATTTTTTGAATAATTTACTATAGAAAAGACAATCCCTGGCGTATTTAAAATTTGCGACAGTAGAAAATTATTTTTTGAAAAATTTACTGTAGAAAAGGCAATCCCTAGCGCAATTAAAATTTGCGACAGTAGAAAATTATTTTTTGAATAATTTACTATAGAAAAGGCAATCCCTGGCGCACTTAAAATTTGCGACAGTAGAAAATTATTTTTTGCAAAATTTACTATAGAAAAGGCAATCCCTGTCGCAATTAAAATTTGCGACAGTAAAAAATTATTTTTTGAATAATTTACTATAGAAAAGGCAAACCCTGGCGTAATTAAAATTTGCGACAGTATAAAATTATTTTTTGAATAATTTACTATAGAAAAGGCAACCCCTGGCGTAATTAAAATTTGCGACAGTAGAAAATTATTTTTTGAATAATTTACTATAGAAAAGGCAATCCCTGGCGCAATTAAAATTTGCGACAGTAAAAAATTATTTTGTGAGAAATTTACTATAGAAAAAGCAATCCCTGGGATATGTAAAATTTGCGACAGTAGAAAATTATTTTTTGAATAATTTACTATAGAAATGGCAATCCCTGGCGTAATTAAAATTTGCGACAGTAAAAAATTATTTTTTGAATAATTTACTATAGAAAAGGCAATCCCTGGCGCGCTTAAAATTTGCGACAGTAAAAAATTATTTTTTGAATAATTTACTATAGAAAAGGCAATCCCTGGCGTAATTAAAATTTGCGACAGTATAAAATTATTTTTTGAAAAATCTACTATATAAGAGGCAATCCCTGGCGTAATTAAAATTTGCGACAGTAGAAAATTATTTTTTGAATAATTTACTATAGAAAAGGAAATCCCTGGCGCAATTAAAATTTGCGACAGTATAAAATTATTTTTTGAATAATTTACTATAGAAAAGGCAATCCCTGGCGTAATTAAAATTTGCGACAGTATAAAATTATTTTTTGAATAATTTACTATAGAAAAGGCAATCCCTGGCGTAATTAAAATTTGCGACAGTAAAAAATTATTTTTTGAATAATTTACTATAGAAAAGGCAATCCCTGGGATATTTAAAATTTGCGACAGTAGAAATTTATTTTTTGAATAATTTACTATAGAAAAGGCAGTCCCTGGCGCACTTAAAATTTGCGACAGTAAAAAATTATTTTTTGAATAATTTACTATAGAAAAGGCAAACCCTGGCGCACTTAAAATTTGCGACAGTAGAAAATTATTTTTTGAATAATTTACTATAGAAAAGGCAATCCCTGGCGTAATTAAAACTTGCGACAATAAAAAATTATTTTTTGAATAATTTACTATAGAAAAGGCAATCCCTGGCGTAATTAAAATTTGCGACAGTAAAAAATTATTTTTTGAATAATTTACTATAGAAAAGGCAATCCCTGGCGCACTTAAAATTTGCGACAGTATAAAATTATTTTTTGAATAATTTACTATAGAAAAGGCAATCCCTGGCGTAATTAACATTTGCGACAGTATAAAATTATTTTTTGAATAATTTACTATAGAAAAGGCAATCCCTGGCGCACTTAAAATTTGCGACAGTAAAAAATTATTTTTTGAATAATTTACTATAGAAAAGGCAATCCCTGGCGTAATTAAAATTTGCGACAATTGAAAATTATTTTTTGAATAATTTACTATAGAAAAGGCAATCCCTGGCGCAATTAAAATTTGCGACAGTAAAAAATTATTTTGTGTGAAATTTACTATAGAAAAGGCAATCCCTGGCGCAATTAAAATTTGCGACAGTAGAAAATTATTTTTTGAAAAGTTTACTATAGAAAAGGCAATCCCTTGCGCACTTATAATTTGCGACAGTAAAAAATTATTTTTTGAATAATTTACTATAGAAAAGGCAATCCCTGGGATATTTAAAATTTGCGACAGTAAAAAATTATTTTTTGAATAATTTACTATAGAAAAGGCAATCCCTGGCGTAATTAAAATTTGCGACAGTAAAAAATTATTTTTTGAATAATTTACTATAGAAAAGGCAATCCCTGGCGTATTTAAAATTTGCGACAGTATAAAATTAGTTTTTGAATAATTTACTATAGAAATGGCAAGCCCTGGCGTATTTAAAATTTTCGACAGTAAGAAATTATTTTTTTAATAATTTACTATAGAAAAGGCAATCCCTGGCGCAAGTCAAATTTGCGACAGTAGAAAATTATTTTTTGAATAATTTAGTATAGAAAAGGCAATCCCTGGCGTAATTAAAATTTGCGACAATAAAAAATTATTTTGTGAGAAATTTACTATAGAAAAGGCAATCCCTGGCGCAATTAAAATTTGCGACAGTAAAAAATTATTTTTTGAATAATTTACTATAGAAAAGGCAATCCCTGGCGTAATTAAAATTTGCGACAGTATAAAATTATTTTTTGCAAAATTTACTATAGAAAAGGCAATCCCTGGCGTATTTAAAATTTGCGACAGTAAAAAATTAATATTTTGAAAAATTTACTGTAGAAAAGGCAATCCCTGGCGTAATTAAAATTTGCGACAGTATAAAATTATTTTTTGAATAATTTACTATAGAAAAGGCAATCCCTGGCGTAATTAAAATTTGCGACAGTAGAAAATTATTTTTTGAATAATTTACTATAGAAAAGGCAATCCCTGGCGTAATTAAAATTTGCGACAGTAGAAAATTATTTTTTGAATAATTTACTATAGAAAAGGCAATCCCTGGCGTAATTAAAATTTGCGACAGTTGAAAATTATTTTTTGAATAATTTACTATAGAAAAGGCAATCCCTGG
Source organism: Dioctria linearis (assembly GCA_963930735.1). Lineage (NCBI taxonomy): Eukaryota > Metazoa > Arthropoda > Insecta > Diptera > Asilidae > Dioctria > Dioctria linearis. The sequence continues at coordinate 342,844 of CAWVNZ010001387.1, forward strand.
CGCAATTAAAATTTGCGACAGTAAAAAATTATTTTTTGAATAATTTACTATAGAAAAGGCAATCCCTGGCGCACTTAAAATTTGCGACAGTAAAAAATTATTTTTTGAATAATTTACTATAGAAAAGGCAATCCCTGGGATATTTAAAATTTGCGACAGTAAAAAATTATTTTTTGAATAATTTACTATAGAATCCCTGGCGTAATTAAAATTTGCGACAGTAAAAAATTATTTTTTGAATAATTTACTATAGAAAAGGCAATCCCTGGCGTAATTAAAATTTGCGACAGTATAAAATTAGTTTTTGAATAATTTACTATAGAAATGGCAATCCCTGGCGTATTTAAAATTTTCGACAGTAAAAAATTATTTTTTTAATAATTTACTATAGAAAAGGCAATCCCTGGCGCAATTAAAATTAGCGACAGTAGAAAATTATTTTTTGAATAATTTACTATAGAAAAGGCAATCCCTGGCGCAATTAAAATTTGCGACAGTAAAAAATTATTTTTTGAATAATTTACTATAGAAAAGGCAATCCCTGGCGTATTTAAAATTTGCGACAGTAGAAAATTATTTTTTGAAAAATTTACTGTAGAAAAGGCAATCCCTAGCGCAATTAAAATTTGCGACAGTAGAAAATTATTTTTTGAATAATTTACTATAGAAAAGGCAATCCCTGGCGCACTTAAAATTTGCGACAGTAGAAAATTATTTTTTGCAAAATTTACTATAGAAAAGGCAATCCCTGGCGCAATTAAAATTTGCGACAGTAAAAAATTATTTTTTGAATAATTTACTATAGAAAAGGCAATCCCTGGCGTAATTAAAATTTGCGACAGTATAAAATTATTTTTTGAATAATTTACTATAGAAAAGGCAATCCCTGGCGTAATTAAAATTTGCGACAGTAAAAAATTATTTTTTGAATAATTTACTATAGAAAAGGCAATCCCTGGCGCAATTAAAATTTGCGACAGTAAAAAATTATTTTGTGAGAAATTTACTATAGAAAAAGCAATCCCTGGGATATGTAAAATTTGCGACAGTAGAAAATTATTTTTTGAATAATTTACTATAGAAAAGGCAATCCCTGGCGTAATTAAAATTTGCGACAGTAAAAAATTATTTTTTGAATAATTTACTATAGAAAAGGCAATCCCTGGCGCACTTAAAATTTGCGACAGTAAAAAATTATTTTTTGAATAATTTACTATAGAAAAGGCAATCCCTGGCGTAATTAAAATTTGCGACAGTATAAAATTATTTTTTGAAAAATCTACTATATAAAATGCAATCCCTGGCGTAATTAAAATTTGCGACAGTAGAAAATTATTTTTTGAATAATTTACTATAGAAAAGGCAATCCCTGGCGCAATTAAAATTTGCGACAGTATAAAATTATTTTTTGAATAATTTACTATAGAAAAGGCAATCCCTGGCGTAATTAAAATTTGCGACAGTATAAAATTATTTTTGGAATAATTTACTATAGAAAAGGCAATCCCTGGCGTAATTAAAATTTGCGACAGAAAAAAATTATTTTTTGAATAATTTACTACAGTCCCTGGCGCACTTAAAATTTGCGACAGTAAAAAATTATTTTTTGAATAATTTACTATAGAAAAGGCAATCCCTGGCGTAGTTAAAATTTGCGACAGTTGAAAATTATTTTTTGAATAATTTACTATAGAAAAGGCAATCCCTGGCGCACTTAAAATTTGCGACAGTAAAAAATTATTTTTTGAATAACTTACTATAGAAAAGGCAATCCCTGGCGCACTTAAAATTTGCGACAGTAAAAAATTATTTTTTGAATAACTTACTATAGAAAAGGCAATCCCTGGCGTAATTAAAATTTGAGACAATTGAAAATTATTTTTTGAATAATTTACTACAGAAAAGGCAATCCCTGGCGCAATTAAAATTTGCGACAGTAAAAAATTATTTTGTGTGAAATTTACTATAGAAAAGGCAATCCCTGGCCCAATTAAAATTTGCGACAGTAGAAAATTATTTTTTGAAAAGTTTACTATAGAAAAGGCAATCCCTGGCGCAATTAAAATTTGCGACAGTAAAAAATTATTTTTTGCAAAATTTACTATAGAAAAGGCAATCCCTGGCGTATTTAAAATTTGCGACAGTAAAAAATTAATATTTTGAAAAATTTACTGTAGAAAAGGCAATCCCTGGCGTAATTAAAATTTGCGACAGTATAAAATTATTTTTTGAATAATTTACTATAGAAAAGGCAAACCCTGGCGCACTTAAAATTTGCGACAGTAAAAAATTATTTTTTGAATAATTTACTATAGAAAAGGCAATCCCTGGCGTAATTAAAATTTGCGACAGTTGAAAATTATTTTTTGAATAATTTACTATAGAAAAGGCAATCTCTGGCGTATTTAAAATTTGCGACAGTAAAAAATTATTTTTTGAATAATTTACTATAGAAAAGGCAATCCCTGGCGCAATTAAAATTTGCGACAGTAGAAAATTATTTTTTGAATAATTTACTATAGAAAAGGCAATCCCTGGCGTAATTAAAATTTGCGACAGTAAAAAATTATTTTTTGAATAATTTACTATAGAAAAGGCTATCCCTGGCGTAATTAAAATTTGCGACAGTATAAAATTATTTTTTGAATAATTTACTATATAAAAGGCAATCCCTGGCGCACTTAAAATTTGCGACAGTAGAAAATTATTTTTTGAATAATTTACTATAGAAAAGGCAATCCCTGGCGTAATTAAAACTTGCGACAATAAAAAATTATTTTTTGAATAATTTACTATAGAAAAGGCAATCTCTGGCGTAATTAAAATTTGCGACAGTAAAAAATTATTTTTTGAATAATTTACTATAGAAAAGGCAATCCCTGGCGCACTTAAAATTTGCGACAGTATAAAATTATTTTTTGAATAATTTACTATAGAAAGGCAATCCCTGGCGTAATTAACATTTGCGACAGTATAAAATTATTTTTTGAATAATTTACTATAGAAAAGGCAATCCCTGGCGCACTTAAAATTTGCGACAGTAAAAAATCATTTTTTGAATAACTTACTATAGAAAAGGCAATCCCTGGCGTAATTAAAATTTGCGACAATTGAAAATTATTTTTTGAATAATTTACTACAGAAAAGGCAATCCCTGGCGCAATTAAAATTTGCGACAGTAAAAAATTATTTTGTGTGAAATTTACTATAGAAAAGGCAATCCCTGGCCCAATTAAAATTTGCGACAGCAGAAAATTATTTTTGAAAAGTTTACTATAGAAAAGGCAATCCCTGGCGCAATTAAAATTTGCGACAGTAAAAAATTATTTTTTGCAAAATTTACTATAGAAAAGGCAATCCCTGGCGTATTTAAAATTTGCGACAGTAAAAAATTAATATTTTGAAAAATTTACTGTAGAAAAGGCAATCCCTGGCGTAATTAAAATTTGCGACAGTATAAAATTATTTTTTGAATAATTTACTATAGAAAAGGCAATCCCTGGCGCACTTAAATTTGCGACAGTAAAAAATTATTTTTTGAATAATTTACTATAGAAAAGGCAATCCCTGGCGTAATTAAAATTTGCGACAGTTGAAAATTATTTTTTGAATAATTTACTATAGAAAAGGCAATCCCTGGCGTAATTAAAATTTGCGACAGTATAAAATTATTTTGTGCAAAATTTACTATAGAAAAGGCAATCCCTGGCGTAATTAAAATTTGCGACAGTTGAAAATTATTTTTTGAATAATTTACTATAGAAAAGGCAATCCCTGGCGAAATTAAAATTTTCGACAGTAAAAAATTATTTTTTGAATAATTTACTATAGAAAAGGCAATCCCTGGCGCAATTAAATTTGCGACAGTAAAAAATTATTTTTTGAATAATTTACTATAGAAAAGGCAATACCTGGGATATTTAAAATTTGCGACAGTATAAAATTATTTTTTGAATAATTTACTATAGAAAAGGCAATCCCTGGCGCAATTAAAATTTGCGACAGTAGAAAATTATTTTTTGAATAATTTACTATAGAAAAGGCAATCCGTGGCGCACTTAAAATTTGCGACAGTAAAACATTATTTTTTGAATAATTTACTATAGAAAAGGCAATCCCTGGCGTAATTAAAATTTGCGACAGTTGAAAATTATTTTTTGAATAATTTACTATAGAAAAGGCAATCCCTGGCGCAATTAAAATTTGCGACAGTAAAAAATTATTTTTTGCAAAATTTGCTATAGAAAAGGCAATCCCTGGCGTAATTAAAATTTGCGACAGTAGAAAATTATTTTTTGAAAAGTTTACTATAGAAAAGGCAATCCCTGGCGCAATTAAAATTTGCGAAAGTAAAAATTATTTTTTGCAAAATTTACTATAGAAATGGCAATACCTGGCGTATTTAAAATTTGCGACAGTAAAAAATTAATATTTTGAAAAATTTACTGTAGAAAAGGCAATCCCTGCCGCATTTAAAATTTGCGACAGTAAAAAATTATTTTTTGAATAATTTACTATAGAAAAGGCAATCCCTGGCGCAGTTAAAATTTACGACAGTAGAAAATTATTTTTTGAATAATTTACTATAGAAAAGGCAATCCCTGGGATATTTAAAATTTGCGACAGTAGAAAATTATTTTTTGAATAATTTACTATAGAAAAGGCAATCCCTGGCGTAATTAAAATTTGCGACAGTAGAAAATTATTTTTTGCAAAATTTACTATAGAAAAGGCAATCCCTGGCGTAATTAAAATTTGCGACAGTTGAAAATTATTTTTTGAATAATTTACTATAGAAAAGGCAATCCCTGGCGTAATTAAAATTTGCGACAGTTGAAAATTATTTTTTGAATAATTTACTATAGAAAAGGCAATCCCTGGCGTAATTAAAATTTGCGACAGTATAAAATTATTTTTTGCAAAATTTACTATAGAAAAGGCAATCCCTGGGATATTTAAAATTTGCGACAGAAGAAAATTATTTTTTGAATAATTTACTATAGAAAAGGCAATCCCTGGCGTAATTAAAATTTGCGACAGTAGAAAATTATTTTTTGAATAATTTACTATAGAAAAGGCAATCCCTGGCGTAATTAAAATTTGCGACAGTATAAAATTATTTTTTGAATAATTTACTATAGAAAAGGCAACCCCTGCCGCAATTAAAATTTGCGACAGTAGAAAATTATTTTTTGAATAATTTACTATAGAAAAGGCAATCCCTGGCGTAATTAAAATTTGCGACAGTAGAAAATTTTTTTTGAATAATTTACTATAGAAAAGGCAATCCCTGGCGCAATTAAAATTTGCGACAGTATAAAATTATTTTTTGAATGATTTACTATAGAAAAGGCAATCCTTGGCGTAATTAAAATTTGCGACAGTAGAAAATAATTTTTTGAATAATTTACTATAGAAAAGGCAATCCCTGGCGCACTTAAAATTTGCGACAGTAAAAAATTATTTTTTGAATAATTTACTATAGAAAAGGCAATCCATGGCGTAATTAAAATTTGCGACAGTTGAAAATTATTTTTTGAATAATTTACTATAGAAAAGGCAATCCCTGGCGCAATTAAAATTTGCGACAGTAAAAAATTATTTTTTGCAAAATTTACTATAGAAAAGGCAATCCCTGGCGTAATTAAAATTTGCGACAGTAGAAAATTATTTTTTGAAAAGTTTACTATAGAAAAGGCAGTCCCTGGCGCAATTAAAATTTGCGATAGTAAAAAATTCTTTTTTGCAAAATTTACTATATAGAAAAGGCAATCCCTGGCGTATTTAAAATTTGCGACAGTAAAAAATTAATATTTTGAAAAATTTACTGTAGAAAAGGCAATCCCTGCGCAATTAAAATTTGCGACAGTAGAAAATTATTTTTTGAATAATTTACTATAGAAAAGGCAATCCCTGGCGCACTTAAAATTTGCGACAGTAAAAAATTATTTTTTGAATAATTTACTATAGAAAAGGCAATCCCTGGAGCAATTAAAATTTGCGACAGTAAAAAATAATTTTTTGCAAAATTTACTATAGAAAAGGCAATCCCTGGCGTAATTAAAATTTGCGACAGTTGAAAATTATTTTTTGAATAATTTACTATAGAAAAGGCAATCCCTGGGATATTTAAAATTTGCGACAGTAGAAAATTATTTTGTGAATAATTTACTATAGAAAAGGCAATCCTGGAGTAATTAAAATTTGCGACAGTAGAAAATTATTTTTTGAATAATTTACTATAGAAAAGGCAATCCCTGGCGCAATTAAAATTTGCGACAGTTGAAAATTATTTTTTGAATAATTTACTATAGAAAAGGCAATCCCTGGGATATTTAAAATTTGCGACAGTAGAAAATTATTTTGTGAATAATTTACTATAGAAAAGGCAATCCTTGGCGTAATTAAAATTTGCGACAGTAGAAAATAATTTTTTGAATAATTTACTATAGAAAAGGCAATCCCTGGCGCACTTAAAATTTGCGACAGTAAAAAATTATTTTTTGAATAATTTACTATAGAAAAGGCAATCCATGGCGTAATTAAAATTTGCGACAGTTGAAAATTATTTTTTGAATAATTTACTATAGAAAAGGCAATCCCTGGCGCAATTAAAATTTGCGACAGTAAAAAATTATTTTTTGCAAAATTTACTATAGAAAAGGCAATCCCTGGCGTAATTAAAATTTGCGACAGTAGAAAATAATTTTTTGAAAATTTTACTATAGAAAAGGCAATCCCTGGCGCAATTAAAATTTGCGACAGTAAAAAATTCTTTTTTGCAAAATTTACTATATAGAAAAGGCAATCCCTGGCGTATTTAAAATTTGCGACAGTAAAAAATTAATATTTTGAAAAATTTTCTGTAGAAAAGGCAATCCCTGGCGCAATTAAAATTTGCGACAGTAGAAAATTATTTTTTGAATAATTTACTATTGAAAAGGCAATCCCTGGCGCACTTGAAATTTGCGACAGTAAAAAATTATTTTTTGAATAATTTACTATAGAAAGGAAATCCCTGGAGCAATTAAAATTTGCGACAGTAAAAAATTATTTTTTGAATAATTTACTATAGAAAAGGCAATCCCTGGTGCAATTAAAATTTGCGACAGTAGAAAATTATTTTTTGAATAATTTACGATAGAAAAAGCAATCCCTGGCGCAATTAAAATTTGCGACAGTTGAAAATTATTTTTTGAATAATTTACTATAGAAAAGGCAATCCCTGGCGCAATTAAAATTTGCGACAGTAAAAAATTATTTTTTGCAAATTTACTATAGAAAAGGCAATCCCTGGCGTAATTAAAATTTGCGACAGTAGAAAATAATTTTTTGAATAATTTACTATAGAAAAGGCAATCCCTGGCGCAATTAAAATTTGCGACAGTTAAAAATTATTTTTGAAAAATTTACTGTAGAAAAGGCAATCCCTGGCGCAATTAAAATTTGCGACAGTAGAAAATTATTTTTTGAATAATTTACTATAGAAAAGGCAATCCCTGGCGTAATTAAAATTTGCGACAGTATAAAATTATTTTTTGAATAATTTACTATAGAAAAGGCAATCCCTGGCGTAATTAAAATTTGCGACAGTAGAAAATAATTTTTTGAATAATTTACTATAGAAAAGGCAATCCCTGGCGTAATTAAAATTTGCGACAGTAGAAAATTATTTTTGAATAATTTACTATAGAAAAGGCAATCCCTGGCGCAATTAAAATTTGCGACAGTAGAAAATTATTTTTTGAATAATTTACTATAGAAAAGGCAATCCCTGGCGTAATTAAAATTTGCGACAGTATAAAATTATTTTTGAATAATTTACTATAGAAAAGGCAATCCCTGGCGTAATTAAAATTTGCGACAGTAAAAATTATTTTTTGAATAATTTACTATAGAAAAGGCAATCCCTGGCGTAATTAAAATTTGCGACAGTAGAAAATTATTTTTTGAATAATTTACTATAGAAAAGGCAATCCCTGGCGTAATTAAAATTTGCGACAGTATAAAATTATTTTTGAATAATTTACTATAGAAAAGGCAATCCCTGGCGTAATTAAAATTTGCGACAGTTGAAAAATTATTTTTTTGAATAATTTTTACTATAGAAAAGGCAATCCCTGGCGCAATTAAAATTTGCAACAGTAAAAAATTATTTTTTGCAAAATTTACTATAGAAAAGGCAATCCCTGGCGTAATTAAAATTTGCGACAGTTGAAAATTATTTTTTGAATAATTTACTATAGAAAAGGCAATCCCTGGCGCACTTAAAATTTGCGACAGTAAAAAATTATTTTTTGAATAATTTACTATAGAAATGGCAATCCCTGGCGCAATTAAAATTTGCGACAGTAGAAAATTATTTTTTGAATAATTTACTATAGAAAAGGCAATCCCTGGGATATTTAAAATTTGCGACAGTTGAAAATTATTTTTTGAATAATTTACTATAGAAAAGGCAATCCCTGGCGTAATTAAAATTTGCGACAATTAAAAATTATTTTTTGAATAATTTACTATAGAAAAGGCAATCCCTGGCGTAATTAAAATTTGCGACAGTATAAAATTATTTTTTGCAAAATTTACTATAGAAAAGGCAATCCCTGGCGTAATTAAAATTTGCGACAGTTGAAAATTATTTTTTGAATAATTTACTATAGAAAAGGCAATCCCTGGCGTAATTAAAATTTTCGACAGTAAAAAATTATTTTTTGAATAATTTACTATAGAAAAGGCAATCCCTGGTGCACTTAAAATTTGCGACAGTAAAAAATTATTTTTTGCAAAATTTACTATAGAAAAGGCAATCCCTGGCGTAAATAAAATTTGCGACAGTAGAAAATTATTTTTTGAAAAGTCTACTATAGAAAAGGCAATCCCTGCCGCAATTAAAATTTGCGACAGTAAAAAATTATTTTTTGCAAAATTTACTATAGGAAAGGAAATCCCTGGCGCAATTAAAACTTGCGATAGTAAAAAATTATTTTTTGAATAATTTACTATAGAAAAGGAAATCCCTGGCGCAATTAAAATTTGCGACAGTAGAAAATTATTTTTTGCAAAATTTACTATAGAAAAGGCAATCCCTGGCGTAATTAAAATTTGCGAAAGTAGAAAATTATTTTTTGAATAATTTACTATATAAAAGGCAATCCCTGGCGTAATTAAAATTTGCGACAGTAGAAAATTATTTTTTGAATAATTTACTGTAGAAAAGGCAATCCATGGCGCAATTAAAACTTGCGATAGTAAAAAATTATTTTTTGAATAATTTACTATAGAAAAGGCAATCCCTGGCGTAATTAAAATTTGCGACAGTAAAAAATTATTTTTTGCAAAATTTACTATAGAAAAGGCAATCCCTGGCGCACTTAAAATCTGCGACAGTAAAAAATTATTTTTTGAATAATTTACTATAGAAAAGGCAATCCCTGGCGTAATTAAAATTTGCGACTGTTGAAAACTATTTTTTGAATAATTTACTATAGAAAAGGCAATCCCTGGCGTAATTAAAATTTGCGACATTAGAAAATTATTTTTTGAATAATTTACTATAGAAAAGGCAATCCCTGGCGCAATTAAAATTTGCGACAGTAGAAAATTATTTTTTGAATAATTTACTATAGAAAAGGCAATCCCTGGCGCACTTAAAATTTGCGACAGTAGAAAATTATTTTTTGAATAATTTACTATAGAAAAGGCAATCCCTGGCGTAATTAAAATTTGCGACAGTAGAAAATTATTTTTTGAATAATTTACTATAGAAAAGGCAATCCCTGGCGTATTTAAAATTTGCGACAGTAGAAAATTATTTTTTGAATAATTTACTATAGAAAAGGCAATCCCTGGCGCAATTAAAATTTGCGACAGTAAAAAATTATTTTTTGCAAAATTTACTATAGAAAAGGCAATCCCTGGCGTATTTAAAATTTGCGACAGTATAAAATTAATTTTTGAAAAATTTACTATATAAAAGGCAATCCCTGGCGTAATTAAAATTTGCGACAGTAGAAAATTATTCTTTGAATAATTTACTATAGAAAAGGCAATCCCTGGTGTAATTAAAATTTGCGACAGTTGAAAATTATTCTTTGAATAATTTACTATAGAAAAGGCAATCCCTGGCGCAATTAAAATTTGCGACAGTAAAAAATTATTTTTTGAATAATTTACTATAGAAAAGGCAATCCCTGGCGTAATTAAAATTTGCGACAGTAAAAAATTATTTTTTGAATAATTTACTATAGAAAAGGCAATCCCTGGCGTAATTAAAATTTGCGACAGTAGAAAATTATTTTTTGAATAATTTACTATAGAAAAGGCAATCCCTGGCGTATTTAAAATTTGCGACAGTATAAAATTAATTTTTGAAAAATTTACTATATAAAAGGCAATCCCTGGCGTAATTAAAATTTGCGACAGTAGAAAATTATTTTTTGAATAATTTACTGTAGAAAAGGCAATCCCTGGCGCACTTAAAATTTGCGACAGTAGAAAATTATTTTTTGCAAAATTTACTATAGAAAAGGCAATCCCTGGCGCAATTAAAATTTGCGACAGTAAAAAATTATTTTTTGAATAATTTACTATAGAAAAGGCAGTCCCTGGCGTAATTAAAATTTGCGACAGTAGAAAACTATTTTTTGAATAATTTACTATAGAAAAGGCAATCCCTGTCGTAATTAAAATGTGCGACAGTAGAAAATTATTTTTTGAATAATTTACTACAGAAAAGGCAATTCCTGGCGTAATTAAAACTTGCGATAGTAAAATATTATTTTTTGAATAATTTACTATAGAAAAGGCAATCCCTGGCGCAATTAAAATTTGCGACAGTAAAAAATTATTTTTTGCAAAATTTAGTATAGAAAAGGCAATCCCTGGCGTAATTAAAATTTGCGACAGTATAAAATTATTTTTTGAATAATTTACTATAGAAAAGGCAATCCCTGGTGTAATTAAAATTTGCGACAGTAGAAAATTATTTTTTGAATAATTTACTATAGAAAAGGCAATCCCTGGCGTAATTAAAATTTGCGACAGTAGAAAATTATTTTTTGAATAATTTACTATAGAAAAGGCAATCCCTGGCGAAATTAAAATTTGCGACAGTAAAAAATTATTTTTTGCAAAATTTACTGTAGAAAAGGCAATCCCTGGCGCATTTAAAATTCGCGACAGTAAAAAATTATTTTTTGAATAATTTACTATAGAAAAGGCAATCCCTGGCGCAATTAAAATTTGCGACAGTAAAAAATTATTTTGTGAGAAATTTACTATAGAAAAGGCAATCCCTGGGATATTTAAAATTTGCGACAGTAGAAAATTATTTTTTGAATAATTTACTATAGAAAAGGCAATCCCTGGCGTAATTAAAATTTGCGACAGTAAAAAATTATTTTTTGAATAATTTGCTATAGAAAAGGCAATCCCTGGCGTATTTAAAATTTGCGAAAGTAAAAAATTATTTTTTGAAAAATTTACTATATAAAAGGCAATCCCTGGCGTAATTAAAATTTGCGACAGTAGAAAATTATTTTTTGAATAATTTACTATAGAAAAGGCAATCCCTGGCGTATTTAAAATTTGCGACAGTAAAAAATTATTTTTTGAAAAATTTACTATATAAAAGGCAATCCCTGTTGTAATTAAAATTTGCGACAGTTGAAAATTATTTTTTGAATAATTTACTATAGAAAAGGCAATCCCTGGCGCAATTAAAATTTGCGACAGTAAAAAATTATTTTTTGAATAATTTACTATAGAAAAGGCAATCCCTGGCGTAATTAAAATTTGCGACAGTAGAAAATTATTTTTTGAATAATTTACTATAGAAAAGGCAATCCCTGGCGCAATTAAAATTTGCGACAGTAGAAAATTATTTTTTGAATAATTTACTATAGAAAAGGCAATCCCTGGCGTAATTAAAATTTGCGACAGTAAAAAATTATTTTTTGAATAATTTACTATAGAAAAGGCAATCCCTGGCGTAATTAAAATTTGCGACAGTAGAAAATTATTTTTTGAATAATTTACTATAGAAAAGGCAATCCCTGGCGTAATTAAAATTTGCGACAGTAAAAAATTATTTTTTGAATAATTTACTATAGAAAAGGCAATCCCTGGGATATTTAAAATTTGCGACAGTAGAAAATTATTTTTTGAATAATTTACTATAGAAAAGGCAGTCCCTGGCGCACTTAAAATTTGCGACAGTAAAAAATTATTTTTTGAATAATTTACTATAGAAAAGGCAATCCCTGGCCTAATTAAAATTTGCGACAGTTGAAAATTATTTTTTGAATAATTTACTATAGAAAGTATAAAATTATTTTTTGAATAATTTACTATATAAAAGGCAATCCCTGGTGCACTTAAAATTTGCGACAGTAGAAAATTATTTTTTGAATAATTTACTATAGAAGAGGCAATCCCTGGCGTAATTAAAACTTGCGACAATAAAAAATTATTTTTTGAATAATTTACTATAGAAAAGGCAATCTCTGGGGTAATTAAAATTTGCGACAATAAAAAATTATTTTTTGAATAATTTACTATAGAAAAGGCAATCCCTGGCGCACTTAAAATTTGCGACAGTATAAAATTATTTTTAGAATAATTTACTATAGAAAAGGCAATCCCTGGCGTAATTAACATTTGCGACAGTATAAAATTATTTTTTGAATAATTTACTATAGAAAAGGCAATCCCTGGCGCACTTAAAATTTGCGACAGTAAAAAATTATTTTTTGAATAACTTACTATAGAAAAGGCAATCCCTGGCGTAATTAAAATTTGCGACAATTGAAAATTATTTTTTGAATAATTTGCTATAGAAAAGGCAATCCCTGGCGCAATTAAAATTTGCGACAGTAAAAAATTATTTTGTGTGAAATTTACTATAGAAAAGGCAATCCCTGGCCCAATTAAAATTTGCGACAGTAGAAAATTATTTTTTGAAAAGTTTACTATAGAAAAGGCAATCCCTGGCGCAATTAAAATTTGCGACAGTAAAAAATTATTTTTTGCAAAATTTACTATAGAAAAGGCAATCCCTGGCGTATTTAAAATTTGCGACAGTAAAAAATTAATATTTTGAAAAATTTACTGTAGAAAAGGCAATCCCTGGCGTAATTAAAATTTGCGACAGTATAAAATTATTTTTTGAATAATTTACTATAGAAAAGGCAATCCCTGGCGTAATTAAAATTTGCGACAGTAGAAAATTATTTTTTGAATAATTTACTATAGAAAAGGCAATCCCTGGCGTAATTAAAATTTGCGACAGTTGAAAATTATTTTTTGAATAATTTACTATCGAAAAGGCAATCCCTGGCGCAATTAAAATTTGCGACAGTAAAAAATTATTTTTTGAATAATTTACTATAGAAAAGGCAATCCCTGACACACTTAAAATTTGCGACAGTAAAAAATTATTTTTTGAATAATTTACTATAGAAAAGGCAATCCCTGGCGTAATTAAAATTTGCGACAGTTGAAAATTATTTTTTGAATAATTTACTATAGAAAAGGCAATCCCTGGCGTAATTAAAATTTGCGACAGTATAAAATTATTTTTTGCAAAATTTACTATAGAAAAGGCAATCCCTGGTGTAATTAAAATTTGCGACAGTTGAAAATTATTTTTTGAATAATTTACAATAGAAAAGGCAATCCCTGGCGAAATTAAAATTTTCGACAGTAAAAAATTATTTTTTGAATAATTTACTATAGAAAAGGCAATCCCTGGCGTAATTAAAATTTGCGACAGTAGAAAATTATTTTTTGAATAATTTACTATAGAAAAGGCAATCCCTGGCGCAATTAAAATTTGCGACAGTAGAAAATTATTTTTTGAATAATTTACTATAGAAAAGGCAATCCCTGGCGTAATTAAAATTTGCGACAGTAAAAAATTATTTTTTGAATAATTTACTATAGAAAAGGCAATCCCTGGCGTAATTAAAATTTGCGACAGTAGAAAATTATTTTTTGAATAATTTACTATAGAAAAGGCAATCCCTGGCGTAATTAAAATTTGCGACAGTAAAAAATTATTTTTTGAATAATTTACTATAGAAAAGGCAATCCCTGGGATATTTAAAATTTGCGACAGTAGAAAATTATTTTTTGAATAATTTACTATAGAAAAGGCAGTCCCTGGCGCACTTAAAATTTGCGACAGTAAAAAATTATTTTTTGAATAATTTACTATAGAAAAGGCAATCCCTGGCCTAATTAAAATTTGCGACAGTTGAAAATTATTTTTTGAATAATTTACTATAGAAAAGGCAATCCCTGACGTAATTAAAATTTGCGACAGTAGAAAATTATTTTTTGAATAATTTACTATAGAAAAGGCAATCCCTGGTGTAATTAAAATTTGCGACAGTAGAAAATTATTTTTTGAATAATTTACTATAGAAAAGGCAATCCCTGGCGTATTTAAAATTTGCGACAGTAAAAAATTATTTTTTGAATAATTTACTATAGAAAAGGCGATCCCTGGCGCACTTAAAATTTGCGACAGTAAAAAATTATTTTTTGAATAATTTACTATAGAAAAGGCAATCCCTGGCGTAATTAAAATTTGCGACAGTTGAAAATTATTTTTTGAATAATTTACTATAGAAAAGGCAATCCCTGGCGTATTTAAAATTTGCGACAGTAAAAAATTATTTTTTGAATAATTTACTATAGAAAAGGCAATACCTGGCGCACTTAAAATTTGCGACAGTAAAAAATTATTTTTTGAATAATTTACTATAGAAAAGGCAATCCCTGGCGTAATTAAAATTTGCGACAGTTGAAAATTATTTTTTGAATAATTTACTATAGAAAAGGCAATCCCTGGCGTAATTAAAATTTGCGACAGTTGAAAATTATTTTTTGAATAATTTACTATAGAAAAGGCAATCCCTGGCGTAATTAAAATTTGCGACAGTAGAAAATTATTTTTTGAATAATTTACTATAGAAAAGGCAATCCCTGGCGCAATTAAAATTTGCGACAGTAGAAAATTATTTTTTGAATAATTTACTATAGAAAAGGCAATCCCTGGCGTAATTAAAATTTGCGACAGTAAAAAATTATTTTTTGAATAATTTACTATAGAAAAGGCAATCCCTGGCGTAATTAAAATTTGCGAAAGTATAAAATTATTTTTTGAATAATTTACTATATAAAAGGCAATCCCTGGTGCACTTAAAATTTGCGACAGTAGAAAATTATTTTTTGAATAATTTACTATAGAAGAGGCAATCCCTGGCGTAATTAAAACTTGCGACAATAAAAAATTATTTTTTGAATAATTTACTATAGAAAAGGCAATCTCTGGCGTAATTAAAATTTGCGACAATAAAAAATTATTTTTTGAATAATTTACTATAGAAAAGGCAATCCCTGGCGCACTTAAAATTTGCGACAGTATAAAATTATTTTTAGAATAATTTACTATAGAAAAGGCAATCCCTGGCGTAATTAACATTTGCGACAGTATAAAATTATTTTTTGAATAATTTACTATAGAAAAGGCAATCCCTGGCGCACTTAAAATTTGCGACAGTAAAAAATTATTTTTTGAATAACTTACTATAGAAAAGGCAATCCCTGGCGTAATTAAAATTTGCGACAATTGAAAATTATTTTTTGAATAATTTGCTATAGAAAAGGCAATCCCTGGCGCAATTAAAATTTGCGACAGTAAAAAATTATTTTGTGTGAAATTTACTATAGAAAAGGCAATCCCTGGCCCAATTAAAATTTGCGACAGTAGAAAATTATTTTTTGAAAAGTTTACTATAGAAAAGGCAATCCCTGGCGCAATTAAAATTTGCGACAGTAAAAAATTATTTTTTGCAAAATTTACTATAGAAAAGGCAATCCCTGGCGTATTTAAAATTTGCGACAGTAAAAAATTAATATTTTGAAAAATTTACTGTAGAAAAGGCAATCCCTGGCGTAATTAAAATTTGCGACAGTATAAAATTATTTTTTGAATAATTTACTATAGAAAAGGCAATCCCTGGCGTAATTAAAATTTGCGACAGTAGAAAATTATTTTTTGAATAATTTACTATAGAAAAGGCAATCCCTGGCGTAATTAAAATTTGCGACAGTTGAAAATTATTTTTTGAATAATTTACTATCGAAAAGGCAATCCCTGGCGCAATTAAAATTTGCGACAGTAAAAAATTATTTTTTGAATAATTTACTATAGAAAAGGCAATCCCTGACACACTTAAAATTTGCGACAGTAAAAAATTATTTTTTGAATAATTTACTATAGAAAAGGCAATCCCTGGCGTAATTAAAATTTGCGACAGTTGAAAATTATTTTTTGAATAATTTACAATAGAAAAGGCAATCCCTGGCGAAATTAAAATTTTCGACAGTAAAAAATTATTTTTTGAATAATTTACTATAGAAAAGGCAATCCCTGGCGCAATTAAATTTGCGACAGTTGAAAATTATTTTTTGAATAATTTACTATAGAAAAGGCAATCCCTGGCGTAATTAAAATTTGCGAAAGTAAAAATTATTTTTTGCAAAATTTACTATAGAAATGGCAATACCTGGCGTATTTAAAATTTGCGACAGTAAAAAATTAATATTTTGAAAAATTTACTGTAGAAAAGGCAATCCCTGGCGCAATTAAAATTTGCGACAGTATAAAATTATTTTTTGAATAATTTACTATAGAAAAGGCAATCCCTGGCGTAATTAAAATTTGCGACAGTATAAAATTATTTTTTGAAAAATTTACTATAGAAAAGGCAATCCCTGGCGTAATTAAAATTTGCGACAGTAAAAAATTATTTTTTGAATAATTTACTATAGAAAATGCAATCCCTGGCGTAATTAAAATTTGCGAAAGTATAAAATTATTTTTTGAATAATTTACTATATAAAAGGCAATCCCTGGCGCACTTAAAATTTGTGACAGTAGAAAATTATTTTTTGAATAATTTACTATAGAAAAGGCAATCCCTGGCGTAATTAAAACTTGCGACAATAAAAAATTATTTTTTGAATAATTTACTATAGAAAAGGCAATCTCTGGCGTAATTAAAATTTGCGACAGTAAAAAATTATTTTTTGAATAATTTACTATAGAAAAGGCAATCCCTGGCGTAATTAAAATTTGCGACAGTAGAAAATTATTTTTTGAATAATTTACTATAGAAAAGGCAATCCCTGGCGCAATTAAAATTTGCGACAGTATAAAATTATTTTTTGAATAATTTACTATAGAAAAGGCAATCCCTGGCGTAATTAAAATTTGCGACAGTATAAAATTATTTTTTGAATAATTTACTATAGAAAAGGCAATCCCTGGCGTAATTAAAATTTGCGACAGTAAAAAATTATTTTTTGAATAATTTACTATAGAAAAGGCAATCCCTGGGATATTTAAAATTTGCGACAGTAGAAAATTATTTTTTGAATAATTTACTATAGAAAAGGCAGTCCCTGGCGCACTTAAAATTTGCGACAGTAAAAAATTATTTTTTGAATAATTTACTATAGAAAAGGCAATCCCTGGCGTAATTAAAATTTGTGACAGTTGAAAATTATTTTTTGAATAATTTACTATAGAAAAGGCAATCCCTGACGTAATTAAAATTTGCGACAGTAGAAAATTATTTTTTGAATAATTTACTATAGAAAAGGCAATCCCTGGTGTAATTAAAATTTGCGACAGTAGAAAATTATTTTTTGAATAATTTACTATAGAAAATGCAATCCCTGGCGTATTTAAAATTTGCGACAGTAAAAAATTATTTTTTGAATAATTTACTATAGAAAAGGCAATCCCTGGCGCACTCAAAATTTGCGACAATAAAAAATTATTTTTTGAATAATTTACTATAGAAAAGGCAATCCCTGGCGTAATTAAAATTTGCGACAGTAGAAAATTATTTTTTGAATAATTTACTATAGAAAAGGCAATCCCTGGCGCAATTAAAATTTGCGACAGTATAAAATTATTTTTTGAATAATTTACTATAGAAAAGGCAATCCCTGGCGTAATTAAAATTTGCGACAGTATAAAATTATTTTTTGAATAATTTACTATAGAAAAGGCAATCCCTGGCGTAATTAAAATTTGCGACAGTAAAAAATTATTTTTTGAATAATTTACTATAGAAAAGGCAATCCCTGGGATATTTAAAATTTGCGACAGTAGAAAATTATTTTTTGAATAATTTACTATAGAAAAGGCAGTCCCTGGCGCACTTAAAATTTGCGACAGTAAAAAATTATTTTTTGAATAATTTACTATAGAAAAGGCAATCCCTGGCGTAATTAAAATTTGCGACAGTTGAAAATTATTTTTTGAATAATTTACTATAGAAAAGGCAATCCCTGACGTAATTAAAATTTGCGACAGTAGAAAATTATTTTTTGAATAATTTACTATGGAAAAGGCAATCCCTGGTGTAATTAAAATTTGCGACAGTAGAAAATTATTTTTTGAATAATTTACTATAGAAAATGCAATCCCTGGCGTATTTAAAATTTGCGACAGTAAAAAATTATTTTTTGAATAATTTACTATAGAAAAGGCAATCCCTGGCGCACTCAAAATTTGCGACAATAAAAAATTATTTTTTGAATAATTTACTATAGAAAAGGCAATCCCTGGCGTAATTAAAATTTGCGACAGTTGAAAATTATTTTTTGAATAATTTACTATAGAAAAGGCAATCCCAGGCGTATTTAAAATTTGCGACAGTAAAAAATTATTTTTTGAATAAATTACTATAGAAAAGGCAATCCCTGGCGCACTTAAAATTTGCGACAGCAAAAAATTATTTTTTGAATAATTTACTATAGAAAAGGCAATCCCTGGCGTAATTAAAATTTGCGACAGTTGAAAATTATTTTTTGAATAATTTACTATAGAAAAGGCAATCCCTGGCGTAATTAAAATTTGCGAAAGTATAAAATTATTTTTTGAATAATTTACTATATAAAAGGCAATCCCTGGCGCACTTAAAATTTGCGACAGTAGAAAATTATTTTTTGAATAATTTACTATAGAAAAGACAATCCCTGGCGTAATTAAAACTTGCGACAATAAAAAAATATTTTTTGAATAATTTACTATAGAAAAGGCAATCTCTGGCGTAATTAAAATTTGCGACAGTAAAAAATTATTTTTTGAATAATTTACTATAGAAAAGGCAATCCCTGGCGCACTTAAAATTTGCGACAGTATAAAATTATTTTTTGAATAATTTACTATAGAAAAGGCAATCCCTGGCGTAGTTAACATTTGCGACAGTATAAAATTATTTTTTGAATAATTTACTATAGAAAAGGCAATCCCTGGCGCACTTAAAATTTGCGACAGTAAAAAATCATTTTTTGAATAACTTACTATAGAAAAGGCAATCCCTGGCGTAATTAAAATTTGCGACAATTGAATATTATTTTTTGAATAATTTACTATAGAAAAGGCAATCCCTGGCGCAATTAAAATTTGCGACAGTAAAAAATTATTTTGTGTGAAATTTACTATAGAAAAGGCAATCCCTGGCCCAATTAAAATTTGCGACAGTAGAAAATTATTTTTAGAAAAGTTTACTATAGAAAAGGCAATCCCTGGCGCAATTAAAATTTGCGACAGTAAAAAATTATTTTTTGCAAAATTTACTATAGAAAAGGCAATCCCTGGCGTATTTAAAATTTGCGACAGTAAAAAATTAATATTTTGAAAAATTTACTGTAGAAAAGGCAATCCCTGGCGTAATTAAAATTTGCGACAGTATAAAATTATTTTTTGAATAATTTACTATAGAAAAGGCAATCCCTGGCGTAATTAAAATTTGCGACAGCAGAAAATTATTTTTTGAATAATTTACTATAGAAAAGGCAATCCCTGGCGTATTTAAAATTTGCGACAGTAAAAAATTATTTTTTGAATAATTTACTATAGAAAAGGCAATCCCTGGCGCACTTAAAATTTGCGACAGTAAAAAAATTATTTTTTGAATAATTTACTATAGAAAAGGCAATCCCTGGCGTAATTAAAATTTGCGACAGTATAAAATTATTTTTTTGAAATTTACTATAGAAAAGGCAAACCCTGCGATATTTAAAATTTGCGACAGTAAAAAATTATTTTTTGAATAATTTACTATACAAAAGGCAATCAATCCATGGCGTAATTAAAATTCGCGACAGTATAAAATTATTTTTTTGCAAATTTACTATAGAAAAGGCAATCCCTGGCGTCATTAAAATTTGCGACAGTAGAAAATTATTTTTTGAATAATTTACTATAGAAAGGTCCCTGGCGCAATTAAAATTTTCGACAGTAAAAATTATTTTTGAAGTAATTACTATTGAATAGGCAATCCATTGCGACTTAAAATTTGGACAGTAATTTCCTTTTGCGATTACTTTAAATTTGCGACAGTAAAAAATTATATTTTGAAAAATTTACTATAGAAAAGGCAATCCCTTGCGTAAAATTCTACTAAAGAAAAGGCAATCCTGGCGTAATTAAAATTTAGCGACAGTAGAAAATTATTTTTTGAATAATTTACTATAGAAAAGGC
The DNA here is from genome assembly GCA_963930735.1 of Dioctria linearis. Taxonomy (NCBI): domain Eukaryota; kingdom Metazoa; phylum Arthropoda; class Insecta; order Diptera; family Asilidae; genus Dioctria; species Dioctria linearis. The sequence goes on from CAWVNZ010001387.1 coordinate 363,414, forward strand.
AATCCCTGGCGTAATTAAAATATGTGACAGTAAAAAATTATTTTTTGAATAATTTACTATAGAAAAGGCAATCCCTGGCGTAATTAAAATTTGCGACAGTAAAAAATTATTTTTTGAATAATTTACTATAGAAAAGGCAATCCCTGGCGTATTTAAAATTTGCGACAGTAAGAAATTATTTTTTGAATAATTTACTATAGAAAAGGCAATCCCTGGCGCACTTAAAATTTGCGACAGTAAAAAATTATTTTTTGAATAATTTACTATAGAAAAGGCAATCCCTGGCGTAATTAAAATTTGCGACAGTTGAAAATTATTTTTTGAATAATTTACTATAGAAAAGGCAATCCCTGGCGCAATTAAAATTTGCGACAGTAAAAAATTATTTTTTGCAAATTTACTATAGAAAAGGCAATCCCTGGCGTAATTAAAATTTGCGACAGTAGAAAATTATTTTTTGAATAATTTACTATAGAAAAGGCAATCCCTGGCGCAATTAAAATTTGCGACAGTAAAAAATTATTTTTTGAAAAATTTACTGTAGAAAAGGCAATCCCTGGCGCAATTAAAATTTGCGACAGTAGAAAATTATTTTTTGAATAATTTACTATAGAAAAGGCAATCCCTAGCGTAACTAAAATTTGCGACAGTATAAAATTATTTTTTGAATAATTTACTATAGAAAAGGCAATTCCAGGCGTAATTAAAATTTGCGACAGTATAAAATTATTTTTTGAATAATTTACTATAGAAAAGGCAATCCCTGGCGTAATTAAAATTTGCGACAGTAGAAAATTATTTTTTGAATAATTTACTATAGAAAAGGCAATCCCTGGCGTAATTAAAATTTGCGACAGTATAAAATTATTTTTTGAATAATTTACTATAGAAAAGGCAATCCCTGGCGTAATTAAAATTTGCGACAGTTGAAAATTATTTTTTGAATAATTTACTATAGAAAAGGCAATCCCTGGCGCAATTAAAATTTGCGACAGTAAAAAATTATTTTTTGCAAAATTTACTATAGAAAAGGCAATCCCTGGCGTAATTAAAATTTGCGACAGTTGAAAATTACTTTTTGAATAATTTACTATAGAAAAGGCAATCCCTGGCGCACTTAAAATTTGCGACAGTAAAAAATTATTTTTTGAATAATTTACTATAGAAGAGGCAATCCCTGGCGCAATTAAAATTTGCGACAGTAGAAAATTATTTTTTGAATAATTTACTATAGAAAAGGCAATCCCTGGGATATTTAAAATTTGCGACAGTAGAAAATTATTTTTGGATAATTTACTATAGAAAAGGCAATCCCTGGCATAATTAAAATTTGCGACAGTAGAAAATTATTTTTTGAATAATTTACTATAGAAAAGGCAATCCCTGGCGCAATTAAAATTTGCGACAGTTGAAAATTATTTTTTGAATAATTTACTATAGAAAAGGCAATCCCTGGCGTAATTAAAATTTTCGACAGTTGAAAATTATTTTTTGAATAATTTACTATAGAAAAGGCAATCCCTGGCGTAATTAAAATTTGCGACAATTGAAAATTATTTTTTGAATAATTTACTATAGAAAAGGCAATCCCAGGCGTAATTAAAATTTGCGACAGTATAAAATTATTGTTTGCAAAATTTACTATAGAAAAGGGAATCCCTGGCGTAATTAAAATTTGCGACAGTTGAAAATTATTTTTTGAATAATTTACTATAGAAAAGGCAATCCCTGGCGTAATTAAAATTTTCGACAGTAAAAAATTATTTTTTGAATAATTTACTATAGAAAAGGCAATCCCTGGTGCACTTAAAATTTGCGATAGTAAAAAATTATTTTTTGAATAATTTACTATAGAAAAGGCAATCCCTGGCGTAATTAAAATTTGCGACAATTGAAAATTATTTTTTGAATAATTTACTATAGAAAAGGCAATCCCTGGCGCAATTAAAATTTGCGACAGTAAAAAATTATTTTTTGCAAAATTTACTATAGAAAAGGCAATCCCTGGCGTAATTAAAATTTGCGACAGTAGAAAATTATTTTTTGAAAAGTCTACTATAGAAAAGGCAATCCCTGGCGCAATTAAAATTTGCGACAGTAAAAAATTATTTTTTGCAAAATTTACTATAGGAAAGGAAATCCCTGGCGCAATTAAAACTTGCGATAGTAAAAAATTATTTTTTGAATAATTTACTATAGAAAAGGAAATCCCTGGCGCAATTAAAATTTGCGACAGTAGAAAATTATTTTTTGCAAAATTTACTATAGAAAAGGCAATCCCTGGCGTAATTAAAATTTGCGAAAGTAGAAAATTATTTTTTGAATAATTTACTATATAAAAGGCAATCCCTGGCGTAATTAAAATTTGCGACAGTAGAAAATTATTTTTTGAATAATTTACTGTAGAAAAGGCAATCCCTGGCGCAATTAAAATTTGCGACAGTAAAAAATTATTTTTTGAATAATTTACTATAGAAAAGGCAATCCCTGGCGTAATTAAAATTTGCGACAGTAAAAAATTATTTTTTGAATAATTTACTATAGAAAAGGCAATCCCTGGCGTATTTAAAATTTGCGACAGTAAGAAATTATTTTTTGAATAATTTACTATAGAAAAGGCAATAGCTGGCGCACTTAAAATTTGCGACAGTAAAAAATTATTTTTTGAATAATTTACTATAGAAAAGGCAATCCCTGGCGTAATTAAAATTTGCGACAGTTGAAAATTATTTTTTGAATAATTTACTATAGAAAAGGCAATCCCTGGCGTAATTAAAATTTTCGACAGTAAAAAATTATTTTTTGAATAATTTACTATAGAAAAGGCAATCCCTGGCGCAATTAAAATTTGCGACAGTAAAAAATTATTTTTTGCAAAATTTACTATAGAAAAGGCAATCCCTGGCGTAATTAAAATTTGCGACAGTTGAAAATTATCTTTTGAATAATTTACTATAGAAAAGGCAATCCCTGGCGCACTTAAAATTTGCGACAGTAAAACATTATTTTTTGAATAATTTACTATAGAAAAGGCAACCCCTGGCGCAATTAAAATTGGCGACAGTAGAAAATTATTTTTTGAATAATTTACTATAGAAAAGGCAATCCCTGGGATATTTAAAATTTGCGACAGTAGAAAATTAGTTTTTGAATAATTTACTATAGAAAAGGCAATCCATGGCGTAATTAAAATTTGCGACAGTAGAAAATTATTTTTTGAATAATTTACTATAGAAAAGGCAATCCCTGGCGCAATTAAAATTTGCGACAGTTGAAAATTATTTTTTGAATAATTTACTATAGAAAAGGCAATCCCTGGCGTAATTAAAATTTTCGACAGTTGAAAATTATTTTTTGAATAATTTACTATAGAAAAGGCAATCCCTGGCGTAATTAAAATTTGCGACAGTTGAAAATTATTTTTTGAATAATTTACTATAGAAAAGGCAAAAAGGCAATCCCTGGCGCAATTAAAATTTGCGACAGTAAAAAATTATTTTTTGCAAAATTTACTATAGAAAAGGCAATCCCTGGCGTAATTAAAATTTGCGACAGTTGAAAATTATTTTTTGAATAATTTACTATAGAAAAGGCAATCCCTGGCGCACTTAAAATTTGCGACAGTAAAAAATTATTTTTTGAATAATTTACTATAGAAAAGGCAATCCCTGGCGCAATTAAAATTTGCGACAGTAGAAAATTATTTTTTGAATAATTTACTATAGAAAAGGCAATCCCTGGGATATTTAAAATTTGCGACAGTAGAAAATTATTTTTTGAATAATTTACTATAGAAAAGGCAATCCCTGGCGTAATTAAAATTTGCGACAGTAGAAAATTATTTTTTGAATAATTTACTATAGAAAAGGCAATCCCTGGCGCAATTAAAATTTGCGACAGTTGAAAATTATTTTTTGAATAATTTACTATAGAAAAGGCAATCCCTGGCGTAATTAAAATTTTCGACAGTTGAAAATTATTTTTTGAATAATTTACTATAGAAAAGGCAATCCCTGGCGTAATTAAAATTTGCGACAATTGAAAATTATTTTTTGAATAATTTACTATAGAAAAGGCAATCCCTGGCGTAATTAAAATTTGCGACAGTATAAAATTATTTTTTGCAAAATTTACTATAGAAAAGGGAATCTCTGGCGTAATTAAAATTTGCGACAGTTGAAAATTATTTTTTGAATAATTTACTATAGAAAAGGCAATCCCTGGCGTAATTAAAATTTTCGACAGTAAAAAATTATTTTTTGAATAATTTACTATAGAAAAGGCAATCCCTGGTGCACTTAAAATTTGCGACAGTAAAAAATTATTTTTTGAATAATTTACTATAGAAAAGGCAATCCCTGGCGTAATTAAAATTTGCGACAATTGAAAATTATTTTTTGAATAATTTACTATAGAAAAGGCAATCCCTGGCGCAATTAAAATTTGCGACAGTAAAAAATTATTTTTTGCAAAATTTACTATAGAAAAGATAATCCCTGGCGTAATTAAAATTTGCGACAGTAGAAAATTATTTTTTGAAAAATCTACTATAGAAAAGGCAATCCCTGGCGCAATTAAAATTTGCGACAGTAAAAAATTATTTTTTGCAAAATTTACTATAGGAAAGGAAATCCCTGGCGCAATTAAAACTTGCGATAGTAAAAAATTATTTTTTGAATAATTTACTATAGAAAAGGAAATCCCTGGCGCAATTAAAATTTGCGACAGTAGAAAATTATTTTTTGCAAAATTTACTATAGAAAAGGCAATCCCTGGCGTAATTAAAATTTGCGAAAGTAGAAAATTATTTTTTGAATAATTCACTATATAAAAGGCAATCCCTGGCGTAATTAAAATTTGCGACAGTAGAAAATTATTTTTTGAATAATTTACTGTAGAAAAGGCAATCCCTGGCGCAATTAAAATTTGGGACAGTAAAAAATTATTTTTTGAATAATTTACTATAGAAAAGGCAATCCCTGGCGTAATTAAAATTTGCGACAGTAAAAAATTATTATTTGAATAATTTACTATAGAAAAGGCAATCCCTGGCGTATTTAAAATTTGCGACAGTAAGAAATTATTTTTTGAATAATTTACTATAGAAAAGGCAATCCCTGGCGCACTTAATATTTGCGACAGTAAAAAATTATTTTTTGAATAATTTACTATAGAAAAGGCAATCCCTGGCGTAATTAAAATTTGCGACAGTTGAAAATTATTTTTTGAATAATTTACTATAGAAAAGGCAATCCCTGGCGCAATTAAAATTTGCGACAGTAAAAAATTATTTTTTGCAAATTTACTATAGAAAAGGCAATCCCTGGCGTAATTAAAATTTGCGACAGTAGAAAATTATTTTTTGAATAATTTACTATAGAAAAGGCCATCCCTGGCGCAATTAAAATTTGCGACAGTAAAAAATTATTTTTTGAAAAATTTACTGTAGAAAAGGCAATCCCTGGCGCAATTAAAATTTGCGACAGTAGAAAATTATTTTTTGAATAATTTACTATAGAAAAGGCAATCGGCGTAACTAAAATTTGCGACAGTATAAAATTATTTTTTGAATAATTTACTATAGAAAAGGCAATCCCTGGCGTAATTAAAATTTGCGACAGTATAAAATTATTTTTTGAATAATTTACTATAGAAAAGGCAATCCCTGGCGTAATTAAAATTTGCGACAGTAGAAAATTATTTTTTGAATAATTTACTATAGAAAAGGCAATCCCTGGCGTAATTAAAATTTGCGACAGTATAAAATTATTTTTTGAATAATTTACTATAGAAAAGGCAATCCCTGGAGTAATTAAAATTTGCGACAGTTGAAAATTATTTTTTTGAATAATTTACTATAGAAAAGGCAATCCCTGGCGCAATTAAAATTTGCGACAGTAAAAAATTATTTTTTGCAAAATTTACTATAGAAAAGGCAATCCCTGGCGTAATTAAAATTTGCGACAGTTGAAAATTATTTTTGAATAATTTACTATAGAAAAGGCAATCCCTGGCGTAATTAAAATTTTCGACAGTAAAAAATTATTTCTTGAATAATTTACTATAGAAAAGGCAATCCCTGGTGCACTTAAAATTTGCGACAGTAAAAAATTATTTTTTGAATAATTTACTATAGAAAAGGCAATCCCTGGCGTAATTAAAATTTGCGACAGTTGAAAATTATTTTTTGAATAATTTACTCTAGAAAAGGCAATCCCTGGCGCAATTAAAATTTGCGACAGTAAAAAATTATTTTTTGCAAAATTTACTATAGAAAAGGCAATCCCTGGCGTAATTAAAATTTGCGACAGTAGAAAATTATTTTTTGAAAAGTCTACTATAGAAAAGGCAATCCCTGGCGCAATTAAAATTTGCGACAGTAAAAAATTATTTTTTGCAAAATTTACTATAGGAAAGGAAATCCCTGGCGCAATTAAAACTTGCGATAGTAAAAAATTATTTTTTGAATAATTTACTATAGAAAAGGAAATCCCTGGCGCAATTAAAATTTGCGACAGTAGAAAATTATTTTTTGCAAAATTTACTATAGAAAAGGCAATCCCTGGCGTATTTAAAATTTGCGACAGTAGAAAATTATTTTTTGAATAATTTACTATAGAAAAGGCAATCCCTGGCGCAATTAAAATTTGCGACAGTAAAAAATTATTTTTGGAATAATTTACTATAGAAAAGGCAATCCCTGGTGCAATTAAAATTTGCGACAGTAGAAAATTATTTTGTGAAAAATTTACTATAGAAAAGGCAATCCCTGGCGTAATTAAAATTTGCGACAGTAGAAAATTATTTTTTGAATAATTTACTATAGAAAAGGCAATCCCTGGCGTATTTAAAATTTGCGACAGTAGAAAATTATTTTTTGAATAATTTACTATAGAAAAGGCAATCCCTGGCGCAATTAAAATTTGCGACAGTAAAAAATTATTTTTTGAATAATTTACTATAGAAAAGGCAATCCCTGGCGTAATTAAAATTTGCGACAGTATAAAATTAATTTTTGAAAAATTTACTATATAAAAGGCAATCCCTGGCGCAATTAAAATTTGCGACAGTTGAAAATTATTTTTGGAATAATTTACTATAGAAAAGGCAATCCCTGGCGTAATTAAAATTTGCGACAGTTGAAAATTATTTTTTGAATAATTTACTATAGAAAAGGCAATCCCTGGCGTAATTAAAATTTGCGACAATTGAAAATTATTTTTTGAATAATTTACTATAGAAAAGGCAATCCCTGGCGTAATTAAAATTTGCGACAGTATAAAATTATTTTTTGCAAAATTTACTATAGAAAAGGCAATCCCTGGCGTAATTAAAATTTGCGACAGTTGAAAATTATTTTTTGAATAATTTACTATAGAAAAGGCAATCCCTGGCGTAATTAAAATTTTCGACAGTAAAAAATTATTTTTTGAATAATTTACTATAGAAAAGGCAATCCCTGGTGCACTTAAAATTTGCGACAGTAAAAAATTATTTTTTGAATAATTTACTATAGAAAAGTCAATCCCTGGCGTAATTAAAATTTGCGACAGTTGAAAATTATTTTTTGAATAATTTACTATAGAAAAGGCAATCCCTGGCGCAATTAAAATTTGCGACAGTAAAAAATAATTTTTTGCAAAATTTACTATAGAAAAGGCAATCCCTGGCGTAATTAAAATTTGCGACAGTAGAAAATTATTTTTTGAAAAGTCTACTATAGAAAAGGCAATCCCTGGCGCAATTAAAATTTGCGACAGTAAAAAATTATTTTTTGCAAAATTTACTATAGGAAAGGAAATCCCTGGCGCAATTAAAACTTGCGATAGTAAAAAATTATTTTTTGAATAATTTACTATAGAAAAGGAAATCCCTGGCGCAATTAAAATTTGCGACAGTAGAAAATTATTTTTTGCAAAATTTACTATAGAAAAGGCAATCCCTGGCGTAATTAAAATTTGCGAAAGTAGAAACTTATTTTTTGAATAATTTACTATATAAAAGGCAATCCCTGGCGTAATTAAAATTTGCGACAGTAGAAAATTTTTTTTTGAATAATTTACTGTAGAAAAGGCAATCCCTGGCGCAATTAAAACATGCGATAGTAAAAAATTATTTTTTGAATAATTTACTATAGAAAAGGCAATCCCTGGCGTAATTAAAATTTGCGACAGTAAAAATTAATTTTTTGCAAAATTTACTATAGAAAAGGCAATCCCTGGCGCACTTAAAATTTGCGACAGTAAAAAATTATTTTTTAATAATTTACTATAGAAAAGGCAATCCCTGGCGTAATTAAAATTTGCGACAGTAGAAAATTATTTTTTGAATAATTTACTATAGAAAAGGCAATCCCTGGCGTAATTAAAATTTGCGACATTAGAAAAATATTTTTTGAATAATTTACTATAGAAAAGGCAATCCCTGGCGCAATTAAAATTTGCGACAGTAGAAAATTATTTTTTGAATAATTTACTATAGAAAAGGCAATCCCTGGCGCACTTAAAATTTGCGACAGTAGAAAATAATTTTTTGAATAATTTACTATAGAAAAGGCAATCCCTGGCGTAATTAAAATTTGCGACAGTAGAAAATTATTTTTTGATAATTTACTATAGAAAAGGCAATCCCTGGCGCAATTAAAATTTGCGACAGTAAAAAATTATTTTTTGCAAAATTTACTATAGAAAAGGCAATCCCTGGCGCAATTAAAATTTGCGACAGTAGAAAATTATTTTTTGAAAAATTTACTATAGAAAAGGCAATCCCTGGTGTAATTAAAATTTGAGACAGTAGAAAATTATTTTTTGAATAATTTACTATAGAAAAGGCAATCCCTGGCGTATTTAAAATTTGCGACAGTAGAAAATTATTTTTTGAATAATTTACTATAGAAAAGGCAATCCCTGGCGCAATTAAAATTTGCGACAGTAAAAAATAATTTTTTCAAAATTTACTATAGAAAAGGCAATCCCTGGCGTATTTAAAATTTGCGACAGTATAAAATTAATTTTTGAAAAATTTACTATATAAAAGGCAATCCCTGGCGTAATTAAAATTTGCGACAGTAGAAAATTATTCTTTGAATAATTTACTATAGAAAAGGCAATCCCTGGTGTAATTAAAATTTGCGACAGTTGAAAATTATTTTTTGAATAATTTACTAAAGAAAAGGCAAACCCTGGCGCAATTAAAATTTGCGACAGTAAAAAATTATTTTTTGAATAATTTACTATAGAAAAGGCAATCCCTGGCGTAATTAAAATTTGCGACAGTAAAAAATTATTTTTTGAATAATTTACTATAGAAAAGGCAATCCCTGGCGTAATTAAAATTTGCGACAGTAGAAAATTATTTTTTGAATAACTTACTATAGAAAAGGCAATACCTGGCGTATTTAAAATTTGCGACAGTATAAAATTAATTTTTGAAAAATTTACTATATAAAAGGCAATCCCTGGCGTAATTAAAATTTGCGACAGTAGAAAATTATTTTTTGAATAATTTACAGTAGAAAAGGCAATCCCTGGCGCACTTAAAATTTGCGACAGTAGAAAATTATTTTTTGCAAAATTTACTATAGAAAAGGCAATCCCTGGCGCAATTAAAATTTGCGACAGTAAAAAATTATTTTTTGAATAATTTACTATAGAAAAGGCAATCCCTGGCGTAATTAAAATTTGCGACAGTAGAAAACTATTTTTGAATAATTTACTATAGAAAAGGCAATCCCTGTCGTAATTAAAATGTGCGGACAGTAGAAAATTATTTTTTGAATAATTTACTATAGAAAAGGCAATCCCTGGCGTAATTAAAACTTGCGATAGTAAAAAATTATTTTTTGAATAATTTACTATAAAAAAGGCAATCCCTGGCGCAATTAAAATTTGCGACAGTAAAAAATTATTTTTTGCAAAATTTAGTATAGAAAAGGCAATCCCTGGCGTAATTAAAATTTGCGACAGTATAAAATTATTTTTTGAATAATTTACTATAGAAAAGGCAATCCCTGGCGTAATTAAAATTTGCGACAGTAGAAAATTATTTTTTGAATAATTTACTATAGAAAAGGCAATCCCTGGCGTAATTGAAATTTGCGACAGTAGAACATTATTTTTTGCAAAATTTACTGTAGAAAAGGCAATCCCTGGCGCATTTAAATTCGCGACAGTAAAAAATTATTTTTTGAATAATTTACTATAGAAAAGGCAATCCCTGGCGCAATTAAAATTTGCGACAGTAAAAAATTATTTTGTGAGAAATTTACTATAGAAAAGGCAATCCCTGGGATATTTAAAATTTGCGACAGTAGAAAATTATTTTTTGAATAATTTACTATAGAAAAGGCAATCCCTGGCGTAATTAAAATTTGCAACAGTAAAAAATTATTTTTTGAATAATTTACTATAGAAAAGGCAATCCCTGGCGTAATTAAAATTTGCGACAGTAGAAAACTATTTTTTGAATAATTTACTATAGAAAAGGCAATCCCTGTCGTAATTAAAATGTGCGACAGTAGAAAATTATTTTTTGAATAATTTACTATAGAAAAGGCAATCCCTGGCGTAATTAAAACTTGCGATAGTAAAAAATTATTTTTTGAATTGTTTACTATAGAAAAGGCAATCCCTGGCGCACTTAAAATTTGCGACAGTAAAAAATTATTTTTTGAATAATTTACTATAGAAAAGGCAATCAATCCCTGGCGTAATTAAAATTTGCGGCAGTAGAAAATTATTTTTTGAATAATTTACTATAGAAAAGGCAATCCCTGGCGCAATTAAAATTTGCGACAGTATAAAATTATTTTTTGAATAATCTACTATAGTAAAGGCAATCCGTGCCGTATTTAAAATTTGCGACAGTATAAAATTATTTTTTGAATAATTTACTATAGAAAAAGGCAATCCCTGGCGCACTTAAAATTTGCGACAGTAAAAAATTATTTTTTGAATAATTTACTATAGAAAAGGCAATCCCTGGCGTAATTAAAATTTGCGACAGTAGAAAATTATTTTTTGAATAATATACTATAGAAAAGGCAATCCCTGGCGTAGTTAAAATTTGCGACAGTAAAAAAATATTTTTTGAATAATTTACTATAGAAAAGGCAATCCCTGGCGTAATTAAAATTTGCGACAGAATAAAATTATATTTGAATAATTTACTATATAAAAGGCAACCCCGGGCGTAATTAAAATTTGCGACAGTAAAAAATTATGTTTTGAATAATTTACTATAGAAAAGGCAATCCCTGGCGTAATTAAAATTTGCGACAGTTGAAAATTATTTTTTGAATAATTTACTATAGAAACGGCAATCCCTGGCGCAATTAAAATTTGCGACAGTAAAAAATTATTTTTTGAATAATTTACTATAGAATAGGCAATCCCTGGCATAATTAAAATTTGCGACAGTATAAAATTATTTTTTGAATAATTTACTATAGAAAAGGCAATCCCTGGCGTAATTAAAATTTGCGACAGTATAAAATTATTTTTTGAATAATTTACTATAGAAAAGGCAATCCCTGGCGCACTTAAAATTTGCGACAGTAAAAAATTATTTTTGAATAATTTACTAAAGAAAACGCAATCCCTGGCGTAATTAAAATTTGCGACAGTAGAAAATTATTTTTTGAATAATATACTGTAGAAAAGCAATCCCAGGAGTAATTAAAATTTGCGACAGTAGAAAATTATTTTTTGAAAAATTTACTGTAGGAAAGGCAATCCCTGGCGCAATTAAAATTTGCGACAGTATAAATTATTTTTTGAATAATTTACTATAGAAAAGGCAATCCCTGCGTAATTAAAATTTGCTACAGTATAAAATTATTTTTTGAATAATTTACTATAGAAAAGGCAATCCCTGGCGCAATTAAAATATGCGACAGTAAAAAATTATTTTTGAATAATTTACTATAGAAAAGGCAATCCCTGGCGTAATTAAAATTTGCGACAGTATAAAATTATTTTTTGAATAATTTACTATAGAAAAGGCAATCCCTGGCGTAATTAAAATTTGAGACAGTAGAAAATTATTTTTTGAATAATTTACTATAGAAATGGCAATCCCTGGCGTAATTAAAATTTGCGACAGTAAAAAATTATTTTTTGAATAATTTACTATAGAAAAGGCAATCAATCCCTGGCGTAATTAAAATTTGCGGCAGTAGAAAATTATTTTTTGAATAATTTACTATAGAAAAGGCAATCCCTGGCGCAATTAAAATTTGCGACAGTATAAAATTATTTTTTGAATAATCTACTATAGAAAAGGCAATCCGTGCCGTATTTAAAATTTGCGACAGTATAAAATTATTTTTTGAATAATTTACTATAGAAAAGGCAATCCCTGGCGCACTTAAAATTTGCGACAGTAAAAAATTATTTTTTGAATAATTTACTATAGAAAAGGCAATCCCTGGCGTAATTAAAATTTGCGACAGTAGAAAATTATTTTTTGAATAATTTACTATAGAAAAGGCAATCCCTGGCGTAGTTAAAATTTGCGACAGTAAAAAAATATTTTTTGAATAATTTACTATAGAAAAGGCAATCCCTGGCGTAATTAAAATTTGCGACAGAATAAAATTATATTTTGAATAATTTACTATATAAAAGGCAACCCCGGGCGTAATTAAAATTTGCGACAGTAAAAAATTATGTTTTGAATAATTTACTATAGAAAAGGCAATCCCTGGCGTAATTAAAATTTGCGACAGTTGAAAATTATTTTTTGAATAATTTACTATAGAAACGGCAATCCCTGGCGCAATTAAAATTTGCGACAGTAAAAAATTATTTTTTGAATAATTTACTATAGAAAAGGCAATCCCTGGCGTAATTAAAATTTGCGACAGTATAAAATTATTTTTTGAATAATTTACTATAGAAAAGGCAATCCCTGGCGTAATTAAAATTTGCGACAGTATAAAATTATTTTTTTGAATAATTTACTATAGAAAAGGCAATCCCTGGCGCACTTAAAATTTGCGACAGTAAAAAATTATTTTTTGAATAATTTACTAAAGAAAACGCAATCCCTGGCGTAATTAAAATTTGCGACAGTAGAAAATTATTTTTTGAATAATATACTGTAGAAAAGCAATCCCAGGAGTAATTAAAATTTGCGACAGTAGAAAATTATTTTTTGAAAAATTTACTGTAGGAAAGGCAATCCCTGGCGCAATTAAAATTTGCGACAGTATAAAATTATTTTTTGAATAATTTACTATAGAAAAGGCAATCCCTGGCGTAATTAAAATTTGCTACAGTATAAAATTATTTTTTGAATAATTTACTATAGAAAAGGCAATCCTGGCGCAATTAAAATATGCGACAGTAAAAAATTATTTTTTGAATAATTTACTATAGAAAAGGCAATCCCTGGCGTAATTAAAATTTGCGACAGTATAAAATTATTTTTTGAATAATTTACTATAGAAAAGGCAATCCCTGCGTAATTAAAATTTGAGACAGTAGAAAATTATTTTTTGAATAATTTACTATAGAAAAGGCAATCCCTGGCGTAATTAAAATTTGCGACAGTAAAAAATTATTTTTTGAATAATTTACTATAGAAAAGGCAATCCCTGGCGTAATTAAAATTTGCGACAGTATAAAATTATTTTTTGAATAATTTACTATAGAAAAGGCAATCCCTGGCGTAATTAAAATTTGCGACAGTAAAAAATTATTTTTTGAATAATTTACTATATAAAAGGCAATCCCTGGCGCAATTACAATTTGCGACAGTTGAAAATTATTTTTTGAATAATTTACTATAGAAAAGGCAATCCCTGGCGTAATTAAAATTTGCGACAGTAGAAAATTATTTTTTGAATAATTTACTATATAAAAGGCAATCCCTGGGATATTTAAAATTTGCGACAGTAAAAAATTATTTTTTGAATAATTTACTATAGAAAAGGCAATCTCTGGCGTAATTAAAATTTGCGACAGTAAAAAATTATTTTTTGAATAATTTACTATAGAAAGGGCAATCCCTGGCGTAATTAAATTTGCTACAGAATAAAATTATTTTTGAATAATTTACTATATAAAAGGCAATCCCTGGCGTAATTAAAATTTGCGACAGTAAAAAATTATTTTTTGAATAATTTACTATAGAAAAGGCAATCCCTGGCGTAATTAAAATTTGCGACAGTTGAAAATTATTTTTTGAATAATTTACTATAGAAAAGGCAATCCCTGGCGCAAATAAAATTTGCGACAGTAAAAAATTATTTTTTGAATAATTTACTATAGAAAAGGCAATCCCTGGCGTAATTAAAATTTGCGACATTAGAAAATTATTTTTTGAATAATTTACTATAGAAAAGGCAATCCCTGGCGCACTTAAAATTTGCGACAGTAAAAAATTATTTTTTGAATAATTTACTATAGAAAAGGCAATCCCTGGCGTAATTAAAATTTGCGACAGTATAAAATTATTTTTGAATAATTTACTATAGAAAAGGCAATCCCTGGCGTAATTAAAATTTGCGACAGTAGAAAATTATTTTTTGAATAATTTACTATAGAACAGGCAATCCCTGGCGTAATTAAAATTTGCGACAGTAAAAAATTATTTTTTGAATAATTTACTATATAAAAGGCAATCCCTGGCGCAATTACAATTTGCGACAGTTGAAAATTGTTTTTTGAATAATTTACTATAGAAAAGGCAATCCCTGGCGTTATTAAAATTTGCGACAGTAGAAAATTATTTTTTGAATAATTTACTATATAAAAGGCAATCCCTGGGATATTTAAAATTTGCGACAGTAAAAAATTATTTTTGAATAATTTACTATAGAAAAGGCAATCTCTGGCGTAATTAAAATTTGCGACAGTAAAAAATTATTTTTTGAATAATTTACTATAGAAAGGGCAATCCCTGGCGTAATTAAAATTTGCGACAGAATAAAATTATTTTTTGAATAATTTACTATATAAAAGGCAATCCCTGGCGTAATTAAAATTTGCGACAGTAAAAAATTATTTTTTGAATAATTTACTATAGAAAAGGCAATCCCTGGCGTAATTAAAATTTGCGACAGTTGAAAATTATTTTTTGAATAATTTACTATAGAAAAGGCAATCCCTGGCGCAAATAAAATTTGCGACAGTAAAAAATTATTTTTGAATAATTTACTATAGAAAAGGCAATCCCTGGCGTAATTAAAATTTGCGACATTAGAAAATTATTTTTTGAATAATTTACTATAGAAAAGGCAATCCCTGGCGCACTTAAAATTTGCGACAGTAAAAAATTATTTTTGAATAATTTACTATAGAAAAGGCAATCCCTGGCGTAATTAAAATTTGCGACAGTAGAAAATTATTTTTTGAATAATTTACTGTAGAAAAGGCAATCCCAGGCGTAATTAAAATTTGCGACAGTAGAAAATTATTTTTTGAAAAATTTACTGTAGAAAAGGCAATCCTTGGCGCAATTAAAATTTGTGACAGTAGAAAATTATTTTTTGAATAATTTACTATAGAAAAGGCAATCCCTGGCGTAATTAAAATTTGCGACAGTATAAAATTATTTTTTGAATAATTTACTATAGAAAAGGCAATCCCTGGCGTAATTAAAATTTGCGACAGTAGAAAATTATTTTTTGAATAATTTACTATATAAAAGGCAATCCCTGGGATATTTAAAATTTGCGACAGTAAAAAATTATTTTCTGAATAATTTACTATAGAAAAGGCAATCTCTGGCGTAATTAAAATTTGCGACAGTAAAAAATTATTTTTTGAATAATTTACTATAGAAAGGGCAATCCCTGGCGTAATTAAAATTTGCGACAGTAAAAAATTATTTTTTGAATAATTTACTATATAAAAGGCAATACCTGGCGCAATTACAATTTGCGACAGTTGAAAATTATTTTTTGAATAATTTACTATAGAAAAGGCAATCCTGGCGTAATTAAATTTTGCGACAGTAGAAAATTATTTTTTGAATAATTTACTATATAAAAGGCAATCCCTGGGATATTTAAAATTTGCGACAGTAAAAATTATTTTTTGAATAATTTACTATAGAAAAGGCAATCTCTGGCGTAATTAAAATTTGCGACAGTAAAAAATTATTTTTTGAATAATTTACTATAGAAAGGGCAATCCCTGCGTAATTAAAATTTGCGACAGAATAAAATTATTTTTTGAATAATTTACTATATAAAAGGCAATCCCTGGCGTAATTAAAATTTGCGACAGTAAAAAATTATTTTTTGAATAATTTACTATAGAAAAGGCAATCCCTGGCGTAATTAAAATTTGCGACAGTTGAAAATTATTTTTTGAATAATTTACTATAGAAAAGGCAATCCCTGGCGCAAATAAAATTTGCGACAGTAAAAAATTATTTTTTGAATAATTTACTATAGAAAAGGCAATCCCTGGCGTAATTAAAATTTGCGACATTAGAAAATTATTTTTTGAATAATTTACTATAGAAAAGGCAATCCCTGGCGCACTTAAAATTTGCGACAGTAAAAAATTATTTTTGAATAATTTACTATAGAAAAGGCAATCCCTGGCGTAATTAAAATTTGCGACAGTATAAAATTATTTTTTGAATAATTTACTATAGAAAAGGCAATCCCTGGCGTAATTAAAATTTGCGACAGTAGAAAATTATTTTTTGAATAATTTACTATAGAACAGGCAATCCCTGGCGTAATTAAAATTTGCGACAGTAAAAAATTATTTTTTGAATAATTTACTATATAAAAGGCAATCCCTGGCGCAATTACAATTTGCGACAGTTGAAAATTATTTTTTGAATAATTTACTATAGAAAAGGCAATCCCTGGCGTAATTAAAATTTGCGACAGTAGAAAATTATTTTTTGAATAATTTACTATATAAAAGGCAATCCCTGGGATATTTAAAATTTGCGACAGTAAAAAATTATTTTTTGAATAATTTACTATAGAAAAGGCAATCTCTGGCGTAATTAAAATTTGCGACAGTAAAAAATTATTTTTTGAATAATTTACTATAGAAAGGGCAATCCCTGGCGTAATTAAAATTTGCGACAGAATAAAATTATTTTTTGAATAATTTACTATATAAAAGGCAATCCCTGGCGTAATTAAAATTTGCGACAGTAAAAAATTATTTTTTGAATAATTTACTATAGAAAAGGCAATCCCTGGCGTAATTAAAATTTGCGACAGTTGAAAATTATTTTTTGAATAATTTACTATAGAAAAGGCAATCCCTGGCGCAAATAAAATTTGCGACAGTAAAAAATTATTTTTTGAATAATTTACTATAGAAAAGGTAATCCCTGGCGTAATTAAAATTTGCGACATTAGAAAATTATTTTTTGAATAATTTACTATAGAAAAGGCAATCCCTGGCGCACTTAAAATTTGCGACAGTAAAAAATTATTTTTTGAATAATTTACTATAGAAAAGGCAATCCCTGGCGTAATTAAAATTTGCGACAGTAGAATATTATTTTTTGAATAATTTACTGTAGAAAAGGCAATCCCAGGCGTAATTAAAATTTGCGACAGTAGAAAATTATTTTTTGAAAAATTTACTGTAGAAAAGGCAATCCTTGGCGCAATTAAAATTTGTGACAGTAGAAAATTATTTTTTGAATAATTTACTATAGAAAAGGCAATCCCTGGCGTAATTAAAATTTGCGACAGTATAAAATTATTTTTTGAATAATTTACTATAGAAAAGGCAATCCCTGGCGCAATTAAAATTTCCGACAGTAAAAAATTATTTTTTGAATAATTTACTATAGAAAAGGCAATCCCTGGCGTAATTAAAATTTGCGACAGTATAAAATTATTTTTTGAATAATTTACTATAGAAAAGGCAATCCCTGGCGTAATTCAAATTTGCGACAGTAGAAAATTATTTTTTGAATAATATACTATAGAAAAGGCAATCCCTGGCGTAATTAAAATTTGCGACAGTAAAAAATTATTTTTTGAATAATTTACTATATAAAAGGCAATCCCTGGCGCAATTACAATTTGCGACAGTTGAAAATTATTTTTTGAATAATTTACTATAGAAAAGGCAATCCCTGGCGTAATTAAAATTTGCGACAGTAGAAAATTATTTTTTGAATAATTTACTATATAAAAGGCAATCCCTGGGATATTTAAAATTTGCGACAGTAAAAAATTATTTTTTGAATAATTTACTATAGAAAAGGCAATCCCTGGCGTAATTAAAATTTGCGACAGTAAAAAATTCTTTTTTGAATAATTTACTATAGAAAGGGCAATCCCTGGCGTAATTAAAATTTGCGACAGAATAAAATTATTTTTTGAATAATTTACTATATAAAAGGCCATACCTGGCGTAATTAAAATTTGCGACAGTAAAAAATTATTTTTTGAATAATTTACTATAGAAAAGGCAATCCCTGGCGTAATTAAAATTTGCGACAGTTGAAAATTATTTTTTGAATAATTTACTATAGAAAAGGCAATCCCTGGCGCAAATAAAATTTGCGACAGTAAAAAATTATTTTTTGAATAATTTACTATAGAAAAGGCAATCCCTGGCGTAATTAAAATTTGCGACATTAAAAAATTATTTTTTGAATAATTTACTATAGAAAAGGCAATCCCTGGCGCACTTAAAATATGCGACAGTAAAAAATTATTTTTTGAATAATTTACTATAGAAAAGGCAATCCCTGGCGTAATTAAAATTTGCGACAGTAGAAAATTATTTTTTGAATAATTTACTGTAGAAAAGGCAATCCCAGGCGTAATTAAAATTTGCGACAGTAGAAAATTATTTTTTGAAAAATTTACTGTAGAAAAGGCAGTCCCTGGCGCAATTAAAATTTGCGACAGTAGAAAATTATTTTTTGAATAATTTACTATAGAAAAGGCAATCCCTGGCGTAATTAAAATTTGCGACAGTATAAAATTATTTTTTGAATAATTTACTATAGAAAAGGCAATCCCTGGCGCACTTAAAATTTGCGACAGTAAAAAATTATTTCTTGAATAATTTACTATAGAAAGGGCAATCCCTGGCGTAATTAAAATTTGCGACAGTAAAAAATTATTTTTTGAATAATTTACTATAGAAAAGGCAATCCCTGGCGTAATTAAAATTTGCGACAGTATAAAATTATTTTTTGAATAATTTACTATAGAAAAGGCAATCCCTGGCGTAATTAAAATTTGCGACAGTAGAAAATTATTTTTTGAATAATTTACTATAGAAAAGGCAATCCCTGGCGTAATTAAAATTTGCGACAGTATAAAATTATTTTTTGAATAATTTACTATAGAAAAGGCAATCCCTGGCGCACTTAAAATTTGCGACAGTAAAAAATTATTTTTTGAATAATTTACTATAGAAAAGGCAATCCCTGGCGTAATTAAAATTTGCGACAGTTGAAAATTATTTTTTGAATAATTTACTATAGAAAAGGCAATCCCTGGCGTAATTAAAATTTGCGACAGTAGAAAATTATTTTTTGAATAATTTACTATAGAAAAGGCAATCCCTGGCGTAATTAAAATTTGCGACAGTAAAAAAATATTTTTTGAATAATTTACTATAGAAAAGGCAATCCCTGGCGTAATTAAAATTTGCGACAGAATAAAATTATTTTTTGAATAATTTACTATATAAAAGGCAACCCCGGGCGTAATTAAAATTTGCGACAGTAAAAAATTATGTCTTGAATAATTTACTATAGAAAAGGCAATCCCTGGCGTAATTAAAATTTGCGACAGTTGAAAATTATTTTTTGAATAATTTACTATAAAAAAGGCAATCCCTGGCGCAATTAAAATTTGCGACAGTAAAAAATTATTTTTTGAATAATTTACTATAGAAAAGGCAATCCCTGGCGTAATTAAAATTTGCGACAGTATAAAATTATTTTTTGAATAATTTACTATAGAAAAGGCAATCCCTGGCGTAATTAAAATTTGCGACAGTATAAAATTATTTTTTGAATAATTTACTATAGAAAAGGCAATCCCTGGCGCACTTAAAATTTGCGACAGTAAAAAATTATTTTTTGAATAATTTACTAAAGAAAACGCAATCCCTGCCGTAATTAAAATTTGCGACAGTAGAAAATTATTTTTTGAATAATTTACTGTAGAAAAGGCAATCCCAGGCGTAATTAAAATTTGCGACAGTAGAAAATTATTTTTTGAAAAATTTACTGTAGAAAAGGCAATCCCTGGCGCAATTAAAATTTGCGACAGTAGAAAATTATTTTTTGAATAATTTACTATAGAAAAGGCAATCCCTGGCGTAATTAAAATTTGCTACAGTATAAAATTATTTTTTGAATAATTTACTTTAGAAAAGGCAATCCCTGGCGCAATTAAAATTTGCGACAGTAAAAAATTATTTTTTGAATAATTTACTATAGAAAAGGCAATCCCTGGCGTAATTAAAATTTGCGACAGTATAAAATTATTTTTTGAATAATTTACTATAGAAAAGGCAATCCCTGGCGTAATTAAAATTTGAGACAGTAGAAAATTATTTTTTGAATATTTTACTATAGAAAAGGCAATCCCTGGCGTAATTAAAATTTGCGACAGTAAAAAATTATTTTTTGAATAATTTACTATAGAAAAGGCAATCCCTGGCGTAATTAAAATTTGCGACAGTATAAAATTATTTTTTGAATAATTTACTATAGAAAAGGCAATCCCTGGCGCACTTAAAATTTGCGACAGTAAAAAATTATTTTTTGAATAATTTACTATAGAAAAGGCAATCCCTGGCGTAATTAAAATTTGCGACAGTTGAAAATTATTTTTTGAATAATTTACTATAGAAAAGGCAATCCCTGGCGTAATTAAAATTTGCGACAGTAGAAAATTATTTTTTGAATAATTTACTATAGAAAGGGCAATCCCTGGCGTAATTAAAATTTGCGACAGTAAAAAATTATTTTTTGAATAATTTACTATAGAAAAGGCAATCCCTGGCGTAATTAAAATTTGCGACAGTTGAAAATTATTTTTTGAATAATTTACTATAGAAAAGGCAATCCCTGGCGCAATTAAAATTTGCGACAGTAAAAAATTATTTTTTGAATTATTTACTATAGAAAAGGCAATCCCTGGCGTAATTAAAATTTGCGACAGTATAAAATTATTTTTTGAATAATTTACTATAGAAAAGGCAATCCCTGGCGTAATTAAAATTTGCGACAGTATAAAATTATTTTTTGAATAATTTACTATAGAAAAGGCAATCCCTGGCGTAATTAAAATTTGCGACAGTAAAAAATTATTTTTTGAATAATTTACTATAGAAAAGGCAATCCCTGGCGTAATTAAAATTTTCGACAGTATAAAATTATTTTTTGAATAATTTACTATAGAAAAGGCAATCCCTGGCGCACTTAAAATTTGCGACAGTAAAAAATTATTTTTTGAATAATTTACTATAGAAAAGGCAATCCCTGGCGTAATTAAAATTTGCGACAGTTGAAAATTATTTTTTGAATAATTTACTATACAAAAGGCAATCCCTGGCGTAATTAAAATTTGCGACAGTAGAAAATTATTTTTTGAATAATTTACTATAGAAAAGGCAATCTCTGGCGTAATTAAAATTTGCGACAGTAAAAAATTATTTTTTGAATAATTTACTATAGAAAAGGCAATCCCTGGCGTAATTAAAATTTGCGACAGTTGAAAATTATTTTTTGAATAATTTACTATAGAAAAGGCAATCCCTGGCGCAATTAAAATTTGCGACAGTAAAAAATTATTTTTTGAATAATTTACTATAGAAAAGGCAATCCCTGGCGTAATTAAAATTTGCGACAGTATAAAATTATTTTTTGAATAATTTACTATAGAAAAGGCAATCCCTGGCGTAATTAAAATTTGCGACAGTATAAAATTATTTTTTGAATAATTTACTATAGAAAAGGCAATCCCTGGCGCACTTAAAATTTGCGACAGTAAAAAATTATTTTTTGAATAATTTACTATAGAAAAGGCAATCCCTGGCGCAATTAAAATTTGCGACAGTAAAAAATTATTTTTTGAATAATTTACTATAGAAAAGGCAATCCCTGGCGTAATTAAAATTTGCGACAGTATAAAATTATTTTTTGAATAATTTACTATAGAAAAGGCAATCCCTGGCGTAATTAAAATTTGCGACAGTAGAAAATTATTTTTTGAATAATTTACTATAGAAAAGGCAATCCCTGGCGTAATTAAAATTTGCGACAGTAAAAAATTATTTTTTGAATAATTTACTATATAAAAGGCAATCCCTGGCGCAATTACAATTTGCGACAGTTGAAAATTATTTTTTGAATAATTTACTATAGAAAAGGCAATCCCTGGCGTAATTAAAATTTGCGACAGTAGAAAATTATTTTTTGAATAATTTACTATATAAAATGCAATCCCTGGGATATTTAAAATTTGCGACAGTAAAAAATTATTTTTTGAATAATTTACTATAGAAAAGGCAATCCCTGGCGTAATTAAAATTTGCGACAGTAAAAAATTCTTTTTTGAATAATTTACTATAGAAAGGGCAATCCCTGGCGTAATTAAAATTTGCGACAGAATAAAATTATTTTTTGAATAATTTACTATAGAAAAGGCAATCCCTGGCGTAATTAAAATTTGCGACATTAAAAAATTATTTTTTGAATAATTTACTATAGAAAAGGCAATCCCTGGCGCACTTAAAATTTGCGACAGTAAAAAATTATTTTTTGAATAATTTACTATAGAAAAGGCAATCCCTGGCGTAATTAAAATTTGCGACAGTAGAAAATTATTTTTTGAATAATTTACTGTAGAAAAGGCAATCCCAGGCGTAATTAAAATTTGCGACAGTAGAAAATTATTTTTTGAAAAATTTACTGTAGAAAAGGCAGTCCCTGGCGCAATTAAAATTTGCGACAGTAGAAAATTATTTTTTGAATAATTTACTATAGAAAAGGCAATCCCTGGCGTAATTAAAATTTGCGACAGTATAAAATTATTTTTTGAATAATTTACTATAGAAAAGGCAATCCCTGGCGCACTTAAAATTTGCGACAGTAAAAAATTATTTCTTGAATAATTTACTATAGAAAGGGCAATCCCTGGCGTAATTAAAATTTGCGACAGTAAAAAATTATTTTTTGAATAATTTACTATAGAAAAGGCAATCCCTGGCGTAATTAAAATTAGCGACAGTATAAAATTATTTTTTGAATAATTTACTATAGAAAAGGCAATCCCTGGCGTAATTAAAATTTGCGACAGTAGAAAATTATTTTTTGAATAATTTACTATAGAAAAGGCAATCCCTGGCGTAATTAAAATTTGCGACAGTAAAAAATTATTTTTTGAATAATTTACTATAGAAAAGGCAATCCCTGGCGTAATTAAAATTTGCGACAGTATAAAATTATTTTTTGAATAATTTACTATAGAAAAGGCAATCCCGGGCGCACTTAAAATTTGCGACAGTAAAAAATTATTTTTTGAATAATTTACTATAGAAAAGGCAATCCCTGGCGTAATTAAAATTTGCGACAGTTGAAAATTATTTTTTGAATAATTTACTATAGAAAAGGCAATCCCTGGCGTAATTAAAATTTGCGACAGTAGAAAATTATTTTTTGAATAATTTACTATAGAAAAGGCAATCCCTGGCGTAATTAAAATTTGCGACAGTAAAAAAAAATATTTTTTGAATAATTTACTATAGAAAAGGCAATCCCTGGCGTAATTAAAATTTGCGACAGAATAAAATTATTTTTTGAATAATTTACTATATAAAAGGCAACCCCGGGCGTAATTAAAATTTGCGACAGTAAAAAATTATGTCTTGAATAATTTACTATAGAAAAGGCAATCCCTGGCATAATTAAAATTTGCGACAGTTGAAAATTATTTTTTGAATAATTTACTATAAAAAAGGCAATCCCTGGCGCAATTAAAATTTGCGACAGTAAAAAATTATTTTTTGAATAATTTACTATAGAAAAGGCAATCCCTGGCGTAATTAAAATTTGCGACAGTATAAAATTATTTTTTGAATAATTTACTATAGAAAAGGCAATCCCTGGCGTAATTAAAATTTGCGACAGTATAAAATTATTTTTTGAATAATTTACTATAGAAAAGGCAATCCCTGGCGCACTTAAAATTTGCGACAGTAAAAAATTATTTTTTGAATAATTTACTAAAGAAAACGCAATCCCTGCCGTAATTAAAATTTGCGACAGTAGAAAATTACTTTTTGGATAATTTACTGTAGAAAAGGCAATCCCACGCGTAATTAAAATTTGCGACAGTAGAAAATTATTTTTTGAAAAATTTACTGTAGAAAAGGCAATCCCTGGCGCAATTAAAATTTGCGACAGTAGAAAATTATTTTTTGAATAATTTACTATAGAAAAGGCAATCCCTGGCGTAATTAAAATTTGCTACAGTATAAAATTATTTTTTGAATAATTTACTATAGAAAAGGCAATCCCTGGCGCAATTAAAATTTGCGATAGTAAAAAATTATTTTTTGAATAATTTACTATAGAAAAGGCAATCCCTGGCGTAATTAAAATTTGCGACAGTATAAAATTATTTTTTGAATAATTTACTATAGAAAAGGCAATCCCTGGCGTAATTAAAATTTGAGACAGTAGAAAATTATTTTTTGAATAATTTACTATAGAAAAGGCAATCCCTGGCGTAATTAAAATTTGCGACAGTAAAAAATTATTTTTTGAATAATTTACTATAGAAAAGGCAATCCCTGGCGTAATTAAAATTTGCGACAGTATAAAATTATTTTTTGAATAATTTACTATAGAAAAGGCAATCCCTGGCGCACTTAAAATTTGCGACAGTAAAAAATTATTTTTTGAATAATTTACTATAGAAAAGGCAATCCCTGGCGTAATTAAAATTTGCGACAGTTGAAAATTATTTTTTGAATAATTTACTATAGAAAAGGCAATCCCTGGCGTAATTAAAATTTGCGACAGTAGAAAATTATTTTTTGAATAATTTACTATAGAAAAGGCAATCCCTGGCGTAATTAAAATTTGCGACAGTAAAAAATTATTTTTTGAATAATTTACTATAGAAAAGGCAATCCCTGGCGTAATTAAAATTTGCGACAGTTGAAAATTATTTTTTGAATAATTTACTATAGAAAAGGCAATCCCTGGCGCAATTAAAATTTGCGACAGTAAAAAATTATTTTTTGAATTATTTACTATAGAAAAGGCAATCCCTGGCGTAATTAAAATTTGCGACAGTATAAAATTATTTTTTGAATAATTTACTATAGAAAAGGCAATCCCTGGCGTAATTAAAATTTGCGACAGTATAAAATTATTTTTTGAATAATTTACTATAGAAAAGGCAATCCCTGGCGTAATTAAAATTTGCGACAGTAAAAAATTATTTTTTGAATAATTTACTATAGAAAAGGCAATCCCTGGCGTAATTAAAATTTTCGACAGTATAAAATTATTTTTTGAATAATTTACTATAGAAAAGGCAATCCCTGGCGCACTTAAAATTTGCGACAGTAAAAAATTATTTTTTGAATAATTTACTATAGAAAAGGCAATCCCTGGCGTAATTAAAATTTGCGACAGTTGAAAATTATTTTTTGAATAATTTACTATACAAAAGGCAATCCCTGGCGTAATTAAAATTTGCGACAGTAGAAAATTATTTTTTGAATAATTTACTATAGAAAAGGCAATCTCTGGCGTAATTAAAATTTGCGACAGTAAAAAATTATTTTTTGAATAATTTACTATAGAAAAGGCAATCCCTGGCGTAATTAAAATTTGCGACAGTTGAAAATATATTTTTTGAATAATTTACTATAGAAAAGGCAATCCCTGGCGCAATTAAAATTTGCGACAGTAAAAAATTATTTTTTGAATAATTTACTATAGAAAAGGCAATCCCTGGCGTAATTAAAATTTGCGACAGTATAAAATTATTTTTTGAATAATTTACTATAGAAAAGGCAATCCCTGGCGTAATTAAAATTTGCGACAGTATAAAATTATTTTTTGAATAATTTACTATAGAAAAGGCAATCCCTGGCGCACTTAAAATTTGCGACAGTAAAAAATTATTTTTTGAATAATTTACTATAGAAAAGGCAATCCCTGGCGCAATTAAAATTTGCGACAGTAAAAAATTATTTTTTGAATAATTTACTATAGAAAAGGCAATCCCTGGCGTAATTAAAATTTGCGACAGTATAAAATTATTTTTTGAATAATTTACTATAGAAAAGGCAATCCCTGGCGTAGTTAAAATTTTCGACAGTAGAAAATTATTTTTTGAATAATTTACTATAGGAAAGGCAATCCCTGGCGTAATTAAAATTTGCGACAGTAAAAAATTATTTTTTGAATAATTTACTATATAAAAGGCAATCCCTGGCGCAATTACAATTTGCGACAGTTGAAAATTATTTTTTGAATAATTTACTATAGAAAAGGCAATCCCTGGCGTGATTAAAATTTGCGACAGTAGAAAATTATTTTTTGAATTATTTACTATATAAAAGGCAATCCCTGGGATATTTAAAATTTGCGACAGTAAAAAATTATTTTTTGAATAATTTACTATAGAAAAGGCAATCCCTGGCGTAATTAAAATTTGCGACAGTAAAAAATTATTTTTTGAATAATTTACTATAGAAAGGGCAATCCCTGGCGTAATTAAAATTTGCGACAGAATAAAATTATTTTTTGAATAATTTACTATATAAAAGGCAATCCCTGGCGTAATTAAAATTTGCGACAGTAAAAAATTATTTTTTGAATAATTTACTATAGAAAAGGCAATCCCTGGCGTAATTAAAATTTGCGACAGTTGAAAATTATTTTTTGATTAATTTACTATAGAAAAGGCAATCCCTGGCGCAATTAAAATTTGCGACAGTAAAAAATTATTTTTTGAATAATTTACTATAGAAAAGGCAATCCCTGGCGTAATTAAAATTTGCGACATTAAAAAATTATTTTTTGAATAATTTACTATAGAAAAGGCAATCCCTGGCGCACTTAAAATTTGCGACAGTAAAAAATTATTTTTTGAATAATTTACTATAGAAAAGGCAATCCCTGGCGTAATTAAAATTTGCGACAGTAGAAAATTATTTTTTGAATAATTTACTGTAGAAAAGGCAATCCCAGGCGTAATTAAAATTTGCGACAGTAGAAAATTATTTTTTGAAAAATTTACTGTAGAAAAGGCAATCCCTGGCGCAATTAAAATTTGCGACAGTAGAAAATTATTTTTTGAATAATTTACTATAGAAAAGGCAATCCCTGGCGTAATTAAAATTTGCGACAATATAAAATTATTTTTTGAATAATTTACTATAGAAAAGGCAATCCCTGGCGCACTTAAAATTTGCGACAGTAAAAAAATATTTCTTGAATAATTTACTATAGAAAGGGCAATCCCTGGCGTAATTAAAATTTGCGACAGTAAAAAATTATTTTTTGAATAATTTACTATAGAAAAGGCAATCCCTGGCGTAATTAAAATTTGCGACAGTATAAAATTATTTTTTGAATAATTTACTATAGAAAAGGCAATCCCTGGCGTAATTAAAATTTGCGACAGTAGAAAATTATTTTTTGAATAATTTACTATAGAAAAGGCAGTCCCTGGCGTAATTAAAATTTGCGATAGTAAAAAATTATTTTTTGAATAATTTACTATAGAAAAGGCAATCCCTGGCGTAATTAAAATTTGCGACAGTATAAAATTATTTTTTGAATAATTTACTATAGAAAAGGCAATCCCTGGGATATTTAAAATTTGCGACAGTAAAAAAATTATTTTTTGAATAATTTACTATAGAAAAGGCAATCCCTGGCGTAATTAAAATTTGCGACAGTAAAAAATTATTTTTTGAATAATTTACTATAGAAAGGGCAATCCCTGGCGTATTTAAAATTTGCGACAGAATAAAATTATTTTTTGAATAATTTACTATATAAAAGGCAATCCCTGGCGTAATTAAAATTTGCGACAGTAAAAAATTATTTTTTGAATAATTTAATATAGAAAAGGCAATCCCTGGCGTAATTAAAATTTGCGACAGTTGAAAATTATTTTTTGAATAATTTACTATAGAAAAGGCAATCCCTGGCGCAATTAAAATTTGCGACAGTAAAAAATTATTTTTTGAATAATGTACTATAGAAAAGGCAATCCCTGGCGTAATTAAAATTTGCGACATTAAAAAATTATTTTTTGAATAATTTACTATAGAAAAGGCAATCCCTGGCGCACTTAAAATTTGCGACAGTAAAAAATTATTTTTTGAATAATTTACTATAGAAAAGGCAATCCCTGGCGTAATTAAAATTTGCGACAGTAGAAAATTATTTTTTGAATAATTTACTGTAGAAAGGGCAATCCCAGGCGTAATTAAAATTTGCGACAGTAGAAAGTTATTTTTTGAAAAATTTACTGTAGAAAAGGCAATCCCTGGCGCAATTAAAATTTGCGACAGTAGAAAATTATTTTTTGAATAATTTACTATAGAAAAGGCAATCCCTGGCGTAATTAAAATTTGCGACAGTATAAAACTATTTTTTGAATAATTTACTATAGAAAAGGCAATCCCTGGCGCACTTAAAATTTGCGACAGTAAAAAATTATTTCTTGAATAATTTACTATAGAAAAGGCAATCCCTGGCGTAATTAAAATTTGCGACAGTAGAAAATTATTTTTTGAATAATTTACTATAGAAAAGGCAATCCCTGGCGCAATTAAAATTTGCGACAGTAAAAAATTATTTTTTGAATAATTTACTATAGAAAAGGCAATCCCTGGCGCACTTAAAATTTGCGACAGTAAAAAATTATTTTTTGAATAATTTACTATAGAAAAGGCAATCCCTGGCGTAATTAAAATTTGCGACAGTAAAAAATTATTTTTTGAATAATTTACTATAGAAAAGGCAATCCCTGGCGCAATTACAATTTGCGACAGTTGAAAATTATTTTTTGAATAATTTACTATAGAAAAGGCCATCCCTGGCGCACTTAAAATTTGCGACAGTAGAAAATTATTTTTTGAATAATTTACTATAGAAAAGGCAATCCCTGGGATATTTAAAATTTGCGACAGTAAAAAATTATTTTTTGAATAATTTACTATAGAAAAGGCAATCCCTGGCGTAATTAAAATTTGCGACAGTTGAAAATTATTTTTTGAATAATTTACTATAGAAAAGGCAATCCCTGGCGCAATTAAAATTTGCGACAGTAAAAAATTATTTTTTGAATAATGTACTATAGAAAAGGCAATCCCTGGCGTAATTAAAATTTGCGACATTAAAAAATTATTTTTTGAATAATTTACTATAGAAAAGGCAATCCCTGGCGCACTTAAAATTTGCGACAGTAAAAAATTATTTTTTGAATAATTTACTATAGAAAAGGCAATCCCTGGCGTAATTAAAATTTGCGACAGTAGAAAATTATTTTTAGAATAATTTACTGTAGAAAAGGCAATCCCAGGCGTAATTAAAATTTGCGACAGTAGAAAATTATTTTTTGAAAAATTTACTGTAGAAAAGGCAATCCCTGGCGCAATTAAAATTTGCGACAGTAGAAAATTATTTTTTGAATAATTTACTATAGAAAAGGCAATCCCTGGCGTAATATAAATTTGCGACAGTATAAAACTATTTTTTGAATAATTTACTATAGAAAAGGCAATCCCTGGCGCACTTAAAATTTGCGACAGTAAAAAATTATTTCTTGAATAATTTACTATAGAAAAGGCAATCCCTGGCGTAATTAAAATTTGCGACAGTAGAAAATTATTTTTTGAATAATTTACTATAGAAAAGGCAATCCCTGGCGCAATTAAAATTTGCGACAGTAAAAAATTATTTTTTGAATAATTTACTATAGAAAAGGCAATCCCTGGCGCACTTAAAATTTGCGACAGTAAAAAATTATTTTTTGAATAATTTACTATAGAAAAGGCAATCCCTGGCGTAATTAAAATTTGCGACAGTAAAAAATTATTTTTTGAATAATTTACTATAGAAAAGGCAATCCCTGGCGCAATTACAATTTGCGACAGTTGAAAATTATTTTTTGAATAATTTACTATAGAAAAGGCCATCCCTGGCGCACTTAAAATTTGCGACAGTAGAAAATTATTTTTTGAATAATTTACTATAGAAAAGGCAATCCCTGGGATATTTAAAATTTGCGACAGTAAAAAATTATTTTTTGAATAATTTACTATAGAAAAGGCAATCCCTGGCGTAATTAAAATTTGCGACATTAAAAAATTATTTTTTGAATAATTTACTATAGAAAAGGCAATACCTGGCGTAATTAAAATTTGCGACAGAATAAAATTATTTTTTGAATAATTTACTATATAAAAGGCAATCCCTGGCGTAATTAAAATTTGCGACAGTAAAAAATTATGTTTTGAATAAT
This sequence comes from Dioctria linearis, assembly GCA_963930735.1. Taxonomy (NCBI): domain Eukaryota; kingdom Metazoa; phylum Arthropoda; class Insecta; order Diptera; family Asilidae; genus Dioctria; species Dioctria linearis. The sequence continues at coordinate 393,889 of CAWVNZ010001387.1, forward strand.
TTACTATAGAAAAGGCAATCTCTGGCGTAATTAAAATTTGCGACAGTTGAAAATTATTTTTTGAATTATTTACTATAGAAAAGGCAATCCCTGGCGCAATTAAAATTTGCGACAGTAAAAAATTATTTTTTGAATAATTTACTATAGAAAAGGCAATCCCTGGCGTAATTAAAATTTGCGACAGTATAAAATTATTTTTTGAATAATTTACTATAGAAAAGGCAATCCCTGGCGTAATTAAAATTTGCGACAGTATAAAATTATTTTTTGAATAATTTACTATAGAAAAGGCAATCCCTGGCGCACTTAAAATTTGCGACAGTAAAAAATTATTTTTTGAATAATTTACTAAAGAAAAGGGAATCCCTGGCGTAATTAAAATTTGCGACAGTAGAAAATTATTTTTTGAATAATTTACTGTAGAAAAGGCAATCCCAGGCGTAATTAAAATTTGCGACAGTAGAAAATTATTTTTTGAATAATTTACTATAGAAAGGGCAATCCCTGGCGTAATTAAAATTTGCGACAGTATAAAATTATTTTTTGAATAATTTACTATAGAAAAGGCATTCCCTGGCGCAATTAAAATTTGCGACAGTAAAAAATTATTTTTTGAATAATTTACTATAGAAAAGGCAATCCCTGGCGTAATTAAAATTTGCGACAGTATAAAATTATTTTTTGAATAATTTACTATAGAAAAGGCAATCCCTGGCGTAATTAAAATTTGCGACAGTAGAAAATTATTTTTTGAATAATTTACTATAGAAAAGGCAATCCCTGGCGTAATTAAAATTTGCGACAGTAAAAAATTATTTTTTGAATAATTTACTATAGAAAAAGCAATCCCTGGCGTAATTAAAATTTGCGACAGTATAAAATTATTTTTTGAATAATTTACTATAGAAAAGGCAATCCCTGGCGCACTTAAAATTTGCGACAGCAAAAAATTATTTTTTGAATAATTTACTATAGAAAAGGCAATCCCTGGCGTAATTAAAATTTGCGACAGTTGAAAATTATTTTTTGAATAATTTACTATAGAAAAGGCAATCCCTGGCGTAATTAAAATTTGCGACAGTAGAAAATTATTTTTTGAATAATTTACTATAGAAAAGGCAATCCCTGGCGTAATTAAAATTTGCGACAGTAAAAAATTATTTTTTGAATAATTTACTATAGAAAAGGCAATCCCTGGCGTAATTAAAATTTGCGACAGTAAAAAATTATTTTTTGAATAATTTACTATAGAAAAGGCAATCCCTGGCATAATTAAAATTTGCGACAGTTGAAAATTATTTTTTGAATAATTTACTATAGAAAAGGCAATCCCTGGCGCAATTACAATTTGCGACAGTTGAAAATTATTTTTTGAATAATTTACTATAGAAAAGGCAATCCCTGGCGCACTTAAAATTTGCGACAGTAGAAAATTATTTTTTGAATAATTTACTATAGAAAAGGCAATCCCTGGGATATTTAAAATTTGCGACAGTAAAAAATTATTTTTTGAATAATTTACTATAGAAAAGGCAATCCCTGGCGTAATTAAAAATTGCGACAGTAAAAAATTATTTTTTGAATAATTTACTATAGAAAAAGCAATCCCTGGCGTAATTAAAATTTGCGACAGAATAAAATTATTTTTTGAATAATTTACTATAGAAAAGGCAATCCCTGGCGCACTTAAAATTTGCGACAGCAAAAAATTATTTTTTGAATAATTTACTATAGAAAAGGCAATCCCTGGCGTAATTAAAATTTGCGACAGTTGAAAATTATTTTTTGAATAATTTACTATAGAAAAGGCAATCCCTGGCGTAATTAAAATTTGCGACAGTAGAAAATTATTTTTTGAATAATTTACTATAGAAAAGGCAATCCCTGGCGTAATTAAAATTTGCGACAGTAAAAAATTATTTTTTGAATAACTTACTATAGAAAAGGCAATCCCTGGCGTAATTAAAATTTGCGACAGTTGAAAATTATTTTTTGAATAATTTACTATAGAAAAGGCAATCCCTGGCGCAATTAAAATTTGCGACAGTAAAAAATTATTTTTTGAATAATTTACTATAGAAAAGGCAATCCCTGGCGTAATTAAAATTTGCGACAGTATAAAATTATTTTTTGAATAATTTACTATAGAAAAGGCAATCCCTGGCGTAATTAAAATTTGCGACAGTATTAAATTATTTTTTGAATAATTTACTATAGAAAAGGCAATCCCTGGCGCACTTAAAATTTGCGACAGTAAAAAATTATTTTTTGAATAATTTACTATAGAAAAGGCAATCCCTGGCGTAATTAAAATTTGCGACAGTAGAAAATTATTTTTTGAATAATTTACTGTAGAAAAGGCAATCCCAGGCGTAATTAAAATTTGCGAGAGTAGAAAATTATTTTTTGAAAAATTTACTGTAGAAAAGGCAATCCCTGGCGCAATTAAAATTTGCGACAGTAGAAAATTATTTTTTGAATAATTTACTATAGAAAAGGCAATCTCTGGCGTAATTAAAATTTGCGACAGTATAAAATTATTTTTTGAATAATTTACTATAGAAAAGGCAATCCCTGGCGCAATTAAAATTTGCGACAGTAAAAAATTATTTTTTGAATAATTTACTATAGAAAAGGCAATCCCTGGCGTAATTAAAATTTGCGACAGTATAAAATTATTTTTTGAATAATTTACTACAGAAAAGGCAATCCCTGGCGTAATTAAAATTTGCGAGAGTAGCAAATTATTTTTTGAATAATTTACTATAGAAAAGGCAATCCCTGGCGTAATTAAAATTTGCGACAGTAAAAAATTATTTTTTGAATAATTTACTATAGAAAAGGCAATCCCTGGCGTAATTAAAATTTGCGACAGTATAAAATTATTTTTTGAATAATTTACTATAGAAAAGGCAATCCCTGGCGCAGTTAAAATTTGCGACAGTAAAAAATTATTTTTTGAATAATTTACAATGGAAAAGGCAATCCCTGGCGTAATTAAAATTTGCGACAGTTGAAAATTATTTTTTGAATAATTTACTATAGAAAAGGCAATCCTTGGCGTAATTAAAATTTGCGACAGTAGAAAATTATTTTTTGAATAATTTACTATAGAAAAGGCAATCGCTGGCGTAATTAAAATTTGCGACAGTAAAAAATTATTTTTTGAATAATTTACTATAGAAAAGGCAATCCCTGGCGTTATTAAAATTTGCGACAGTAAAAAATTATTTTTTGAATAATTTACTATAGAAAAGGCAATCTCTGGCGTAATTAAAATTTGCGACAGTTGAAAATTATTTTTTGAATAATTTACTATAGAAAAGGCAATCCCTGGTGCAATTAAAATTTGCGACAGTAGAAAATTATTTTTTGAATAATTTACTATAAAAAAAACAATCCCTGGCGCAATTAAAATTTGCGACAGTAAAAAATTATTTTTTGAAAAATTTACTATAGAAAAGGCAATCCCTGGCGTAATTAAAATTTGCGACAGTTGAAAATTATTTTTTGAATAATTTACTATAGAAAAGGCAATCCCTGGCGTAATTAAAATTTGCGACAGTATAAAATTATTTTTTGAATAATTTACTATAGAAAAGGCAATCCCTGGCGTAATTAAAACTTGCCACAATAAAAAATTATTTTTTGAATAATTTACTATAGAAAAGGCAATCAATGGCGTAATTAAAATTTGCGACAGTAGAAAATTATTTTTTGAATAATTTACTATAGAAATGGCAATCCCTGGCGTATTTAAAATTTGCGACAGTAAAAAATTATTTTTTGAATAATTTACTATAGAAAAGGCAATCCCTGGCGCACTTAAAATTTGCGACAGTAAAAAATTATTTCTTGAATAATTTACTATAGAAAAGGCGATCCCTGGCGTAATTAAAATTTGCGGGAGTATAAAATAATTTTTTGAATAATTTACTAAAGAAAAGGCAATCCCTGGCGTAATTAAAATTTGCGACAGTAAAAAATTATTTTTTGAATAATTTACTATAGAAAAGGCAATCCCTGGCGCACTTAAAATTTGCGACAGTAAAAAATTATTTTTTGAATAATTTACTATAAAAAAGGCAATCCCTGGCGTAATTAAAATTTGCGACAGTAGAAAATTATTTTTTGAAAAGTTTACTATAGAAAAGGCAATCCCTGGCGCAATTAAAATTTGCGACAGTAAAAAATTATTTTTTGCAAAATTTACTATAGAAAAGGCAATCCCTGGCGTATTTAAAATTTGCGACAGTAAAAAATTAATATTTTGAAAAATTTACTGTAGAAAAGGCAATCCCTGGCGCAATTAAAATTTGCGACAGTAAAAAATTATTTTTTGAATAATTTACTGTAGAAAAGGCAATCCCTGACGCAATTAAAATTTGCGACAGTATAAAATTATTTTTTGAATAATTTACTATAGAAAAGGCAATCCCTGGCGTAATTAAAATTTGCGACAGTATAAAATTATTTTTTGAATAATTTACTATAGAAAAGGCAATCCCTGGCGTAATTAAAATTTGCGACAGTAGAAAATTATTTTTTGAATAATTTACTATAGAAAAGGCAATCCCTGGCGTAATTAAAATTTGCGACAGTAGAAAATTATTTTTTGAATAATTTACTATAGAAAAGGCAATCCCTGGCGTAATTAAAATTTGCGACAGTTGAAAATTATTTTTTGAATAATTTACTATAGAAAAGGCAATCCCTGGCGCAATTAAAAATTGCGACAGTAAAAAATTATTTTTTGAATAATTGACTATAGAAAAGGCAATCCCTGGCGTACTTAAAATTTGCGACAGTAAAAAATTATTTTTTGAATAATTTACTATAGAAAAGGCAATCCCTGGCGTAATTAAAATTTGCGACAGTTGAAAATTATTTTTTGAATAATTTACTATAGAAAAGGCAATCCCTGGCGTAATTAAAATTTGCGACAGTATAAAATTATTTTTTGCAAAATTTACTATAGAAAAGGCAATCCCTGGCGTAAATAAAATTTGCGATAGTTGAAAATTATTTTTTGAATAATTTACTATAGAAAAGGCAATCCCTGGCGCAATTAAAATTTTCGACAGTAAAACATTATTTTTTGAATAATTTACTATAGAAAAGGCAATCCCTGGCGCAATTAAATTTGCGACAGTAAAAAATTATTTTTTGAATAATTTACTATAGAAAAGGCAATCCCTGGGATATTTAAAATTTGCGGCAGTATAAAATTATTTTTTGAATAATTTACTATAGAAAAGGCAATCCCTGGCGTAATTAAAATTTGCGACAGTAGAAAATTATTTTTTGAATAATTTACTATAGAGAAGGCAATCCCTGGCGCACTTAAAATTTGCGACAGTAAAACATTATTTTTTGAATAATTTACTATAGAAAAGGCAATCCCTGGCGTAATTAAAATTTGCGACAGTTGAAAATTATTTTTTGAATAATTTACTATAGAAAAGGAAATCCCTGGCGCAATTAAAATTTGCGACAGTAAAAAATTATTTTTTGCAAAATTTACTATAGAAAAGGCAATCCCTGGCGTAATAAAAATTTGCGACAGTAGAAAATTATTTTTTGAAAAGTTTACTATAGAAAAGGCAATCCCTGGCGCAATTAAAATTTGCGACAGTAAAAAATTATTTTTTGCAAAATTTACTATAGGAAAGGCAATACCTGGCGTATTTAAAATTTGCGACAGTAAAAAATTAATATTTTGAACAATTTACTGTAGAAAAGGCAATCCCTGGCGCAATTAAAATTTGCGACAGTAGAAAATTATTTTTTGAATAATTTACTATAGAAAAGGCAATCCCTGGCGTAATTAAAATTTGCGACAGTAGAAAATTATTTTTTGAATAATTTACTATAGAAAAAGCAATCCCTGGCGCAATTAAAATTTGCGACAGTAAAAAATTAGTTTTTGCAAAATTTACTATAGAAAAGGCAATCCCTGGCGTAATTAAAATTTGCGACAGTAGAAAATTATTTTTTGAAAAGTTTACTATAGAAAAGGCAATCCCTGGCGCAATTAAAATTTGCGACAGTAAAAAATTATTTTTTACAAAATTTACTATATAGAAAAGGCAATCCCTGGCGTATTTAAAATTTGCGACAGTAAAAAATTAATATTTTGAAAAATTTACTGTAGAAAAGGCAATCCCTGGCGTAATTAAAATTTGCGACAGTAGAAAATTATTTTTTGAATAATTTACTATAGAAAAGGCAATCCTTGGCGCACTTAAAATTTGCGACAGTAAAAAATTATTTTTTGAATAATTTACTATAGAAAAGGCAATCCCTGGCGTAATTAAATTTGCGACAGTTGAAAATTATTTTTTGAAATAATTTACTATAGAAAATGCAATCCCTGGCGCAATTAAAATTTGCGACAGTAAAAAATTATTTTTTGCAAAATTTACTATAGAAAAGGCAATCCCTGGCGTAATTAAAATTTGCGACAGTTGAAAATTATTTTTTGAATAATTTACTATAGAAAAGGCAATCCCTGGCGCACTCAAAATTTGCGACAGTAAAAAATTATTTTTTGAATAATTTACTATAGAAAAGGCAACACCTGGCGCAATTAAAATTTGCGACAGTAGAAAATTATTTTTTGAATAATTTACTATAGAAAAGGCAATCCCTGGGATATCTAAAATTTGCGACAGTAGAAAATTATTTTTTGAATAATTTACTATAGAAAAGGCAAATCCCTGGAGTAATTAAAATTTGCGACAGTAGAAAATTATTTTTTGAATAATTTACTATAGAAAAGGCAATCCCTGGCGCAATTAAAATTTGCGACAGTTGAAAATTATTTTTGAATAATTTACTATAGAAAAGGCAATCCCTGGCGTAATTAAAATTTGCGACAGTTGAAAATTATTTTTTGAATAATTTACTATACAAAAGGCAATCCCTGGCGTAATTAAAATTTGCGACAGAATAAAATTATTTTTTGCAAAATTTACTATAGAAAAGGCAATCCCTGGCGTAATTAAAATTTGCGACAGTTGAAAATTATTTTTTGAATAATTTACAATAGAAAAGGCAATCCCTGGCGCAATTAAAATGTTCGACATTAAAAAATTATTTTTCGAATAATTTACTATAGAAAAGGCAATCCCTGGGGTAATTAAAATTTGCCACAGTAAAAAATTATTTTTTGATTAATTTACTATAGAAAAGGCAATCCCTGGCGTAATTAAAATTTGCGACACTAAAAAATTAATATTTTGAAAAATTTACTATAGAAAAGGAAATCCCTGGCGTAATTAAAATTTGCGACAGTAGAGAATTATTTTTTGAATAATTTACTATAGAAAGGCAATCCCTGGGGTAATTAAAATTTGCGACAGTAAAAAATTATTTTTTGATTAATTTACTATAGAAAAGGCAATCCCTGGCGTAATTAAATTTTGCGACAGTAAAAAATTATTTTTTGAATAATTTACTATAGAAAAGGCAATCCCTGGCGTATTTAAAATTTGCGACAGTAAGAAATTATTTTTTGAATAATTTACTATAGAAAAGGCAATCCCTGGCGCACTTAAAATTTGCGACAGTAAAAATTTATTTTTTGAATAATATACTATAGAAAAGGCAATCCCTGGCGTAATTAAAATTTGCGACAGTTGAAAATTATTTTTTGAATAATTTACTATAGAAAAGGCAATCCCTGGCGCAATTAAAGTTTGCGACAGTAAAAAATTATTTTTTGAAAAATTTACTGTAGAAAAGGCAATCCCTGGCGCAATGAAAATTTGCGACAGTAGAAAATTATTTTTTGAATAATTTACTATATAAAAGGCAATCCCTGGCGTAATTAAAATTTGCGACAGTATAAAATTATTTTTTGCATAATTTACTATAGAAAAGGCAACCCCTGGCGTAATTAAAATTTGCGACAGTAGAAAATTATTTTTTGAATAATTTACTATAGAAAAGGCAATCCCTGGCGTAATTAAAATTTGCGACAGTAAAAAATTATTTTTTGAATAATTTACTATAGAAAAGGCAATCCCTGGCGTAATTAAAATTTGCGACAGTATAAAATTATTTTTTGCAAAATTTACTATAGAAAAGGCAATCCCTGGCGTAATTAAAATTTGCGACAGTTGAAAATTATTTTTTGAATAATTTACTATAGAAAAGGCAATCCCTGGCGCAATTAAAATTTGCGACAGTAAAAAATTATTTTTTGCAAAATTTACTATAGAAAAGGCAATCCCTGGCGTAATTAAAATTTGCGACAGTAGAAAATTATTTTTTGAAAAGTTTACTATAGAAAAGGCAATCCCTGGCGCAATTAAAATTTGCGACAGTAAAAAAATATTTTTTGCAAAATTTACTATAGAAAAGGCAATCCCTGGCGTATTTAAAATTTGCGACAGTAAAAAATTAATATTTTGAAAAATTTACTGTAGAAAAGGCAATCCCTGGCGCAATTAAAATTTGCGACAATTGAAAATTATTTTTTGAATAATTTACTAAAGCAAAGGCAATCCCTGGCGTAATTAAAATTTTCGACAGTAAAAAATTATTTTTTGCAAAATTTACTATAGAAAAAGCAATCCCTGGCGTAATTAAAATTTGCGACAGTTGAAAATTATTTTTTGAATAATTTACTATAGAAAAGGCAATCCCTGGCGCACTTAAAATTTGCGACAGTTGAAAATTATTTTTTGAATAATTTACTATAGAAAAGGCAATCCCTGGCGCACTTAAAATTTGCGACAGTAAAAAATTATTTTTTGAATAATTTACTATATAAAAGGCAATCCCTGGCGCAATTAAAATTTGCGACAGTAGAAAATTATTTTTTGCAAAATTTACTATAGAAAAGGCAATCCCTGGCGTAATTAAAATTTGCGACTGTAAAAAATTATTTTTTGAATAATTTACTATAGAAAAGGCAATCCCTGGCGTAATTAAAATTTGCGACAGTTGAAAATTATTTTTTGAATAATTTACTATAGAAAAGGCAATCCCTGGCGTAATTAAAATTTGCGACAGTTGAAAATTATTTTTTGAATAATTTACTATAGAAAAGGCAATCCCTGGCGCACTTAAAATTTGCGACAGTAAAAAATTATTTTTTGAATAATTTACTATATAAAAGGCAATCCCTGGCGCAATTAAAATTTGCGACAGTAGAAAATTATTTTTTGAATAATTTACTATAGAAAAGGCAATCCCTGTGATATTTAAAATTTGCGACAGTAGAAAACTATTTTTTGAATAATTTACTATAGAAAAGGCAATCCCTGGCGTAATTAAAATTTGCGACAGTTGAAAATTATTTTTTGAATAATTTACTATAGAAAAGGCAATCCCTGGCGCAATTAAAATTTGCGACAGTTGAAAATTATTTTTTGAATAATTTACTATAGAAAAGGCAATCCCTGGCGTAATTAAAATTTGCGACAGTTGAAAATTATTTTTTGAATAATTTGCTATAGAAAAGGCAATCCCTGGCGTAATTAAAATTTGAGACAGTTGAAAATTATTTTTTGAATAATTTACTATAGAAAAGGCAATCCCTGGCGTAATTAAAATTTGCGACAGTATAAAATTATTTTTTGCAAAATTTACTATAGAAAAGGCAATCCCTGGCGTAATTAAAATTTGCGACAATTGAAAATTATTTTTTGAATAATTTACTAAAGCAAAGGCAATCCCTGGCGTAATTAAAATTTTCGACAGTAAAAAATTATTTTTTGAATAATTTACTATAGAAAAGGCAATCCCTGGCCCACTTAAAATTTGCGACAGTAAAAAATTATTTTTTGAATAATTTACTATAGAAAAGGCAATCCCTGGCGTAATTAAAATTTGCGACAGTTGAAAATTATTTTTTTAATTATTTACTATAAAAAGGCAATCCCTAGCGCAATTAAAATTTGCTACAATAAAAAATTATTTTTTGCAAAATTTACTATAGAAAAGGCAATCCCTGACGTAATTAAAATTTGCGACAGTAGAAAATTATTTTTTGAAAAGTTTACTATAGAAAAGGCAATCCCTGGCGTAATTAAAATTTGCGACAGTAGAAAATTATTTTTTGAATAATTTACTGTAGAAAAGGCAATCCCTGGCGCAATTAAAACTTGCGATAGTAAAAAATTATTTTTTGAATAATTTACTATAGAAAAGGCAATCCCTGGCGTAATTAAAATTTGCGACAGTAAAAAATTATTTTTTGCAAAATTTACTATAGAAAAGGCAATCCCTGGCGCACTTAAAATTTGCGACAGTAAAAAATTATTTTTTGAATAATTTACTATAGAAAAGGCAATCCCTGGCGTAATTAAAATTTGCGACAGTTGAAAATTATTTTTTGAATAATTTACTATAGAAAAGGCAACCCATGGCGTAATTAAAATTTGCGACAGTAGAAAATTATTTTTTGAATAATTTACTATAGAAAAGGCAATCCCTGGCGCAATTAAAATTTGCGACAGTAGAAAATTATTTTTTGAATAATTTACTATAGAAAAGGCAATCCCTGGCGCACTTAAAATTTGCGACAGTAGAAAATTATTTTTTGAATAATTTACTATAGAAAAGCCAATCCCTGGCGAAATTAAAATTTGCGACAGTAGAAAATTATTTTTTGAATAATTTACTATAGAAAAGGCAATCCCTGGCGCAATTAAAATTTGCGACAGTAAAAAATTATTTTTTGCAAAATTTACTATAGAAAAGGCAATCCCTGGCGCAATTAAAATTTGCGACAGTAGAAAATTATTTTTTGCAAAATTTACTATAGAAAAGGCAATCCCTGGAGTAATAAAAATTTGCGACAGTAGAAAATTATTTTTTGAATAATTTACTATAGAAAAGGCAATCCCTGGCGTATTTAAAATTTGCGACAGTAGAAAATTATTTTTTGAATAATTTACTGTAGAAAAGGCAATCCCTGGCGCAATTAAAATTTGCGACAGTAGAAAATTATTTTTTGAATAATTTACTATAGAAAAGGCAATCCCTGGCGTAATTAAAATTTGCGACAGTTGAAAATTATTTTTTGAATAATTTACTGTAGAAAAGGCAATCCCTGGCGCAATTAAAATTTGCGACAGTAAAAAATTATTTTTTCAATAATTTACTATAGAAAAGGCAATCCCTGGCGTAATTAAAATTTGCGACAGTTGAAAATTATTTTTTGAATAATTTACTATAGAAAAGGCAATCCCTGGCGCAATTAAAATTTGCGACAGTAAAAAATTATTTTTTCAATAATTTACTATAGAAAAGGCAATCCCTGGCGTAATTAAAACTTGCGACAGTAAAAAATTATTTTTTGAATAATTTACTATAGAAAAGGCAATCCCTGGCGTAATTAAAATTTGCGACAGTAGAAAATTATTTTTTGAATAATTTACTATAGAAAAGGCAATCCCTGGCGTATTTAAAATTTGCGACAGTAAAAATTAATTTTTGAAAAATTTACTATATAAAAGGCAATCGCTGGCGTAATTAAAATTTGCGACACTAGAAAATTATTTTTTGAATAATTTACTGTAGAAAAGGCAATCCCTGGCGCACTTAAAATTTGCGAGAGTAGAAAATTATTTTTTGCAAAATTTACTATAGAAAAGGCAATCCCTGGCGTAATTAAAATTTGCGACAGTAAAAAATTATTTTTTGAATAATTTACTATAGAAAAGGCAATCCCTGGCGTAATTAAAATTTGCGACAGTAGAAAACTATTTTTTCAATAATTTACTTTAGAAAAGGCAATCCCTGGCGTAATTAAAATGTGCGACAGTAGAAAATTATTTTTTGAATAACTTACTATAGAAAAGGCAATCCCTGGCGTAATTAAAACTTGCGATAGTAAAAAATTATTTTTTGAATAATTTACTATAGAAAAGGCAATCCCTGGCGCAATTAAAATTTGCGACAGTAAAAAATTATTTTTTGCAAAATTTAGTATAGAAAAGCCAATCCCTGGCGTAATTAAAATTTGCGACAGTATAAAATTATTTTTTGAATAATTTACTATAGAAAAGGCAATCCCTGGCGTAATTAAAATTTGCGACAGTAGAGAACTATTTTTTGAATAATTTACTATAGAAAAGGCAATCCCTGGCGTAATTAAAATTTGCGACAGTAGAAAATTATTTTTTGAATTATTTACTATAGAAAAGGCAATCCCTGGCGCAATTAAAATTTGCGACAGTAAAAAATTATTTTTTGCAAAATTTACTGTAGAAAAGGCAATCCCTGGCGCACTTAAAATTTGCGACAGTAAAAAATTATTTTTTGAATAATTTACTATAGAAAAGGAAATCCCTGGCGCAATTAAAATTTGCGACAGTAAAAAATTATTTTGTGAGAAATTTACTATAGAAAAGGCAATCCCTGGGATATTTAAAATTTGCGACAGTAGAAAATTATTTTTTGAATAATTTACTATAGAAAAGGCAATCCCTGGCGTAATTAAAATTTGCGACAGTAAAAAATTATTTTTTGAATAATTTACTATAGAAAAGGCAATCCCTGGCGCACTTAAAATTTGCGACAGTAAAAAATTATTTTTTGAATAATTTACTATAGAAAAGGCAATCCCTGGCGTAATTAAAATTTGCGACAGTAGAAAATTATTTTTTGAATAATTTACTATAGAAAAGGCAATTCCTGGCGCAATTAAAATTTGCGACAGTAAAAAATTATTTTTTGAATAATTTACTATAGAAAAGGCAATCCCTGGTGCACTTAAAATTTGCGACAGTAAAAAATTATTTTTTGAATAATTTACTATAGAAAAGGCAATCCCTGGCGTAATTAAAATTTGCGACAGTAAAAACTTATTTTTTGAATAATTTACTATAGAAAAGGCAATCCCTGGCGCAATTACAATTTGCGACAGTTGAAAATTATTTTTTGAATAATTTACTATAGAAAAGGCAATCCCTGGCGCACTTAAAATTTGCGACAGTAGAAAATTATTTTTTGAATAATTTACTATAGAAAAGGCATTCCCTGGGATATTTAAAATTGGCGACAGTAAAAAATTATTTTTTGAATAATTTACTATAGAAAAGGCAATCCCTGGCGTAATTAAAATTTGCGACAGTAAAAAATTATTTTTTGAATAATTTACTATAGAAAAGGCAATCCCTGGCGTAATTAAAATTTGCGACAGAATAAAATTATTTTTTGAATAATTTACTATATAAAAGGCAATCCCTGGCGTAATTAAAATTTGCGACAGTAAAAAATTATTTTTTGAATAATTTACTATAGAAAAGGCAATACCTGGCGTAATTAAAATTTGCGATAGTTGAAAATTATTTTTTGAATAATTTACTATAGAAAAGGCATTCCCTGGCGCAGTTAAAATTTGCGACAGTAAAAAATTATTTTTTGAATAATTTACTATAGAAAAGGCAATCCCTGGCGTAATTAAAATTTGCGAGAGTATAAAATTATTTTTTGAATAATTTACTATAGAAAAGGCAATCCCTGGCGTAATTAAAATTTGCGACAGTATAAAATTATTTTTTTGAATAATTTACTATAGAAAAGGCAATCCCTGGCGCACTTAAAATTTGCGACAGTAAAAAATTATTTTTTGAATAATTTACTATAGAAAAGGCAATCCCTGGCGTAATTAAAATTTGCGACAGTAGAAAATTATTTTTTGAATAATTTACTGTAGAAAAGGCAATCCCTGGCGTAATTAAAATTTACGACAATAGAAAATTATTTTTTGAAAAATTTACTGTAGAAAAGGCAATCCCTGGCGCAATTAAAATTTGCGACAGTAGAAAATTATTTTTTGAATAATTTACTATAGAAAAGGCAATCCCTGGCGTAATTAAAATTTGCGACAGTATAAAATTATTTTTTGAATAATTTACTATAGAAAAGGCAATCCCTGGCGCAATTAAAATTTGCGACGGTAAAAAATTATTTTTTGAATAATTTACTATAGAAAAGGCAATCCCTGGCGTAATTAAAATTTGCGAGAGTATAAAATTATTTTTTGAATAATTTACTATAGAAAAGGCAATCCCTGGCGTAATTAAAATTTGCGACAGTAGAAAATTATTTTTTGAATAATTTACTATAGAAAAGGCAATCCCTGGCGTAACTAAAATTTGCGACAGTAAAACATAATTTTTTGAATAATTTACTATAGAAAAGGCAATCCCTGGCGTAATTAAAAATTGCGACAGTAAAAAATTATTTTTTGAGTAATTTACTATAGAAAAGGCAATCCCTGGCGTAATTAAAATTTGCGACAGTTGAAAATTATTTTTTGAATAATTTACTATAGAAAAGGCAATCCCTTGCGCAATTAAAATTTGCGACAGTAGAAAATTATTTTTTGAATAATTTACTATAGAAAAGGCAATCCCTGGCGTAATTAAAATTTGCGACAGTTGAAAATTATTTTTTGAATAATTTACTATAGAAAAGGCAATCCCTGGCGCAATTAAAATTTGCGACAGTATAAAATTAATTTTTGAAAAATTTACTGTAGAAAAGGCAATCCCTGGCGCAATTAAAATTTGCGACAGTAGAAAATTATTTTTTGTAAAATTTACTATAGAAAAGGCAATCCCTGGCGCACTTAAAATTTGCGACAGTAGAAAATTATTTTTTGAATAATTTACTATAGAAAAGGCAATCCCTGGCGTATTTAAAATTTGCGACAGTAAAAAATTATTTTTTGAATAATTTACTATAGAAAAGGCAATCCCTGGCGTATTTAAAATTTGCGACAGTATAAAATTAATTTTTGAAAAATTTACTGTAGAAAAGGCAATCCCTGGCGCAATTAAAATTTGCGACAGTAGAAAATTATTTTTTGAAAAATTTACTGTAGAAAAGGCAATCCCTGGCGCAATTAAAATTTGCGACAGTAGAAAATTATTCTTTGAATAATTTACTATAGAAAAGGCAATCCCTGGCTCAATTAAAATTTGCGACAGTAGAAAATTATTTTTTGAAAAATTTACTGTAGAAAAGGCAATCCCTGGCGCAATTAAAATTTGCGACAGTAGAAAATTATTTTTGAATAATTTACTATAGAAAAGGCAATCCCTGGCGTAATTAAAATTTGCGACAGTATAAAATTATTTTTTGAATAATTTACTATAGAAAAGGCAATCCCTGGCGCAATTAAAATTTGTGACAGTAAAAAATTATTTTGTGAGAAATTTACTATAGAAAAGGCAATCCCTGGCGCAATTAAAATTTGCGACAATATAAAATTATTTTTTGAGTAATTTACTATAGAAAAGGCAATGCCTGGCGTAATTAAAATTTGCGACAGTTGAAAATTATTTTTTGAATAATTTACTATAGAAAAGGCAATCCCTGGCTAATTAAAATTTGCGACAGTAGAAAATTATTTTTTGAATAATTTACTATAGAAAAGGCAATCCCTGGCGTAATTAAAATTTGCGACAGTAAAAACTTATTTTTTGAATAATTTACTATAGAAAAGGCAATCCCTGGCGTAATTAAAATTTGCGACAGTAAAAAATTATTTTTTGAATAATTTACTATAGAAAAGGCATTCCCTGGCGTAATTAAAATTTGCGACAGTTGAAAATTATTTTTTGAATAATTTACTATAGAAAAGGCAATCCCTGGCGCAATTAAAATTTGCGACAGTAAAAAATTATTTTTTGAATAATTTACTATAGAAAAGGCAATCCCTGGCACAATTAAAATTTGCGACAGTAAAAAATTATTTTTTGAAAAATCTACTGTAGAAAAGGCAATCCCTGGCGTAATTAAAATTTGCGATAGTAAAAAATTATTTTTTGCAAAATTTACTATAGAAAAGGCAATCCCTGGCGCAATTAAAATTTGCGACAGTAGAAAATTATTTTTTGAATAATTTACTATAGAAAAGGCAATCCCTGGCGTAATTAAAATTTGCGACAGTAAAAAATTATTTTTTGAATAATTTACTATAGAAAAGGCAATCCCTGGCGTAATTAAAAATTGCGACAGTAAAAAATTATTTTTTGAGTAATTTACTATAGAAAAGGCAATCCCTGGCGTAATTAAAATTTGTGACAGTTGAAAATTATTTTTTGAATAATTTACTATAGAAAAGGCAATCCCTTGCGCAATTAAAATTTGCGACAGTAGAAAATTATTTTTTGAATAATTTACTATAGAAAAGGCAATCCCTGGCGCAATTAAAATTTGCGACAGTAAAAAATTATTTTTTGAAAAATTTACTATAGAAAAGGCAATCCCTGGCGTAATTAAAATTTGCGACAGTAGAAAATTATTTTTTGAATAATTTACTATAGAAAAGGCAATCCCTGGCGTAATTAAAATTTGCGACAGTATAAAATTATTTTTTGAATAATTTACTATAGAAAAGGCAATCCCTGGCGCACTTAAAATTTGCGACAGTAAAAAATTATTTTTTGAATAATTTACTATAGAAAAGGCAATCCCTGGCGTAATTAAAATTTGCGACAGTTGAAAATTATTTTTTGAATAATTTACTATAGAAAAGGCAATCCCTGGCGCAATTAAAATTTGCGACAGTATAAAATTAATTTTTGAAAAATTTACTGTAGAAAAGGCAATCCCTGGCGCAATTAAAATTTGCGACAGTAGAAAATTATTTTTTGTAAAATTTACTATAGAAAAGGCAATCCCTGGCGCACTTAAAATTTGCGACAGTAGAAAATTATTTTTTGAATAATTTACTATAGAAAAGGCAATCCCTGGCGTATTTAAAATTTGCGACAGTAAAAAATTATTTTTTGAATAATTTACTATAGAAAAGGCAATCCCTGGCGTATTTAAAATTTGCGACAGTATAAAATTAATTTTTGAAAAATTTACTGTAGAAAAGGCAATCCCTGGCGCAATTAAAATTTGCGACTGTAGAAAATTATTTTTTGAAAAATTTACTGTAGAAAAGGCAATCCCTGGCGCAATTAAAATTTGCGACAGTAGAAAATTATTTTTTGAATAATTTACTGCAGAAAAGGCAATCCCTGGCGTATTTAAAATTTGCGACAGTATAAAATTAATTTTTGAAAAATTTACTGTAGAAAAGGCAATCCCTGGCGCAATTAAAATTTGCGACAGTAGAAAATTATTTTTTGAAAAATTTACTGTAGAAAAGGCAATCCCTGGCGCAATTAAAATTTGCGACAGTAGAAAATTATTTTTTGAATAATTTACTATAGAAAAGGCAATCCCTGGCGTAATTAAAATTTGCGACAGTATAAAATTATTTTTTGAATAATTTACTATAGAAAAGGCAATCCCTGGCGCAATTAAAATTTGTGACAGTAAAAAATTATTTTGTGAGAAATTTACTATAAAAAAGGCAATCCCTGGCGCAATTAAAATTTGCGACAGTATAAAATTATTTTTTGAATAATTTACTATAGAAAAGGCAATCCCTGGCGCACTTAAAATTTGCGACAGTAAAAAATTATTTTTTGAATAATTTACTATAGAAAAGGCAATCCCTGGCGTAATTAAAATTTGCGACAGTTGAAAATTATTTTTTGAATAATTTACCATAGAAAAGGCAATCCCTGGCGTAATTAAAATTTGCGACAGTAGAAAATTATTTTTTGAATAATTTACTATAGAAAAGGCAATCCCTGGCGTAATTAAAATTTGCGACAGTAAAAACTTATTTTTTGAATAATTTACTATAGAAAAGGCAATCCCTGGCGTAATTAAAATTTGCGACAGTAAAAAATTATTTTTTGAATAATTTACTATAGAAGAGGCATTCCCTGGCGTAATTAAAATTTGCGACAGTTGAAAATTATTTTTTGAATAATTTACTATAGAAAAGGCAATCCCTGGCGCAATTAAAATTTGCGAAAGTAAAAAATTATTTTTTGAATAATTTACTATAGAAAAGGCAATCCCTGGCACAATTAAAATTTGCGACAGTAAAAAATTATTTTTTGAAAAATCTACTGTAGAAAAGGCAATCCCTGGCGTAATTAAAATTTGCGATAGTAAAAAATTATTTTTTGCAAAATTTACTATAGAAAAGGCAATCCCTGGCGCAATTAAAATTTGCGACAGTAAAAAATTATTTTTTGAATAATTTACTATAGAAAAGGCAATCCCTGGCGCAATTAAAATTTGCGACAGTAAAAAATTATTTTTTGAATAATTTACTATAGAAAAGGCAATCCCTGGCGTAATTAAAATTTGCGACAGTAGAAAATTATTTTTTGAATAATTTACTATAGAAAAGGCAATCCCTGGCGCACTTAAAATTTGCGACATTAAAAAATTATTTTTTGAATAATTTACTATAGAAAAGGCAATCCCTGGCGTAATTAAAATATGCGACAATAGAAAATTATTTTTTGAATTATTTACTATAGAAAAGGCAATCCCTGGCGTAATTAAAATTTGCGACAGTATAAAATTATTTTTTGAATAATTTACTATAGAAAAGGCAATCCCTGGCGCACTTAAAATTTGCGACAGTAAAAAATTATTTTTTGAATAATTTACTATAGAAAAGGCAATCCCTGGCGTAATTAAAATTGCGACAGTTGAAAATTATTTTTTGAATAATTTACTATAGAAAAGGCAATCCCTGGCGTAATTAAAATTTGCGACAGTAAAAAATTATTTTTTGAATAATTTACTATAGAAAAGGCAATCCCTGGCGCAATTAAAATTTGTGACAGTAAAAAATTATTTTGTGAGAAATTTACTATAGAAAAGGCAATCCCTGGCGCAATTAAAATTGCGACAATATAAAATTATTTTTTGAGTAATTTACTATAGAAAAGGCAATGCCTGGCGTAATTAAAATTTGCGCCAGTTGAAAATTATTTTTTGAATAATTTACTATAGAAAAGGCAATCCCTGGCTAATTAAAATTTGCGACAGTAGAAAATTATTTTTTGAATAATTTACTATAGAAAAGGCAATCCCTGGCGTAATTAAAATTTGCGACAGTAAAAACTTATTTTTTGAATAATTTACTATAGAAAAGGCAATCCCTGGCGTAATTAAAATTTGCGACAGTAAAAAATTATTTTTTGAATAATTTACTATAGAAAAGGCATTCCCTGGCGTAATTAAAATTTGCGACAGTTGAAAATTATTTTTTGAATAATTTACTATAGAAAAGGCAATCCCTGGCGCAATTAAAATTTGCGACAGTAAAAAATTATTTTTGAATAATTTACTATAGAAAAGGCAATCCCTGGCACAATTAAAATTTGCGACAGTAAAAAATTATTTTTTGAAAAATCTACTGTAGAAAAGGCAATCCCTGGCGTAATTAAAATTTGCGATAGTAAAAAATTATTTTTTGCAAAATTTACTATAGAAAAGGCAATCCCTGGCGCAATTAAAATTTGCGACAGTAGAAAATTATTTTTTGAATAATTTACTATAGAAAAGGCAATCCCTGGCGTAATTAAAATTTGCGACAGTAAAAAATTATTTTTTGAATAATTTACTATAGAAAAGGCAATCCCTGGCGTAATTAAAAATTGCGACAGTAAAAAATTATTTTTTGAGTAATTTACTATAGAAAAGGCAATCCCTGGCGTAATTAAAATTTGTGACAGTTGAAAATTATTTTTTGAATAATTTACTATAGAAAAGGCAATCCCTTGCGCAATTAAAATTTGCGACAGTAGAAAATTATTTTTTGAATAATTTACTATAGAAAAGGCAATCCCTGGCGCAATTAAAATTTGCGACAGTAAAAAATTATTTTTTGAAAAATTTACTATAGAAAAGGCAATCCTGGCGTAATTAAAATTTGCGACAGTAGAAAATTATTTTTTGAATAATTTACTATAGAAAAGGCAATCCCTGGCGTAATTAAAATTTGCGACAGTATAAAATTATTTTTTGAATAATTTACTATAGAAAAGGCAATCCCTGGCGCACTTAAAATTTGCGACAGTAAAAAATTATTTTTTGAATAATTTACTATAGAAAAGGCAATCCCTGGCGTAATTAAAATTTGCGACAGTTGAAAATTATTTTTGAATAATTTACTATAGAAAAGGCAATCCCTGGCGCAATTAAAATTTGCGACAGTATAAAATTAATTTTTGAAAAATTTACTGTAGAAAAGGCAATCCCTGGCGCAATTAAAATTTGCGACAGTAGAAAATTATTTTTTGTAAAATTTACTATAGAAAAGGCAATCCCTGGCGCACTTAAAATTTGCGACAGTAGAAAATTATTTTTTGAATAATTTACTATAGAAAAGGCAATCCCTGGCGTATTTAAAATTTGCGACAGTAAAAAATTATTTTTTGAATAATTTACTATAGAAAAGGCAATCCCTGGCGTATTTAAAATTTGCGACAGTATAAAATTAATTTTTGAAAAATTTACTGTAGAAAAGGCAATCCCTGGCGCAATTAAAATTTGCGACTGTAGAAAATTATTTTTTGAAAAATTTACTGTAGAAAAGGCAATCCCTGGCGCAATTAAAATTTGCGACAGTAGAAAATTATTTTTTGAATAATTTACTGCAGAAAAGGCAATCCCTGGCGTATTTAAAATTTGCGACAGTATAAAATTAATTTTTGAAAAATTTACTGTAGAAAAGGCAATCCCTGGCGCAATTAAAATTTGCGACAGTAGAAAATTATTTTTTGAAAAATTTACTGTAGAAAAGGCAATCCCTGGCGCAATTAAAATTTGCGACAGTAGAAAATTATTTTTTGAATAATTTACTATAGAAAAGGCAATCCTTGGCGTAATTAAAATTTGCGACAGTATAAAATTATTTTTTGAATAATTTACTATAGAAAAGGCAATCCCTGGCGCAATTAAAATTTGTGACAGTAAAAAATTATTTTGTGAGAAATTTACTATAAAAAAGGCAATCCCTGGCGCAATTAAAATTTGCGACAGTATAAAATTATTTTTTGAATAATTTACTATAGAAAAGGCAATCCCTGGCGCACTTAAAATTTGCGACAGTAAAAAATTATTTTTTGAATAATTTACTATAGAAAAGGCAATCCCTGGCGTAATTAAAATTTGCGACAGTTGAAAATTATTTTTTGAATAATTTACCATAGAAAAGGCAATCCCTGGCGTAATTAAAATTTGCGACAGTAGAAAATTATTTTTTGAATAATTTACTATAGAAAAGGCAATCCCTGGCGTAATTAAAATTTGCGACAGTAAAAACTTATTTTTTGAATAATTTACTATAGAAAAGGCAATCCCTGGCGTAATTAAAATTTGCGACAGTAAAAAATTATTTTTTGAATAATTTACTATAGAAGAGGCATTCCCTGGCGTAATTAAAATTTGCGACAGTTGAAAATTATTTTTTGAATAATTTACTATAGAAAAGGCAATCCCTGGCGCAATTAAAATTTGCGAAAGTAAAAAATTATTTTTTGAATAATTTACTATAGAAAAGGCAATCCCTGGCACAATTAAAATTTGCGACAGTAAAAAATTATTTTTTGAAAAATCTACTGTAGAAAAGGCAATCCCTGGCGTAATTAAAATTTTCGATAGTAAAAAATTATTTTTTGCAAAATTTACTATAGAAAAGGCAATCCCTGGCGCAATTAAAATTTGCGACAGTAAAAAATTATTTTTTGAATAATTTACTATAGAAAAGGCAATCCCTGGCGCAATTAAAATTTGCGACAGTAAAAAATTATTTTTTGAATAATTTACTATAGAAAAGGCAATCCCTGGCGTAATTAAAATTTGCGACAGTAGAAAATTATTTTTTGAATAATTTACTATAGAAAAGGCAATCCCTGGCGCACTTAAAATTTGCGACATTAAAAAATTATTTTTTGAATAATTTACTATAGAAAAGGCAATCCCTGGCGTAATTAAAATATGCGACAATAGAAAATTATTTTTTGAATTATTTACTATAGAAAAGGCAATCCCTGACGTAATTAAAATTTGCGACAGTATAAAATTATTTTTTGAATAATTTACTATAGAAAAGGCAATCCCTGGCGCACTTAAAATTTGCGACAGTAAAAAATTATTTTTTGAATAATTTACTATAGAAAAGGCAATCCCTGGCGTAATTAAAATTTGCGACAGTTGAAAATTATTTTTTGAATAATTTACTATAGAAAAGGCAATCCCTGGCGTAATTAAAATTTGCGACAGTAAAAAATTATTTTTTGAATAATTTACTATAGAAAAGGCAATCCCTGGCGTAATTAAAATTTGCGACAGTAAAAAATTATTTTTTGAATAATTTACTATAGAAAAGGCAATCCCTGGCGTAATTAAAATTTGCGACAGTAAAAAATTATTTTTTGAATAATTTACTATAGAAAAGGCAATCCCTGGCGTATTTAAAATTTGCGACAGTATAAAATTAATTTTTGAAAAATTTACTGTAGAAAAGGCAATCCCTGGCGCAATTAAAATTTGCGACAGTAGAAAATTAGTTTTTGAAAAATTTACTGTAGAAAAGGCAATCCCTGGCGCAATTAAAATTTGCGACAGTAGAAAATTATTTTTTGAAAAATTTACTGTAGAAAAGGCAATCACTGGCGCAATTAAAATTTGCGACAGTAGAAAATTATTTTTTGAATAAATTACTGTAGAAAAGGCAATCCCTGGCGCAATTAAAATTTGCGACAGTAGAAAATTATTTTTTGAAAAATTTACTGTAGAAAGAAAAGGCAATCCCTGTCGCAATTAAAATTTGCGACAGTAGAAAATTATTTTTTGAATAATTTACTATAGAAAAGGCAATCCCTGGCGTAATTAAAATTTGCGACAGTATAAAATTATTTTTTGAATAATTTACTATAGAAAAGGCAATCCCTGGCGCAATTAAAATTTGCGACAGTAAAAAATTATTTTTTGAATAATT